>RJVU01062584.1:2700094-2750164 GCA_003731715.1 Anabarilius grahami | reverse complement strand
GTTTCAGCTACATGAGACAAGTGGTATACATCATGATTAGGGCCTGCTCCCACGATCATAAGAACTCTATGGGGGGATGTTTATGTCTGGGAGTGTGGTACGGAGCGCAGGATTTATAGCATGGTAATTCCTACCTTTTACACATGATTACAACATCAGGAAGCATTTAGTTAATGGTCACCGTTGTACTGGCGAAAGCAGGTGGGGCCGATCGAGAGTTGTTTGAATATGAGAATTGAAACTTAAAATGTGCGTTTTGAGGACAACAGACTTTCTGAATGTTTTGTTTCTTCTGGTTTGTTTGCCATCTAATGTATTTGTTTTTGATATAGATCATTATTGTTTTCTTTCTCCTTATCGCTTAATCTCCCTTATCCTGAATTTCCACTCAGGGATCAATAAAGTACATTTATCTATCTATCAAGTTGGCAGTTGTCTGATAGAGACTCTCTCTGGTTTTCAGGCAATAGTCTGGTCAACACCCAGTGCGGTATTTAATTAAGCCGTATATTATATAACAATAATAGCTGTATATGATAATTATTGCAACATAAAAATGCAGAGTATTGACAACATTAGCTCTAACTGATCTTTTGCATCTTTTTTGACTGTGCAGGACTACTCAATTTCATTTTACATGCAGTGTTTTCTATTTTAAAGATTTTGGGATCTTTTTTAGCCTGTAATTTCCTTTTCTTTCTTTTTTTACAAAAGCAAAGAACTTAATCATCATCCCTTAATCTGGTTGCACATTCGATGCAATGTTTAACATTTTAAAATGTCGAGATCTTTAGAATTTGAGATTTTTTTCATCTTTTGACCATATTTACACTTGGTGAAACTGTCAACCTTTACTCATCTTTTTTACAGTTTAAAACCTTATATTATTTTTAAAGACAAAAGTCTCTTGTTAAAAATCAGCACTAAAACAAACACTATTTTCTCTATGATTAAAAAAAAGTGTAGAGCCTATTAGATAACAACGATAAATTGCTAATATTGATGAAAAGACCTATTTAGATTTTCAGGTCTTATTTGTTGACTAATTCTTTCTCTCTCTGTCTCTTTTTCAGCTTGTAAGCGTAAGGAGCAGGAGCAGTCCAAGCTAGAGCGCAACCAGGGGCCCAAGCGCACACGGCTAGTCTTCACAGACCTGCAGCGCCGCACTCTCATGGCCATTTTCAGAGAGAACCACCGACCGACCAAAGACCTGCAGATCACCATCTCTCAGCAGCTGGGCCTTGAGCTTTCCACCGTAAGCAACTTCTTCATGAACGCTCGCCGCAGAAACCTCAACCGCTGGACTGAAGAGGGCCGCCCATCCTCCACCGGCTCATCGGGGTCCAGCACCGCATCTCCAGCTGTGACCTGCTCCACGGCATGATGGGAAAACGAGCCGTTTTCCGCTCTGCACAGCACAGGTTTACCTGTAGCTCCTAGAGTTTTTAATCAAGGGTGTTTTTGTATACAAATCAACAGCATATGAAACCAAAGATGAAGTCTTTAAGAGGGTGACGTCCACAATGTCTAGATGAGACAGGATTTGATTGTAGTTTTAGCGTTGATTGTTTTAGCTTTAATCGCGAAGGGTGAGCCCAACAGATCAGGGCTTATGAAATCATTCACAAATCAACATATTGAGGGTTATGAATAGATATTGTAACGGTTTATTTTGTAATTTGTTGCAGCGTCTAAAATCAGTGCAAGGTCCAAATGTTTCTGGTTTTTCTTTGTTGATGGTGACTGACAGAATGTCAGTGGCAAAATGATATTTTTAGGGTTCTCGAGAGAGACGATTTTGCAACAAATGGACAATTAATGACCAAAGAAACAAAGAAGGATGTAAGTGAATATTTCAGAGATTCCTTTAAAGGGAAAAACTACTGGACAAAGAAGCTGAAACCAAAATATGAACATTTTTCGAGAGCTTGTTTGCTTTTTATACTCTTTCGTTACAAAATGCACAGGATGGTGTCGCATCCAGACAACATGAGGAAGAACTCAAAACAAGGTGGTGAGGGAAGTGCAGCCGTGACACTTTTTGCAACAGACTATAAACTTGTTGGCGAGTTTCTGCTGACAGAATGGCTGCAAAAAGAATCCAGAACGCTCTCTTCTCGCAAAATTTCCATCTGATTTCAAAAATGATTTCTTAGATGTCACACTGAGGATGGAGAAATCTGGTTTTGGTTTTTGTACAAAGTTCAAGCACACAATCTGGCCAATGGCTGTTCGTACCGGAAGAAGCTCAAAATCTCGATAACCCTGAGGAAAAATACTTACAAAAAGCTTGAATTGATTATGAACTGAGAACCACTTTGTGTATTTATAATTATTTATGTATTTATTTCTAATCTAGCTATTTATTTTATTTATTTGCTAGTTACCGTCAGTATTTATTTCACCGAGTGTTGTTTGTGTGTGAAAAACGACCCTGTCTCTGATAGGAGTCCCAATACCAAAGATGAATATTTGTCCTCCCTGAATGTCCGACGTTTCTCATCTCCTGACCGCTGTGTTAGTATCTCTATAGCCAGGCTAGCGTACCCATCCACGTTCATCATTCACACGTGCTGCATGTTTAGACCCTTTAGGCCACAGCCTGACTGAACAGATCGAGCGTGATCGTACAACGGCACACAAGAATCTATGAAGTCGAGATGGTTCTATATTTAGGCTGTGTTGAACTGTGATCTCCTCACTGCAGTCCACATTTACTGTACGACGATCATACGTGCTGCGCCGCAATCTCTCGGGGTAGGCCGTCGAGGGAGAGATCGTCCCCTTTTCAATGCTTTCTCGTTCCCCTGTGTTTAACCTTTGCAGGGCATGTAGTGAGGCCCCTTCACAGCACGCACTTAAAAGAGGGCCCATGAAAGAGGCCATCGACTTTTGCCGACTTCAAAGAGGCCCTTTTTATCTGTGTCCTCTCGGCGGCTGGGGCCGGAGCTCGGTCGGGCCCATGGGCTTAGGGCGTTCACCGGGAGGGGTGGCAGATCAGAGGCTAGCTGCATTACTGAACCACGGCGAGGAAGGGGAGGGGTGGTGAATGGGAGTTTGGGGATGGGAATTAAAGTTTAATGAGCGACAATTGTAAGCGTGCTGCGCACAGGGCAAAGGGTGTCAGCTTGTGCGTCTCAACTCTCCAGGTCACCCTGTTGCAGCGCTAGTAGTTTACTGGGCTTCTCTTTTCGTAGAGATGTAAGGAATTAGGTTATTATAATTTGCAAAATTTCAGCGGTAGATGGTTAGAGATCACTTGATGACCTGTAGCGTCCCTAAGATCACGTTTAGCTGATCATGGCCGACGTAAGTTAGTGATTGGCGCCTCCTGGTGGACACTTTGTTCACACAGACTTATTGTCAATGAGGAGAGGTACTGATAAATTGTGGCATATTCTCGTAGTTTTTAACCACTTCAGATATATTTGAAAGCGTGTAAATCTGAAGTGATAGTTCCATTTTGCTGTCCCACTGAGGGGTACTCGTTTGGCCCTTTTTGTTCAACCCGACAGCTCTAATTTCATCTACCTCAACTGTGTGTGATGTGTTGTGTAGCTGAGATGTAACTGTACCAAAGATCCCATCCATTCAGGGAGCGTCTGTGCGTTACTAAGTTTTTATAGCCAAATGTGCTGGAATCAATCCGTGAACACAACTAAATCACAGCCCTACCTGCAGGCAGAGAGAACCTTGTTTGTGTGTTATGTGTGTGTGTGTGAGAGAGTGAGAGCGACTGAAGAACATTTATCAATATAAAGACCAAATGGGACTGACAATCTGAGCAAGAGAGGGGGTCTTGCTGATCTTATGATTGCTTATCCCTCCAAAAAGGAAAAAAAAAAAATACCCAAAGTGTTACCGTGTAAAAGTGAGGATAGAGACCAAAATAAATGTTAAATATGTTTGTCTCTACAAATTTGATGCAATTATGTTCTAGCTGTGTCATATGAATCACCCGAATAAAAATATAATTTTAGCAAACCTGATTGTTGAATCACAACATAGGCTGACAGAATTCACTCTCGAGGCTTTTTTTTTGGCATCTGGAGATCCACTTATTGACGGTTCAGATAAGCAGACTGAAAAGGTAGCAAGTGTTTTCTTTTTTTCTTTTACCTATCACTCATCTAAAATCTCTTTATGCTGGTGTGAACATCTGTGTCATTTTATGCCATTCTCTCCCTTGTGTTACCTTATGAATGTGGCTAATCAACCAAAGGTGTAAAAATCACAGCAATCTAAATGTCAATCATAACTGGACATTGTGTGCTGATCTTGAGAAATCCTTTAATACCTCATGTGAAACTGTTCGTTGTGATGTTGCACTGAATAAAACCAAGTCATTTGTAAACATACTGAATAGAGTGAAAGAATATTTCCTTTTGAAGCTTCAGAACTAGCCAAACCAAACATTTAAAATTCAATATTTATTTGATATAAGATACATTTGAAATTTTGTTTAAAAGAAAATGGAAATATGAAATATAACACTTTTACAGTTAAGAAATTAGATTATAAAATAGTACATTTCTTATTTTGATGGTCAAACATTTAGGCAGTGTTTTAATTACATGACTGGATAACAAGGATATAAGGCGATACCACACATGTTGTTTTGGTTTCTAGCCATACGGATGTAGCCACCATCTCCAAATCCAGTACCCCAACTGTTAAAGCAAAAGAAAGCAATCAGCATCTGTATTTATTCATCTCAATGTTTTGTTTAAAACACCACTCGCCAAAAACCCAGTCAGGTTATGACAATAACATTTTCAGTGTAACTAACCTGTTTTTGACCAGCCAATAGTCCTGTCCAGCAATTGCACCGTATCCCACAACCAGCACTCCGTGGTTTATTTTTTGGGTGCAGGATGGATCATTGTAAACTCCTGTGTGAGATAACGTTATAATAGTTGCCAAGAAAAATAACAATTATTTTGACCTTCAGTTTACAACCTGAAAACCTTAATCTGGCAATTGATTGAAATGTGTAGAGAAGAAATACTCACCACTGTGATACAGTACAAACTTAGGATGGGTGGCGTCAATGCCCACTGCAATGGGCCCAATGTTGGCAACAGCCTCCTTCAAGGCCTCTTCATCTCCCTCACTGACGAAATAGTACTTGGTGCAGTTTGCTGCACGCTGGGCTGGATTGTATCTGCACTGCCCTTGCTGTAGGACACATTTATTTATTAGATTATCCTCATAATGATAATGGATTACAGCTTCTTACAAATATGCCAAACACTGACAAATCCAGCCAGGCCAAATCTTGAGGTAACAGTTCTTGTCACTTCTAATATGGAATGTTTCTTCCATGTTTCTGAAATTATCACTTGTTTCTTCTTCAATTGAACCCACACAAACAACTTACCACTGCTTCATAAGGGTAAGATGCCTCTGAGTCTATTCCACCATTATCAATGACATACTGGAAGGCATGGTCCATAAAACCGCCACTGCAGCCCTTGTCACCATAACTGGAGGAACAGTCTACAAGGTTCTGAGGACTGAGGTCCACTAGCTTTCCTGTGGTCTTCATCAGCTGACCTTCAAGAGCCCCAACGGAGTTGAACGCCCAACAAGAACCACACGCACCCTGACAGCAGAGAGAAAAGCATTATAAAACTACTAAAACCAGAAACGCACAAACTGAGAAATAGTTTGCCTTCATGCTACATATATTGGATTTATGGAAAATACTACAATGTGAAACTTAAAATTTTTAAAATTGCTTTTGTCTCTTGTCTATCAAAGTAAACAAACCAGAGTTGTCCAACCAAATAAAAGTTATGCAGAAACAAATCTAAATGACCAAAATCAGATTGTATTCTCTCAAAATAAGTGGTATAATACCTGGTTCTTCACACTGGAGACATATCCCTTCTCTCTCCAGTCCAGAGAGTCTGGGACAGGAGCCCCGGAAGAGCCCACAAATTCTGCCGTTTGCCTTTTAAAGCCAGGAGAGACACGAGTCGTGGCTAACGTTTGCAAGATCTCCTCCATAGTCTGTGATTCAACATGACAAACAGAGAAATGTGAGTTTCAGATGATGAAATTGTCACTTGTTTTGCAGGAAAACTAGGTTGCTGCTGAAAGAAGTGTTAGTGAGGCCAGCAGGGGGTGCTCAAGCCCCCTGTGGGTCCTAACACCCCAGTATAGTGATGGGGACACTATACTGTCAAAAAGCACCATCCTTTGGATGAGACATTAAACTGAGGTCCTGACTCTCTGTGGTCATTAAACCCAGGATGTACTTCAAAAAAGAGTAGGGGTATATAACCCTGGCATCCTGACCAAATTTGCCCATTGGTCTCTGTTCATCATCATGGCCTCCTAATCATCCCCACATATAAGTTGGTGTGTGGTAGGTGTTCTGGTGCAATATGGTTGCCATTGCATCATCCAGGTGAATGCTGCACATCGGTGGTGGTTATAAAGTACAGAGAAAAGCGCTATATAAATGTAGCAAATTATTGTTATTATTATGCCTAACTTTATGGCTGTATAATTTCTAGATAATATTGCAAATTAAAAATCTAGAACTTCTTGTAAAGAAAACATAATAATGAAAAAAAAAAAAAAAAAAAGTAAATTAATCATTGTATTCTGATAATGTTGTTCCCTCATAGTAAACAATGCTACAATCTCACAATAGTTTCATGATAATAAAAAAAAATAGAAACAAGGAAATAAACAGTATTGCATGCTAGGAGGTTTTTTGTCTGACAAAAACCATAAACAAAGAAACACAGAGGAAAGGCAAAAAGGGACATAGGACTCGTGTTCTCACCAGGTCACCCATGTGGTTCATGCCCAGGTTATATGAATGCATACCCATGGAGGCCTCCAGGTTGTGAAGGGTGATAATTTCAAGGTTTTTCTCCCACAACTCCCTCCTGCCCAGATCCTCATCCTGCCAACATAAACAAAAGACAATTCAACAGTTTAATACAGCAATATATGAAACTATTCACATCATTGTTCAAACTATTTAAGTCTCACATCATGAATACAAACTAACTATTCCGCAAATATGCCCATGAAACAAGCTTTACCAGTTTGATTAGATTAGAATCAAGGAAGAGTTATTCCTCACTAAACATGTGATAAACAAAATATGATTCTAGCAGTGGGTAAAAGATCGGCTGTGGGATCATCTGATATGCTTATGAAACTCATGTTCTCACCTTAGTGGAGTAAAACTTGTCATGCGTCTTCTTCCACAACTCCCAGTGCTGGTCTAGATTTGAGTTGAAATGGGCCAGTGCTGCGCTACAACACACGGCAAACAGCAAGCTCCCCAACATCATGGCCTGACAAGAGCAAAACGGCCCATGAAAGTTACTGACATGCATCAATATTTTTTCTGTTATTATACTGTCATTGAATTATGTAACACCTGGCCTAATGTCACATCAGCACAGTCTGAAGTGATCAATTCAGTGAAGCAGACTTCTGAAACAGTCAAAGATTTGTTTGTTTGTTTGAAATGTTCATAGTCTATGTTATCCTGATTTTAGGAAAGAAGGAACCAAATTTTGAGTAAAATGAAGTAGCAGAATCTTTATCTGTTAATATGCAGTATGAAGAGTTTATATCTGGATTATTAGGCTGCTGTGACTTTACGACCTGCCGCTGCCGCGAACATGACGCGGATCTGACGCACATCTCATTTTTTCACAAAGACGTTATTTAACTCATTTAAGACTGTTCTTATGAGGATACTCGACAAAACGGGCATTTTGGCATAATTCTCTGTATAAAAACGTATGCTGCGTTAATTGCGTTAAATATTTTTAACACGTTAAACGGGGGGGGGGAAATAATTTTTAACGTTAACGCGCTAATTTTTATATGCTTATGTGTGTGTGTGTGTGTGTGTCAGTAGTTACAAATGTGTGTCACTATGTTACAAAAGCTTTCTATTTCAAATAAATGCTGTTCTTTTGTCATTTCTATTCATCAACAATTCTGAATACAAAATTCGACATTGATAATAAAACAAGAAGAAATGATTCTTGAGCAGCAAATCAGCACATTAGAATAGCCTATCTGAAGGATCATGTGACACTCAAGACTGGAGTATAAACATGCTGACAATTCAGCTTTGCCATCACATGAATAAATTACATTTTAAAATATATTACTATAGAAAAAAGTTCAATGAAGTTGTAATAATATTTCACAATATTACCATTTTTCTGTAATTTTTGATCACATAGGCTAAATGCAGTCTTGTTGAACATAAAATACTTATTTCATACATAAACAAATCTTACCGACCCTAAATTTTTTTTTAACTTTTGATAGATATCGCAATATATAGGCTACATATATACACATATCTATTGAGTGAAACACACCGTCATCCTGCTTTTTCTAAAAACGAAACTGAAAGATAAACCTTTTGAGAAATAATGTCAACAAAGATTTTATTTAAAATAGCTATACATGAAAGTGAACAAGAAATGAATTCAAATGTGTCTCGTCTCACCTGTGTACTCTCGTTTAGCTGCACTTCGCGTCGTCTGTAGAGGAAGTGATAATGAATGCGAGTTCCTGGTTACTTTGCTTTTATTTTGTTCCATCACGTGCTAATCTCTGCCTATTGTCATATGGTACAGTCTTACTTCATGCTTAGCTTTGCCCTGTAACATGAGCAAAAAATAATTTAATTAAAATTAATAAATTATTGTTGTTGGATCACCAAAGACGGCAGGCTTCATTGACTCCCCAGAAAACCATTTCATTTATTCATGATTTAGATAAGCCGACTGAAAATGTAGTTTAAAAAGTTTGTTTTTTTTTACTCATAAAAAATCTTAACTCTGCTGTCTAGTAAAGTCAAACTTCTCTTTAAATCTTTTGATTTAGGCCATTTAATCCTATAGTCAACTTTTTAAATCAATACTTTTGACAGAAAAAGGAACTTACATATTTGTTTCCTAATAGCATCTGAAATAACGCATCAATTAGTGATGTTAAATAGTAACATCGCAAGTAAAACTTAGATTTACAATACACATGGACAGTTATTTATTTATTATTTGAGGCAGTCTGAACAGCCACAAGCAAATGTAGGTGAAATACCCCCATCTAGTGGTGAACTCAGTATAAGCATCAACAAATCAAATCAAAACATTTTCAAAACAAATACTTTACAGTAAAACAGTTGTCCATTTTGATTTCATGGTGACTTTGAAACATCCAATTGGATAAGTTGCACACTTTGATCTTATGACTTATGTTTTAAACAATTATTAGCAACGCATCTCTGGACCCAAAAGTACGTCTCATTAAAGTCACCATGAAATCAAAATGGACAATTCTTTATGCAATATTGCTGTATTTATTGTAAATAATTTATCTGTGCACCTCTTTTTTTTTTATTCATGTGATCCCTCATAACCTTTAATCAAAATAACATCCCCTTCCTCTTGCAGAGACATCTCTTCTATGATGATGCGTTTACTGGTGTGAGGGTGACAACCTGTCACTCATATGAGATCACAGCAATAGCAAACCACAATGATCAAATCAATTCCCAATGGACAAATTCAAGGCCCGCCCTAGATTTTTTTCTTGTTCGAGAAGCAACTTGTGGGACACCCCCAATTCCACCCTTGAAGAGGGTCACACGTCAGAAACATCAGCTAAGAGAGAAGACTATAATCCTTCCATTAAAATTGTCCCAAATCGTCCCATTTTTACAGACCATTTTCTTTCTGTGAATTGACATCTTGAGTATATAGGAAAGAATTGCATAATGTAAATATTATAAAGATGGCTATTAAGTTTTTTTTTCCCAAACTAATTTCAAACTCATTGATGCCACTTTATTCATGAAAATGTATTATATTTTGGACTCCTGCTTTGAACTTCAGCACACGAATACAGAATGGCACATACATGTGTGTCGTCCTAACCGTGACATGTCGTGGAACTTCTTGAGAAAGCCTTTAATACCTCATGTGAAACTCGATGTTCCACTGACCATTTGTAAACACTGAATTGAGTGAAAGCATATTTCCTTTTAAAGCTTCACAAGCCAGAAAACATTAAAAATTTAATATTTATTTAATAAAAGATACATTGATTTGTTTTTAAAAAGACAATGGAAAAGTAAAATAAACATATAGAACACACATTTACATCCAAGAAATTAGACTATAAAACAGTAAATTTCTTATTTTGATACGTTCAAATTTCAATAGGGTTTCAGTTACATAACCGGATAGCAGGCGTATGAGGCGATGCCACACATGTTGTTCTGGTTTCTAGCTATACGGATGTAGCCACCATCTCCGAATCCGGTACCCCAACTGTTCAAACAAAAGCAAACAATAAACATCTGCATTTATTCAGTTTAAGGTTGTGTTTGACACACGTTCTGCTTTTACAAGACTTCACAAAAATCTTTTTCTCACGAGTGGGTACATTTCCAGAACCAGATGATTTATGATCACAAAACTTCACGACCATTCTGATTGTACCTGTTTTTGACCAGCCAATAGTCCTGCCCAGCAATCGAACCGTATCCCACAGCAAGCACTGCATGGTTTACTCTTTTGGTGCAGGTTGGATCATTGTAAACTCCTGTGGACAGATACGAGATAATGTTATATTATCACATTCCTAATTTGATCTGGTCTGATTTAAAGGAAAAGAGAAAGAAATACTCACCACTGCGGTACAGGATAAACTGAGGGCGGGTGGCATCAATGGCCACTGAAATGGGGCCGACATTGGCTAAAGCATCCTTCAAGGCCTCTTCATCTCCCTGACGGACGAAATAGTACTTGGTGCAGTTTGCTGCATGCTGGGATGGATTGTATCTGCACTGCTTTTGCTGTAGGACACATTAGATTACATTACACATTAGACCCCTAATGAAAATGAATTACAATCTTGCAGATTTTTTTAAAAACATGCTGGAAACTCTGACAAATCTAAATCTAGCAATGTAGAGACCTGTCTGTATACAGTACGTATGGATCAGATCCCACAGTAACAGGCCTTGTAAATTCTAATACAGTATATGCGAGCTAAATGTTTCTTCTTCACTTGGACCCACACAAACAACTTACCACTCCTTCATAAGGGTAAGATGACTCTGGGTCTATTCCGCCATTATCAATGACATACTGGAAGGCAGAACTCATAAAACCGCCATTGCAGCCCTTGTTGCCATATTTGGAGGAACAGTCCACCAGGTTCTGAGGACTGAGGTCGACTAGCTTTCCTGTGGTCTTCATCAGCTGACCTTCAAGAGCCCCAACGGAGCTGAACGCCCAACAAGAACCACACGCACCCTGACAGCAGAAAGGAAAGCATTATGAAACACACAAACTTTTGGATTACAATGACTTATGAGGCTTCAGAAACAGCATTCTGACAATGCCGTTTTCAGTTGCTGGTTTGTGAATTTCCAACTCATCATAGAGGAAGTTACAAAAAAGGGGAAATAAAATCCCTCAAACACTGACTGGACAAACAAAACAAAAGAAGTGAAACTTTTAAAAAAATGTGACTCAGTTTCCTGACAGAGGACGTGGCCAAATCACTTGACATCATGAGAGCAACATCTAAACCACAATCAATATCCATAGCCATTTTCCTTTGGCGAACTTAAAATTTTGCCAGTCCATCTGCTATAAACTATTTGTCTTCATGCTACATAATAGATTTATATAGATGAATAGCAGGACAGACACAAAGCTAATTGACCAGATAACATACTATGAGATCTNATATCTAGATATATATATATATATATATATTAGTACATTCACACCTGCATTTTCACACTGGAGACATATCCCTTCTCTCTCCAGTCCAGAGAGTCTGGGACAGGAGCCCCAGAAAAGCCCACGAATTTCGCTGTTTGCCTCTTAAAGCCAGGAGGGACACGAGTCGTGGCTAACGTTTGGAGGATTTCCTCTGTTGTCTGTGTATATACATGACACAAGAAAGAAAAATATGAACAGGATGAAGTTACACTATAGCTGTATAATGTTTTTTAGATATTAATCCAAATTAAAAATCTAGTGATATTCGTAAGGAAAACAAAATAAAAAGATTGATCTGTGAACAAATCTCAAATCTCACATTAGCTTCATGCTAGTAACATGGAAATAAAGCAGTATTGCGTGACAGGAGAAATTGTTTTCTCTTGTGAAAACTGAAAGCTAGAGCATGCAAATAATCATGAACAAACAAACACACACAAACACACACCATATCACCCATGTGGTTCATGCCCAGGTCATATGAATGCATGCCCATGGAGGCCTCCAGGTTATGAAGGGTGATAATTTCAAGGTTTTTCTCCCACAACTCCCTCCTGCCCAGATCCTCAACCTGCAACATATTACAGGGATCACACAAGTGATACATTGATGTGAGACGACCATTTTAAAATCATAAATATTTCAATACAATTCCATCGATGTATGGATGCCATCAACACCATTTCAAGCTAATGGTTAAAATATTATAGTCTCACAAGAACACCCTGAATTACCATTATGAAAATGAATCTGTAAGTAGATGAAAGATCAGCTGTGGGATCATCTGATACTTATGAAACTCATGTTCTCACCTTAGTGGAGTAAAACTTGTCATGCGTCTTCTTCCACAGCTCCCAGTGCTGGTCTAGATTTGAGTTGAAATGGGCCAGTGCTGCGCTACAACACACGACAAACAGCAAGCTCCCCAACATCATGGCCTGACAAGAGCAAAACGGCCCATGAAAGTTACTGACATGCATTAAAACATCAATATTTTTCTGTTAATACACTCATTGAATTGTGTTGACACCTGGCCTAAATGTTACATGAGTCACTGTCTGAAGTGATCAATTCAGTGAAGCGGACTTCTGAAACAGTCAAAGGTTTGTTTGTTTGTTTTAAATGTTCTTATCTAAATGAAACACTCATGATTTTTACCATTAAGGAAACAAATTGAGTAAAATGTATAGCAGAAGTAGACTAGAACGGAAGTTAAAATGTCAAAGTGTTATGAAATTGGTAGAAAGAAAAAAAAAAATCAATGTAAATCAAAGTAAATCGATGAATGATAATACTAAAACAAAGTTTTAAACAGATGGATTAGGGAGGAATAAAAGGGAAGCGAAGTTAACCACATAAACGGAGCAAGAGAACAGATATGTGCCAGTATAAGGAAGAAACGGAAATCAAACTAAGATGGGTGTTTGATCGATTTGACCTAATCCTTCATTCCACAACACATATAAAGTATAATTTAAGCATTCTTAACGCTTTACTTTTAAACGCAGAGTTACTACAGCCGACTGATAAAACACTGACAACATTTCAAGTCTACTTGAGGAAAAGCTCTAATAAAACCACAGTCACCACCTTAATTAAAACCGAAAGAGAAACTGAGAGAAACCAACAAAGGTGCCTTTTATTAAAAAGATACGACAGGTAACGTTAAAAATGTGAACAAGAAATGAAGTCAGAAGTATCTCGTCTCACCTGTGCACTCTCGTTAAGCTGCACTTCTTGTCGTTTGTGGAGGAGGTGAAGGACGTCTGTGAGTTCCTGGTTCCCTTGCTTTTATTTTGTTCCATCACGTGCTAATCTCTGCCTGTTGTCATATAGCACGGTCGTCTTTGCTTACTTTTTGCTTCGAACTGTTACAAAAGAAAAAAAATAATTTAATTAAAAAGTAATTAATAAATAAACATAATGATAAAGGTTTGATTAATACAACTTAGTTAACAATATAACTATTCATTATTTCGATATATATTAGAACTAATTATATAAAATATAAAAATAAAATACTATTAATTCACATTAAACATATTATATACAATTGTAAGATTAATGGTGTCTATGCAGTAACCTAAAAAAATGTGTCCGATGTGCTTTGTTTTGAGAGGGGTTTTCCACCAGCGAAGACCTTTTCCTCTGTAACTGTGGGAATGCCAGCAGTTTACAGCTGAGCTGCTAATGAATCTATCAGTTAAAGACAGATGTATCTTCATTGAGTAGAAGAAATAAACGGCTGTCTAGGTAGGCAGCTCAGGTTCTAAGTGTTTTACACGCATTGAAAAGAAGGTTTTTATTTTGTTTCCTCATGCCGTGTTTGTGTCGACATCTAGCGACATTTGTATTAAACACCGGAAAAAGATACTATTCGAGTGACTTCACTTGATGCACAGTAACTATTTAGAATACTTGATAACAACGTGGTGGTTGAGGTCTAAAGCCATAATTATAATTTATTACATGATATATGAAAGTACACAGGAAACAGGAAGATAGCCAGAGGAAATCATGTGGTTACACACCATCATTTGAGCACTCGAGCACATGCTATCAACACCTGTCTGGCTTTGAGAATGTATCAGTCATGAGGTTTAGGCTCCAAGTTTCATTGACCAAATATAAAAAAGCCACATAACCACGATAGGTTACAGGAACAATGATACCTAATTTTTTCCTATCATGAGGCATTTGCTGATCACTTACAAAATGAGTCATCATCATGATTCAACAAATATTTGTGCTGACCTGGTGCTTATTTCGACTAAATGGTAATAATCACATTTAAACTGTGTGCTGATAAAGGGGAAATCTTCTTTAATATTCTTAGAACTTACTATTCATGCTGAGGTCTATTAAGCTTTTGTCTTTCAAAAAAAGAGATTTTGGTAGATTGTTACTATGGTGTTTTCAGAACATGTATCAATTCAGGTCAAATTTATGTGGTCTGGGTTATATTATAGGACAAAAACTTTATGGAACATTGTGAAATTTTCTTTGAACGATAATTACTGAAGATTTCAGTCGTCCAGAAAGTACACAAACAAATAATATGCAGAATAGTGGAGTGCATTCACCATTTTTAATTTCATGCCATGCAAAACGTTCTGAAATAAATTCTTATTAAATGAATAAATATCCTTTATTGTAACTTTAAACTGTACTTAAATGTGATTGAATCACTTTTGGCAAAATGTGAAATAAAATACAATTTTAAAATATTATTTATCCCTCTTTAGCACTAGTAGGGACTTAAGAATGTATTACTGTAGTTCTGATGTTGTATTCTTTGTTTTCAGGTTGAATTTTTTAAATAAAAAATCAAAGTTCAGAGATTTTAAGTTACAATTACTGAGTGTGAAGATGTGGGTACACAAAAGGGGAAAGCTGGGTCATTCCTCTGTTAATGAGGAAGTGGTTCAGTTATGGTCATATGATTTCCTACCACAGAACATAACTGTCATCATTTTTCTTTAAACAGTATAGAATAGTTTAGCTCTTAACTACGTGCTGTCTTTGATTTATTTTCTTGACCTCTCTTGGTTTCAGCTTCTCCAAATAACTTCTCTGATGCTTTCTCTTCCACCTTAGCAAAAGTCTTCTTAACCACAGGAACGATGGATGCCATGGTTTATTGAAACATTCTCAGAATTCAAAATAAAGTAGGGTTGGCACAGATGTTTTATTCTCTGTTTTGTATTTTACATAATGTTTCTGTACAGAGGTGTGATATTGATTTTTTTTTTCATTAAAAGTGTTNTTATTCTCTGTTTTGTATTTTACATAATGTTTCTGTACAGAGGTGTGATATTGATTTTTTTTTTTCATTAAAAGTGTTAGTAGTGTGACCTTTTTTTACATCAGAAAAAAAAAAGATACTTTAACCCAAGTATGATGTACTCAAAATTAACAATTTTATTTCATATGGTCATAAAAAGCCCTTGGTAATTTATATAATCAAAATATAAAACAGAGATCTCAGATCCCACCAGGGGACTAAAAAAAAAAAAACTTAACAGACTGTCTACACAATATCAAAACTTCCCTTCTGAATTTCAAATATTGCACAAAACAGGTTCGACTGCATGAGCTGACAGGATTAAAAACAAGACATCTTAGACACAAGAGAACAACACACTCAACCTTGTGGTATTAAAATTAATTGCCTCTTTTAGAGAGTGTTTTCCCAATCATTATTACATGATGGAGCACAATGATAGTGATGAGTCCCTTTTGTTATTGGTCAGCAGCAGACAAGTTTGGTCTCTTGTGAGCTCCCGGCTTCCAGCTCTCACATGACTGGGAAACTGGCCAGGCTGGCAATGCCACATGCATTGTTACGGTTACGAGCCATCAGGACATACCCCTTCTTTCCCCAGTCTTCACCCCAACTTCAGAAGCAGAAAAAAAAACAGGTGGATTAGGAGAAGACACTACTAAATGCACATTTATTTATTTATTTATTCTTTTAAAAAAAGAAAAATTAAAAACGTCCTTATTTTTAATTAAATAGAAATTTACATATTTACTTTATTTAACAGAATAATTTCAATTAAATTATTTATTTATTATTTTAAACAATGCTGCTCTTTTGAAGAATCTCACCTGTTCTTCACAATCCAGTACTTTTTGCCTTTCGGTGTGACTCCGTAACCAACAGCTAGTACTGCATGGTTGACATCATCCTTGTTGCAGTTGGGATCATAGTACACACCTAGAAATGGGTTTTGGACATAGTACAGGTCAAGCTTTTAGTCTTATTAGTGATCTTTATTATAAAGATTTCAGCATAACACAAAACAGACAATATAGATGTAGAAGAGATGTTAAGTACCGCTTTTGTAGTACAAGAAGGTGGACTGCATGGCATCTATACCCACAGACACAGGTCCCACCTTTGCCACGGCAGTAGTCAGTGCCCTCTCATTACCCTGAGGAATCTCTTTATACCCTTTACAACTGGCCGCTTTTGCTGAACTGTTGTAGGCACACTGTTGATCCTGCAGGGGGCAGTAGAAAAAAAATTATGTGAGATGAAAAATAATGACTGTCAACAGTAAAAATGGTTAGTTCAACCAAAAATGATCATTCTCCTACGCTGTTTACTTTCAGCGCTTCCAGGTTCTACGTCAGAACGGCGACCCATTATTGGCCGGCTCCTGCATCAGCATCACATGCTTGCATTGTGCTGCTCACATGAATAGCATCGGCCAATACTGAGCCGGCGTTCTGATGTAGAACCTGGAAGCGCTGGACGTAAACAGTATACGAGAATGACACAGAAGAGAAGATATTGTTGAATAAAATCGTTATTTTTGTTTAGGTTGAACCACTAGAGTCACATGGACTATTTTAATCATGTCTTTATTACCTTTCTGGACCTTGAATGTGGTGGTTAAATTGCTGTCTATGGACGAGTCACATATACCTCTCGGATTTCATCAAAAATATATTCATTTGTGTTCCGAAGATGAACAAAGGTCTTACGAGTGTGGAACGTCATGAGGGTGAGTAATTAATGACGGAATTTTAATTTTTGGGTGAACTAACCCTTTAATCATTGGTTGGCTGTGACCTTAATCCAAATAACTTAAATCAATCATATACAATTTTTTTTTATTTAATTTGTTTAGCAACACAAAAAATGTTTTGCCTTCCAAGTCAGTTAGCATAAAGGTCCCATTTACTGTTGCTCGGTGAAATTTTGCATGTGAAATCCAGTCATTAAAATAGTAATCCAAGTGATCGGGAGTTTCGCATGAGGGTGAAAAGTTCCCCATTCAGATTTCGCTCATGTTCAAGTTGGTTTTGTAAATTTGCTGTGCTGACCAGCAGAAAGCTGCTTGGTTTATTGTATGTGAACTGTTCACACAGTAAAAACCTCTGTGTGATCAGTGCTTCATATATCCGTAAGAAAACACTTAAGAGTGTTTTAACATCAGAGAAGAGATGTCATTGCAAGAGGGAGGGGAAGTTATTTTGATTAAAAATTACGAGAGCACACAAATAAAAAAAAAATGATGTGCACGGATCAATTATTTATAATAAATACTGAAATATACCATAAAAAATAAGAATTGTCCATTTTGATTTCATGGTGACTTTACATACCATTCCAACATAGGGGTAGCCCTCCTCTGAATCAATGCCTTGGTTGTCTGCGACATATTTGAAGGCAATTGTCATGTATCCTCCACCGCAGCCGTCATTTTCAGTCACACAGTCCACCAGGTTCTGAGGACTGAGATCCACCAGTTGACCTTTGGTCTTCTTCAGCTGACCTTCCAAGGCCCCAACAGAGCTAAAGGCCCAGCATGAGCCGCACGAACCCTGAGGAGAGCAAGAGAAAAACAGCACTTACTGAGGAGCAGTCTAAACTTGTGTACTGATTTTAAAAGAAAGGCTTCATCTTTTTATCCACTAGATGGAGACCAAGTACAGTGATAACTGTAGTTGGCTTGAAATCTAAACATATGAAGCCAATGGTAATATGATAACCCTCATTCTGTGGAAATTTGTATGAAAGCACCTTTGTTACTGCCAGGAGTTAAGGTGAGTATGGTGATAAGGTTAATCATGTGAGATATTCACAGAATGAGGAAATATTACAGGAATATTTTGTTATTTCCTTACTTGGTTCTTGACAGAAGTGACGTATCCCAGTTTACGGTAGTCAATTGATTTGGGCAACTTCTCCACTGTGTCACCAGGCATGTATGTGTTTGTTGGGTCACGGTACATGGGCATTTGGAGTCCCATCACTTTCTCTGCCACTTCTTCTAGTGTCTGCAGAGAGATAAGAATTGGACAAAAAAGATCTTGCATCAAATTTCTGATCAAAAATGTTAACAGTAGTTAGGATCTAGTTTCAGTAAACATGCCTTTATAATACATATTTTGTTGATGGAACATTCCTGTTGTCATGTGCTTACTTATCTGCAAACAGGTTTAGCAAGTAACAAAACAGCAAAATAATAGGCTAATTGTGGCATCTTAAAAGGGGCAGTTTCACATATATAGCTGTTTTTCCTCTTATAAAACTGGCAAATGTTTGTAAAACAATGAGTTGAGCATTTCACAGCAATTAAATATTAAGGTACTTACCATATCTCCAAAATGGTTCATGCCCAGATTATAGGTATGAATCCCCAGTTCATACTCTTTGTTATGGGCCTCAATAAACAGCATGTTCTTCTCCCAAATCACCCGTCGAATAGACTCTTCATCCTGTCCACCATGAAACACACGTGTAAATACTTGACACAAACAAAGTGATACTGAATGGAATAATAGCTGTAGTGCATTTAAACAGCTCAATAATGGGACTTAGCCAGTACGTTCCAATCAAAGTAGTCATGAAATAAAAATAATACAAACTAGCTCACTCACCAGGCCATTGTATTCCCTCCTATGGGTGATTTTCCAGCTCTCCCATGCTTCATCCAGTAACAGATTGTCCAGAGTGTGAGCTAGTCCACACCACACCACCACAAGAAGAGGAATTCCACCAAATGTATACATAATGCCCTGAAAAACAGACACAGTCAGAGGTGTAAACCCACTATATACTATAACATGCTCGTGCAAAGTACGTGCGTGTTAACTGTAAACCACATGCAAAAACGAAACCCCCACTGCAACCTATTTAGTCCAGTTTAGAGAAGTAAGGATTGAGTGGTGATATCTGAAATGAGCAAGAAGAGATTTACCGTCTTATTATATTCAAAAATAGCTTTAAAATTTTTAATAAGTTTCATTTACAACAAAAAGAAAGCGGAAGTAATTGCATCAAAGCTGCACCCAGAACTTCAAATGTTTCGATTCTTCATACTTTACGAGTATTAAAACATATAGGCTAAACAATGTAAACTATAATAGTTTACAACAAATTGCAACAAAGCTGCACCCAGGACTTCAAATGTTTCGATTTTCATACTTTACGAGTATTAAAATATATAGGCTAAACAATGTAAACTATTGTTTGTTGTAAACTGAGTTAAGAAAAAAAGATAGGCTACAGAGTGACCATGAGGAACGTCAGTTACCTGGATGATTTTCAGAAGTTCAGAACAAAAGATGGAAGCTGGTATGAAACTGGTTAGTCGACGACCTTTTTTATATGCTGGAGTTTTGAGGAAGTTACTCCTGCTGCGGGAAAGGGAAGAAGTCCCGCTGCATCTGGAATCGCTAAAACAGCTCAGAGCGATGATGTCAGGTGTCGAGTTACAGTTTTAGGAAAAGTGGGAAGTTGGGAATAGTGTATCCTACCAATACCAAGGTCGTGAAAAAGAGATTTGTATATGAAATTAAAATGAATTTAACTAACACCAACAACAATAATAACGATAATAATATTTTGGAGACCCATTATATTATTTTCAGCACTGTATTATATAACCATTCTCACTTGGAGTTGCCAGATAGATAGATCCATTAATTTTACACAAATAACCAGTTTTACATTATGAATTTGCTGTAACGTTTCCTTAGACTCTCTCCAAAGTCTTGAGAATGCTTATTGACACCAGTTTTAAATTTTTCCCATTGATTCTCATTAGTATTTATACATTTGGCCGGGCTAGATGGTTTTAGTCACACTAACAAAAGAAACAGTCACATCCATTGCTGCAAAAGGTTGGATATGTTTAATAATGCACATTTTCTCATCTTAGTCCATAACCTTCAGTAAGTTAATCTTCAGTCATCTTTAGATTTTCAGTAGATAAGGTTGTTTTTTAGCTGGTAGAAGTAGACATACGACTTTACACTAAACTGATTTTATGGTATGAATAAATAGCACCTCTTTCTGAGCATCATTCTCATGAGGCCCTGTTTGCTTGTCATGAACACTTCCCCTTGTTAGTCAACAACCTGTGTTCCCTGTGTAATGTGTCAGTGTATGAGGACTACATGAAAATTGTCCCATGATGTCTACTATATAGCCATGCGGTCAGCACTAAGATATAAATGTATGTCAAGGAAAGTCCCCTTAGTGTTAGTTGCTCATGCTATGTGCAGATTACTCACAAACATACAAGCAAACCCATAAATATCGCAGGCCAAAAGCAGCATAACCTGCTGACATGGTGACAAGACTGAGCAGACTAAATTTAAGAAAGTATTTGTCTATGGGAAACAAAAAATATGTGGCAGATTTATTCAATCCACCTTAAACACTGATTGGATTAGTTAAGTTTGCACAAATGGTTTGTTTAATTGCTACTAATTTCACGTCGTTGCACATTACCCACCAACTGTGCAAACTAAAACACAACACTTCTATGAACTCAACACCTATTTTGTACTATAGTGTAGCAAGACACTATACCATTTTTCTGTATTTCTAATAAGATTACTAGACTAAAAGAAACTTTTAGATACTGTTCATCTCGTTTATTGCAATTTCTTGGTAAAACACAGTGTTCACTGGAATTAATTTGATATTATTACATATTAACCTGCAACACCGGAAAGGAAGGATTGACTTTGACCTGGATAAATTAAATGATTGAAGCATTTTTCAGTAATACACACCTGCTCATCCATGCTTTCCAAAAGTTTAGACTTTTTTTTTTTGGTTCATCTGATCCTGATCAGAGCCTGATTTGCAGTGTTCGTGTGTTTAAGTGTCGTTTTGCTAAAACATTAAGGATTAAGCCTTGTTTTTAGACATTTTGTGAGGTATTTAAAGGTACTAAAAACATATTAAAACAGTTCATGTGACTACAGTGGTTCAACTTTAATGTTATGAAGCGACGAGAAACATTTTTGTGCGCCAAAAAACAAAATAACAACTTTTTAACAATATCTAGTGATGGCCGATTTCAAAACAAAATTCGTTTTTTTGGCACACAAAAATATTCTCGTCGCTTTATAATATTAAGCTAGAACCACTGTACTCACATGAACTGATATATATGTTTCTAGTACCTTTATGGATCTTGAGAGAGGAAGTACCATTGCTTTGATGAGCCACTGAGTCACTGAGCCATCGGATTTCATCAATAATATCTTAATTTGTGTTCCGAAGATGAAAAAAGGTCTTGGGGTGTAGAACGACATGAGGGTGAGTAATAAATGACATTATATTCATTTTTGGGTGAACTAACCCTTTAAGATAGCAAACAAATGCTCAAATAAACACAAACCACTGCAACACTCGGCTCAAATAAACAGAGTCCTAAGTAAATATGAAATATTGCACATTAATTTGAATATATTATTATTGTAGAATATATATTTAAACAACTCCAGCATCACAACTGTTCAGTCATGTTACACAGCAAAAAAAGAAAGAGAAAAATGAAAAAGATCCCTCCCTCAGCTTGGCAGTATACTCAACATCTGTTTCCTGTAACTTTACATTCCAGTCTAACCACACAAAAAAAGAAACCCAGAATGCTCTGCAGCAGTCATATGTCTGCTCCCATGACTATCACGAGACTTTTGATTCAAAGTTTTTTACATATTATTATTCAGAATGAGAACAAAAGAACAATGCATCAAACTTCCCTTTTAGACACTATTGTATATGGTTTATATACCAGTCAAAAGTTTGGACACAATTATATACCTATTTTTTACATTTTAGAGAAACAGTAAAGTCCTCAAAACTATAAAATAACAAACATGCAGGTGACCAAAAAATCTTAAACAAATCAAAACTATGTATTATATTGAAGCTACTTCAAAGGAGCCAACTTTTGTTAAGCTTTTCACTCTGGGCTTCTTTCAACCAACCCCATGAGGTGCATTCTGTAATGCTTTTTAAACATCATTCATCATGTGATTTTATATATTATATTATATTATATTAGTAAAAAAGTGCTGCTGCAGCTGCTGGCATTCCATTCATAAATCCCATCACAGAAGCTTGTTTTTGTTTTTCCAGTGCCACCACCATTGATGCACAGATGTCCACATGCTGGGGATTAGAGTTGAGACACAGAAAGCCTGGCAAACTATACATTATTCCAGTGTGACAAACAGTCTTTGAAGAGCAAGAGAACATTCACAATTTCACAACTGTACCATCTGCCACGTGCACAGGGATCTGAGGGTTTGTGATGGCAGGATTTGACCAATACAAATCAGTGTGCAGTGACTCTAAGCCAAGGTCAGTACAGCATTTGTAAAGGCAGGTCAGAGAGAGTTGTGTAAATGGATAAACCGGAAAATAGAGAGAGAGCGAGAGAAAAAAATTATGCTACGAATGATGTAGTAGATTTCAGAAGGTTGTGCTGGGATACGAGATAAACATCCTTTTACAATCCTTTTTAAATGTACAACAAACAGCAGTAAGACTTTTGTTTACAACATGGAAGAAAAAAATCTAAAAGCAAATAATCCTAATTCCTGGCTGAATACCAAGACAGCTCTGCATTAGACGTGTTAGAAAGGAGATAACGCTCTGAATGAGAAATAATTCGGTTACACTTTACAATAACGTTTTATTAGTTAATATTAACTACTTTAGGTAACATGAATTAAGAATGAACAATACTTCTACAGCATTTATTAATCTTAGTTGTAGTTAAACATTTACTCATGCATTATTAAAATTAAAAGTTGTATTTGTTAACATTATTAATGTACTGTGAACTAACATGAACGACTGTATTTTTATTAACTAATATTAACAAATAATAAATACTGTAACAAATATATTGCTCATTGTTACTTCATGTTAGTAAGTACATTAACTAATGTTAACAAATGAGACCTTATTGTAAAGTGTTACCAATAATTCATTAACGCGACACAGCAAACTGTTCATAATAAGATAGCGGTAACATCTTCGGTTATAATTTAATGTTTTAAATGGATAAGGTTACAGAAATATCTAAAGATAGCTACATATAGTACATTCAGAGCTATTTTAGGAACTGCTGGCTTAAGCAAAACATGCAAACATGCAAGGATAAATACTTTCTGAAACAATGTGCAACACATGACAACACAGACATTTTAAACCTTATTCAGCACCCGGTCTTTTATCTCAGCACCCTTAGAAATCTAAACCATCTGTCCCAGAGGCATTTATTTTAGATAATTAGACTTTTTTTTTAGAAGTAAATAAATAAATTATTATATTATATTATATTATATTATATAGAATCCCTGCTGGTAACACTATAGTAAGACAGTAACATGAAAAGACAAAGGGTTTGGTAAAATAGGCCAGTCTTGTTGTGATGGATTACTTTTTGTGAAGTTTAAAGAACTTAGAGCTACTAAATGAGGATAAAGGTGAACGTTTCCTATATTAGAGACTTTTCTGCACTCAGTCCCTTCCTTCATTTGAAATGTTTTCCCTCTAGTGGCCAGATTTAATTAAAATCCTACAGGCAATGTGGAGAGTGTCACTGTTCTCCCAAACCACTAATGTATGCCACTCCAGTGCAGATATCTCTGTTTCCATTTTACTTGCGCTATCCATGGATTGTATAGTAAATAACCATGTGTAAATCTGTTGCCATTTGGGAACATCCTTATAATTCTTGTGAGCAAATGGTTATAGCGTGACCTGCCTGACTCATTGTTTTTGAGACTAAATATCACACCTCTGTTATTCATTTGGAGCCTGGTGCCTAAATTAACATTATGGTTAATTGGGTGTATAATCCTTGTCCTCCTCACTCATAAAGTAGAATAAAATAAAGTATAACATATCCTTTTACATTAATGGTGCTGGTTAATGTTGTGTGATGTCCATTAAAAAGGCACTGAAGTTATTTAAGAATAAATATATTCTGATTATTTGGCTTCTCAGGGTTTTTCATCATGAAGGGTAAAATCTATCACAGTCTGATTAACCACAGAGATGTTTTAATGCAAGTTATATAACATTGTTGTCTCTCTACAGATGGTGAACTCCAAACTAAAACGAAGGTGAATGGCTACTGTTCTTAAAAATTATTTAATAAAAGCTATTTTAGTCCCTGGGAGATCTGACCCTGGTCTACACATTAGAGGATCTTGGTTACAGACCTGCACATATCTGACTTAAAGCCTCATGGAAAACAAATAGTGTGATTTATCATCACCTTATCTGCACTGTAGGATTAGCCAACAGCATAAAAAAATATAGTTATTTTAACAAAAAAGGATAAAAAAAAAATACAGAAACTAAATACAAAAAAATCTATTATGCCTATATTTTAAAAGACAATTACAATGTAATTTTACTGAAAATATTGTTAAAATGCATTGAAAGTAAAAACTATGAATTATCTAATAATATCTAATAATATAATATCTAATAATAATATAAAATACAGTATTTAACAAGGCAATAGGCCTACGTACTTTTACAGTGCAATATTTAATATATATTATATATGAGTAATAATTAATAGCAATAAATAATAGGACTATTTTTAATAAGTATTTATGCTACAAGTAATCGTATAGTATTCACATGGAAATGGGCATTCCCAGAATTCCCTGTGCAACCATGGCAAACAGATTTTATTTAACCCTCTGGTATTGTTCATTTGGGAGTCACACTTGTGTTGTTCACAGTCAAAAGTGACAGTCACAGTCTTCTTCAGTAAAATCAATGTAATATATTTTTTTTCAATACTATTTTTTATTTTGTATTTTGAGAGAATTTCATGATACTAATTAATATTTCTGCAATAATTATGATTAAAAATTCCAATTGAAAATCATACAAAAAAATCTAATGTTTTTTTTTTTCATGTTAAATTAGAGACAAGGTAGTGGCACCAATCTACCTTTTGAAGGTAGATTGGTGCCATCTGGTGGGAGTAAAAACAATGTAATGAGCATGGTGTAGATTCCTATATATAGCTCTATATAAAAAGGCTTATATATTCTCTGGTTGTTTTTAGACATAAATACTTATTTACTTAGTTGTGGACTTAGTTGTGGATTTGTATATATATTTAGACATTCTCAAAGACTACCTACTTTTTGTCAAGGTTTAGGTTTGTTTTTGCTTGAAATGTTGATTTGAAGTGTCAATTTTTGCATTAATTTTACTATATACAGTCAAACCCGATCACAGAGAAAGACATTTTGTTACACATAACATCGAACATTTTTTTCGCTGTAAAATGACCAAGCAACACCAGAGGGTTAAAACGTTGGTGTCCAATTTTTAAACAATTTATGTGCATTGTAATGTTGCCTTTTAGTTGATGTTATGGCTAAATCTGTGTCATTCCTGTGCCATCTGTGGCATAGGAGCTGAAACTATGTCAACTCTTGTAATAGGCTATATTGATACTGTATTTTTACGGTAAAGTTCTGACAACCACAGCTGCCAGCTTGTGCCAAAAAAAAAATGTATTTTCTTTTTTTCTTTTTTTACCTGAAATTTAATTAAATAAAAAATAAAAAAGTAATTTAAGTTTTGTTCTCTTTTCGACAATACCAAGCAATTAAAACAGTTTACCACAAAAAAAGTCACATTTACATTGTTAGCTTTTGTATCGTAGGCCTAGTATAAATCGACTAAAGTAAACATGTGTCCCATGAGATGTTATCAATCATCTACAAGCCACGAGTCTCACTCAGGCAACCATCTGCTGTTTTACCTAAATCTGGAGATTTGGCCAAGCCGCGCAAATATCTGTCATTCTCTCAGAGTGCCCTCACGAGGTGTTATCCTTCATCAGCTCTGCTGAATAGACCAGTAAACACCGATCTGCTCTCTAAAACCGCTGGGGTTTGGATGTTCACTCGTATTGAAACGGGCAGGTGGGAGTTGGAAGTTAGAGGAGCGAGTGCAGAGGAGCGTCAGTGCGGAGAACAGCCAACCTAAATTAAGGTTACAATTATCCTACTAGACCCAGGAGGGATGTGTCGTAGACTGAAGGAATTAATGAAGAAACAAAGCGATTAAAAACATTCGGGTCTTGTCTCAAGACAGGCTCGTCGTCTTTCTGAGCACGATGTTAGAGGACATTGTGCAGAAGTGAGGAACTGCGAACCGAGATGGACAAAGACTTGGAGAGCTATGACATCGCTGCCATGCAGATATTGTAAGGGAAGCGGGTGAGTTCCACTTTGTGTTTTTTTATATATATATATTTATATATTTTATATATATTAAAATTAATGTTTGTTTGGTGTTCTTCAAGGTTATGACCAATTTTAAAGTTACTCATTTCGTCACATTCAGACTTCTTACTCATGGACATAAAAACATATTGTCTATTACATTATTTTAGGCTAAACAACAGACATTAAAGTTAACGACTCTTGTTGTAGACTAGTGTAATCGTAATGTGTGAGGAATTTCATTCTAACACTATGGTTTCCAAGGTAGAGATGATATTGTAGAAGGTGTGTGTACATTGTTTGATGTTTTCTTATGTATTTGCGTTTCTTTCAAAAACTTAAAAATATTATTCAAAATTATTTTCTTAAAATATCAGGTAGTGTGTAAAGCTGGAATAGAAAATTGAGTAGACTAAGATAGATAGATAGATAGGTTTGTTGATTGATTTATTGTTTGAGAGACATTGATAGAGAATTTATTTGACTCATTGACTTGATATACATACAGACAGATAGATAGATAGATAGATAGATAGATAGATAGATAGATAGATAGATAGATAGATAGATTGACATATTAGACTCAATGACTCTAGGTAGATAGATTGATCAATTGATATATTGATTGTCAGACCAATTAGACTCAATGACTAGATAGATAGTCAGATTGATTGATTGATTGACATACCAATTAGACTCAATGACTCTAGATAGATAGATAGATAGATAGATAGATAGATTGTCAGACCAATTAGACTCAATGACTAGATAGATAGATAGATAGATAGATAGATAGATTGATTGATTGACAGACCAATTAGACTCTAGATAGATAGATTGATTGATTGATTGATTGATTGATTGATTGATTTGTTTGTTTAAGCCCACTTGTTAGGGCCAGATCATAGTCCCATGTGGCAAATGTCTTTGAAGGCTTTTGTTTTGGGAGGCAAACATACGACTAAAAATAGCAGTTAGCGGCACCAGTGGTCAGCTGGCATTGTGCGCAGCATTCACATTCTAAGCTCGCACGGTCACTAAGGTTTTGGAGGCCCCTGGCAGTCATGGCTGTCTTAATTAGAACTAATCAATCTGATCAAGTTCTCTCTAATGAGATTTCAAACAGCATCCCACATCGCCAAATTCCTGTTGTTCCCTCGTAAGCCAACGCTAAAGGAACGCAAGCTTTGGGGCTGGTCCAGATGAGCACTTTAATCAGAAGAGTTGTAATGCACAGCAGAGCCTGATTTATCACCGGTTGATGGGGCGGAGCACTAAAAGCACTTACTTGATCACCGGTTTGTTTTGCTTGGTCACTCGACATTCTCATCACGCCCTCTTATGTATCGGCATGTGATTTATGAGGTCTGCTGCTATGAGGTCATTTTGAAGCAGGGTTTAATATCACTGAACAGGTGCAGATGCCCTGTTTTAACCAGTTTTGCCTTTTTAATAATGCACAGCAGTTACCTTTGGACTTAATTTGAGATTTGGGGCCCTGATAAGTCTGCGTCATATTGTGAGCATCATCCTGGTTCTTTGTGTAATCCTGCTGCCCTAAAACGGACCTATTTAGGACTGCTTAGACTGTGAACTATCCAGGGCACCGTATGACCCTGCTAATGGGTGTCCTGTATTACAGCACACAGCCTGATGAAGAGGTCTCACTGGCGAAATTTCCCTATAGACCAGACCCAACTTTTAACTAAGCAATAGTCATGCTGTTTTTTTTTGCTTTTTGTTTTTTGTGATGAATGTTTCACCCTGTGGTGAAAATCAAGTTTTTAATGTTTATATGTCTGTGTGGTGTTTTTAATATGCTTTAAGACAAACCATGTGCAAATTCATATGTCAACACCATTACTGAGTATTTTCTCCTTTAACTACAGTGAAAAAAAGACTCAAACCCGCAGTTTGAAATCACTGGTGTCTGTGACGTCACAACTAACTACCTTGTAACCAATCACGTCAATGTGCCGGCGGGCTTTAGCATATTATTAACAGCAAACTAGCTGGGGAGTATAGAGAGAAACCAGGTTATCCCAGTATATTTTTCTGTTGATATGAAAAATCGTGTAGATTTAGCAATATGGCAGGTGTATAATGCATATTGCGATTTTATGATGAACTATATGCCTTTCTACACCAACGTTCTGAGTTGTTCAAAGCATTTGTAAGGAGACTGATTGTTAGAAGGCAGGTGTCTGACTCTGAGATGATGAACAGGAACATGGTTTGTGTAACATTAGCAACACATTCTTAGCTGTTTGATAACATATGCTGTGTTCGAAATCCCCCCCTATACCCTCATTCACTATTCCCTACTTTAGTCCACTAATATAGTCCACTTGAAGGAGTGAGTGAAAACGAGTGAGTGAATTCGGACACCAGGTGTGCCAAAATGGCTGTTGCTCTTGCATGGTTTGTGCTTGCTGTTTAATAATCATTTGAATCTTGGCAAATTGGCAGCTCCAGTAGTAATGAAAAAAATTATCTTGTCCTCTGTCATGAAAACTAGCATGTATAAACCTTAATTAAACAATTTAATAATCAAGTAAAAGGAATTTATACCTGATATTACACTGTTGCCACATTGGGAAGTGGATGGATGGAAGATTCAGCTGCGGACGCCATCTTCTGGTCAGATGCGGGAATTCATTCGCCGTGCAGCGCGACTCTCACAATGCATTATGGGTATTCTCTAGCCATTGAGAGTACATCAGTTGTACACTCGTTATTGCGGTGCATTGAGGGATTGAATGAGGGCACTCAAATAGTGCCCTATTTAAGGGTATAGGGGGCGATTTCGGACACAGCCATAGTCAAGCAGGCTAATCATATTAATTACCGTTATGTGTCCGATGTTGTAAAGAGCGATACCATTGTGCAGTGTTTACCTCAGTCAGTTGACCGAGTGGATCTCTGAGCTGGCGCGAGCAAGTGGAGGCGGGGATCATTTGCATATTCGTTGATCCGCGTATACTAAATGAGGCAAGGGTGTAGAGTTACATTCAAGCTTTTTTAAGGCATGAATAAAAAAAATTCAAAAAACATTTAAATATGTCATTTTGGTGATCAAAGATAAGTTTTAAGGGAAAGAAATATTGACTCCAGGGGACTTTAAGAGCTGGATCTGTGACCCTGGATAGGAGGCAATCTGTCAGCACTACTGGGTTGCAACGCCTATTGATGGATTAAAATCTATAGACATACATACATGGGTGAAGCAGATTCTGTGCTTTTCACAGATGACATATGAGCTTAAACCACATCCATATGTGTGACCTCTCCACAATCACACTAAAAATCAATGGACTCAGACTTGATTTATACTCTGTGCTCCAAGAGACGTTGCATTGATGGAATGAAATCTGAATCCGGGCCTTCAAAAACTAATTATCTCCATCCCTCCAGCATGTCTACTGAATTTCAGATGCTTTTGGTGCTGCATGTTTCACTGGTTTATATATATACAGTATAAATGCAAATGTTTGTTATCTATTGTTCATTAAAAACTTGCCTAAAATTAACAATGAACTTGTGGAATGCACAAATGCAGTGACCCAGTAACATTAATGCATTCAGTTTAGCCTGAGGTGACCTCACTTGTGTGTCCTTGAAAAGTTACTGTTGAAGTCATTTTAAAACACTACAGTATGTGCGCTGCCTTCTGGCAGGCAATAGGAACATGTGAGATGATGTCATGTTCATTTTTCCACAGATATTTTTCTTTTGCATCAAATTTGATTGTCTTTGGAGTACACAATGTACACGCACTGACTGAAGTGACCAGCGCAAAGCTGAATTATCATAATCTGTCCTTCAGACTGTTGTGATCTAAACCCATCGTGACCTCTCTCAGCTGCTCCACATAATCATGAAAAACAGAGAAGCATGAACATTCATATTGGTTTGACCAAGTAAAATATGCACGACATAAACAAAATATTAGATATTGTTTCCTGTGATAAATACCTATAGCAGTTATTTGTCTATAATTGACTGATTTTTAATTTTTGTCTAAATAAATAAAAACACTAAAAACTAAAATCAGTCCTTTTAAATGCTACACAGGCATCACAAAATTATAATGTTCAGTATATGAAAAGTTTGAGATTTTCATTTCACTTTTAATTTTTTAATACAGTTATTAAATGTGTTTAAAGTTTAACTTTAAGTGAACATTAGATGATGGCAATGGTAATCTAAATGCAAATAGGCGAAATGAGTAGGCATATTTATCGATAAAAAATCTCAGTCGTTAACCATAATTGAATCAATAGTTTAATAATTAATTTAGTAGTGTGCACGGTTGTTTGATGTTCATTTCCAGGGAAAGCATAATCTGATATGGTGTTAATGCCATTGTACACAAAAACAAGACTTTGACAAACAACCGCCACTGCCACAAAACACACCCTGTATTACAGTCTGTAGTGTGCACTGAAGTGTTTGTTACAGGCCTGAAGCCACACCTGTTGTATATCTTCCTCTCACACTCCTTAAGACTAAAGCTGCAAAATCAGTCACACTTCAACCGTATTATATGCTACACAGGCAAACACACAACAGAAATGTTTTTTAAACTCTGTCATTATGGCTTTCAGCAAAGGCGGATTACAGAAGGATGAGCAGAAGTGTCTTGTAAATTCACTGTGGGCTCGAAATACAAACACTTTGAGGAAGCATCTGTGGTTTGTGCATCCAAGTGTGAACCTCACCTTCTCTGTAATATTTATTTTTCCGTTCCCCGGGCAAACTCGAAGGGAACAAGTACTCCATGTCCTGAAGATCTGTCATCATATCCTACAGCTAAACAACACCTGTTTCTGAAAGCTTTTAATACTTGCGTTCATTCCCATGGCTTCATTCTGTGGAGGGGGTGGAGGGCCAGAAGCCATAAACAGCATCTTTCTCACTTTGTTGCAATTGTTTCTGTGAAGAATTGATGTGAGGAATTCTAATTGGAGATTGGAGAGTGGCTCCGGGTAGTTTTCACCCTGCTGGGACGAGAATAGCACAGGCTCCAAGAGACAGGTGAACTACATTCCCTGGCTGCACTCAGAGGTTAGAGGTCAAGCTAAATATGCAGGTTGGCGACCTCTGATATTGTCACTGAAGAGGTTCTGAAATTTTAGACACTGTTAGTGTAAGCCAAAATAAAGGGTAAAAATAAAACACCTTGTGGTTTTAGCTGACATTTTGTGAATATCTTGTAATGTTGAAGGTTAATTTTAATTTCAAAATGCCTGGATTCCCTCATCTGTTTGCTCGGCACGTCCCTCCCCTGACCTTTTTACACTAGAATGCACAGTTAAAGCTCAATAATACTTACTTTCTTACTGTTATAAGCCCTTCTGCATGCCTAGAGTCAGTGAAGTGCAAATCTGCAGTCAGTCTGCAGAGGCTTTAAGTGTTGTGGTTTACTAATGGAGTCAGGGGAACAGCTACAGCAGCAATGGAAAGGTTTTGACCCCCTGTTATAGTATCTGGCAGAGGTCCATGTCATTTATTGTAACCTAATGAAGCCTTTCTGACCCTGATGAGTTCTAATTGTTGATGTGAATGTATGAAAGTCAGGCCTGAAATGAGAAAACAACACATTATGTTGGTGTGTTCAGCTTAGTGAGGGCTGGCTAACTGTGATGACATTGCATCAGATCGACAAGGGCACACTCGATGTTTGGCAGAGTGTTGATTGTTAGATAAGAGCATTGCCAAAGCTGGTATGTAGACGGTCCTGGTAGGCGATAATGCAAAAGTTTTAATATGAGGCATCTTATTGGGTTTGGGACACAAATTTGGCAGTTTTACATAAAAAAAATTAACAATATAAAATATTTATACTTTTGATATAAATTAATATTATATTAATACATTTCATATTTTTTCTTTTTAAATTATTCTTTTATATATATTATAAATGTTATATTATATTAATATGTATTATTAATATATATAAAAACAATAAAAAAAAAACATTTATTTTAACCACAAATGCTATATAGAGAGAAAAGAGATTTTGTACAGAACAAGAAAAATATATTATTAGACGGCTGTCTGTCGAGATGTTTCAGCATTAAAATCATGAGATCAAAATCACTTAGGCTATGTTTTCTTGCTTTCATTATAAGCAATCAAGATGAGCTTAGTTGTCAGACAGTGTGAAAATGTTATATAGGCAAGCAGGAAGACAGAGCACGAGTTTTGTCCAGATCTCGTACACCTGCTGCTCTGTGTCTTTCACAAGTCGACAGGGAGGGATTCACACCTTTAATTTGTGTAAGCCAGCCTCTCTGCTGTGTGGAAAACCAATATGGTGTCAAAACAGCCAAGCCAAGAGTGATTCTCTCTCCCTCCTTTCGCTAGATACAGCATTATGAGTCAGCTTATTTGGCCAGTATAAGGCCTTTGTGTGGAGACTGGGGATGACACTGGACTGGAGTACTCAGGGAAACAAGTCAACCTCATTTTACGTGGTTTTAGCAGGAACAGGTTCAAAATAGAAGCTTTGTGTGTAAACAGGAGAATGAGAGAAACCCAGACCCATGTGAATATGCTATATTAAGCAAGCAAGCAGTGGGAGAGGTGTAATACAAGATCATTTGTCACGACAAGGTAATAGTTTGTACCCATTTTATTCAGTTCATTAGTATGCAAAGGACTATTGTACCAGAAATTTGTACAAATTCTGTGTAGAATTATGATTTATTTAACATGTAAATTCTAATTTAGTTTATTTTTTAAATACTTTTTATGTATGTAACAGGTCTACTAATGTGATACTTTAGAGATGCTTTTTTCTGATAAAAATGGCTTTTTCTTTTTTACAGTTCTCATACAGTATAAAATAAATTTGGAGTAAATATCAGGCATGGAGACAAATGCAAATGCTTTCTCAATTAGCCTAGAGTCAAACAAACATTTTAATCTCAAACTGATTTTTTAAGAGTTTGTGATTTCCCAGCATGCTCTGCAGTATTGTCATACAACAGTTTGTTGTTTTATCTAATGTTGCTGTTGTTTTTGTAATCAGTGCTACATTCTTATGTGTTTAAAGCTCATTTTTGTACTTTATTAAAGGGATAGTTCACCTAAAAATGAAAATTCTGTCATCATTTACTCACCCACAAGTTGTTCTAAACCTGTATGAGTTTCTTTCTTCTGTTGAACACAAAAGAAGGTATTTTGAAGAATGTGGGTAACCAAACAGAGAGTTTGAAAGAGTGTTAGTAACCATACAGTTTCTGGTCCCCTTTGACTGCCATAGTTTTTTTTTTTTTTTTTTTATCATACTATGGAAGTCAATGGGGACCAGCAGCTGTTTGGTTATCCACATTCTTCAAAATATCTTCTTGTGGGTGAGTATATGATGACAGAATTTTCATTTTTGGGTGAACTGTCCCTTTAAGCTGTTTGTTAATTGTCACCTGAGGTTTTTGTGTGAAGTATTGAGGTTGTCTATCTATAAAAAAACTGAAGTGAAATGTTTTCTGAGACAAAGACTTGCAAGCTATCTTTCCCTTTAGAGGTGAGCAATAAATAAAAACTGCATGATAAAGATTATTGTGCTGCTAATTAACATTTGACAGGAGACATTTAACATTTATTGAACAAACAAATCTAAAAAGACTAAATTACTGAGGATAATTACACATGTTGATAGAACAAATCTCAGACATCTCAATCCATCACGTTACCTTGATTTACTTTTTCAGTGCAAAGCTAAACATAGTTGTGTAAGGTTCTGTCAAAAACCACTTGCATTACAGTTTTACGTTAATTCAGTGCATGTATGTTCAGATAATGAATCACTCTTCTTTATTTAGAGTGTGTATGCTGAATTTATATATTATTGATCAATCCAGTGTTTTTCTCTGAGCTCTGCTGTTGTTTGACTCAGCTCTATCCATTAAACTGAAACAGAGTCAATGTCTGTCCATGCTGAGTGGGTAATTCCTCATTTGTGTCTAGGTCTCTGCACCTCCACCCTGTGACATGAGGTTAAGCTGGACTATAGTGAAAGTGGCCTGCACACCTGTCCTCTCACATCAGACCCTCTAGAGCTGTAAATGCAGAGGGCTGGAGGGAAATAAGCGTGTTAGCGTGCAGCTGTCACCTGTCTCATCATTTTTATTCACTGTCGGGGTCGTGTTTATTTCTGTTTAGTTTCACTGTTTGGTTTCCTTTTCAGTCAGTACTTTGTTCCCGTTCTGCTTGTGTTCTGTGTTCCCTAGTTAGTTTCCTTGTTTCTGTTCAGCTGATTACCTCTCCCTATGTATTTAACTCTTTGGTCCTCTTCGTTTATGGGTCACACTTGGCTCCTTCGCTGTCAAAAGTGACCGAAGCCTTGAAATGTAACTTTTTTTTTTCAGGAAAATCAATGTAATATATTTTTGTTCAATAATATTTTTTGATTATTATTAAAAATTTTGAGGGTATTTTATGATACTTTGCAATATTTATACAATTTTTATTAGCTACTTGTCCCAATTGAAAATCATACACAATTTATTTCTTATATATATTTTTATTATTTTTCACTTAAAGCAGAGATGAGGCATTTAAAATCCAATTTTTTGAAGGTAGATTAGTGCCATCTGGTGGGAGTAAAAACAGAAAAACTAAATGTAATGCCATGGTGTAACCACTAGATTCCTATATAGTTCTATATAAAGTGGCTTATAAATTCTCTAGAGTTTTTGGACATAAATACTTATTTTTGTTAAGTTGTGGATTTGGATTTATACTAGACATTCTCAAAGACTACTTTTTGTCAAGGTTTAGATTTTTTTTTTTTGAAATGTTGATTTGAAGTGTCAGTTTTTGCATTAATTTTACTACAGTCAAACCTGAACACAGAGGAGGACATTTTGTTACACAAAACATCAAAATTCAATAAAAATGTAACAAAAATATACAGGTATGTTTTATGACAGCTTAATAAATCTGGGTCTGATCTGATTTCAACCTCTTATTTGAGTCATTTGGCTCAATTTTACCATATTGTTACAGCCAAACCAATTTTTTTGTGTGTATAATAGTGTGTTGTGTGTGTGTCTCTGCGTGTGTGTTAGTGAGTGAGTGTGTGTCTTGTACTCTTGTGTTTTGCACTCTTATGTAACCTCTTCTTTGCTGTTCATTTTTTTTACTGCTTTGTGGCTGAATTATTGATTTTATTTCACACATTTGCAAAAACTTGCTCTGTGTTATAGTCGTGCTAGTTCATATATATATTCTACAACTTCAGTTGTGTCTGGATCAGTCAGTCTGTCTAAAAGCAGAGGATTAAAGATATTGTTAGCACAAATAATCATAAATCAGTCTCAATAATTTTTGCTGTTTCTTCTCTTCTCTCTGGCTTTAGGCTTTTGGAAGTGTGACACCTAAATGTGACTAAATGCATCTCCAACGAACACTGAGCCCAACATAGATACCATCCTGAAAATATCTGGTTATGAGAACTGGCACTACAAACGTCCCGTGGTAAGCATAACTAGTTAAAAAAAAATGAGTTATGGGTAATGTTTGTCTTCAAATTCAATTATTCTGACATCTATAGCTCTTGAAAATGCTTCTATTAGATGTAGATTAAAACTTAGTAGTACTTACAGTAGTCCTGTTCCATTGTGATTGATCAAGATGCATTTGGGTCAATAACAAAACACTCATTTTCTTTTTTTCTTTTTTCTGTTTTTTTGGTCCATCTATTAATGTATTCTAAAATACATTATTCAAAAGAAATAAAAATACACATTTTACGCAAATGCGTTTCATACAGTGACTTGAAATCACCTATTCTATGATTAAAATTAAAATTCATATTGATATTTTTGGAAGGGATGAAATCAGAAATGTCATGGTAATAAACCTGTCTTGATGTCACAATGAAGAAAAGCCTAATTAAAAGAATGAAATTCTTGAAAAGAAAACCTACGTGTAGTTTAAAATAATTCTAGTAATTTTTAGAAAAAAATATTTTAACAAAACTGCTTCACTACTTATTAATAGTTAAAAAACATTTAAAAACATATTTGAAAATGAATTCAAAAAATTACATTTCTGTCATTAATTACTCATTCTCATGTCATTCCAAACCCATAAGACCTTCGTTCATCTTTGGAACACAAATTAAGATATTTTTAATGAAATCCAGGGTTTTTTTTATCCCCCATAGAAAGCAACGTAATTACTGTCATTCACTGTCCAGAAAAGTAGTAAAGACAACCTTAAAATAGTCAATGTGACTATAGTGGTTCTATCTTAATGTAAGGTTAATGTTAATGTTTGATGAGGATGACAGGGGAGAGAGGAATTTGTTGAATAAAGTCATTATTTTTGTTTTGTTTTTGCGCACAAACAGTATTCTCGTCACTTCATAACATTAAGGTTGAACCACTGTAGGTGGTTCTCTGTTTTTTGGTTTTTTTTAAAATTACGATTAAGAAAACTTGATCTTGTCAAATAAATAATTAATTTGAAAGTTTCAATTTAATGACTTGTGTTACCATCAAGTAACTATCAAGAATTCCTTTTCGAAACTGATTCAAAAACTTGAGAACTTGACATTATGTTTTTAAAAAGAATTTTCCTTATTGTGGACACTCTTATATGTCATTTTCTTTTTTTGCAGGAAGGAGGTAAGATGTTCATGGATCTGTGTGGCCAGCGGGGCGCATGGACAGTCCTGCTGTTGTGGTGCCTAAACCTATCAGCTGCTGACCTCACCTGCCCGCAGAAATGCACTTGTTATCGTGACACGTTGGAGGTCAACTGCTCCTCAAGACACCTGACGGGTGTGCCTGAGGGGTTACCCAGCAATGCCAAACGCTTAGATCTTTCAGGAAACCAATTGAAAACGCTGGCTAGACGTCAGTTCTCTGGTCTGTCAAAGCTGGAGGACCTGGACTTGAGTGAGAACATTATCTCCATGATAGAAGTGGAAACTTTTCAGGGTCTGAAGAACCTGCGATACTTGAGGATAAAGAACAACCGCCTCAAGATCCTCCCGGTCGGGGTCTTCTCTGGCCTCTCCAACCTTCAACGTCTGGATATCAGTGAGAATGAGATCCTGGTTTTCCTGGATTACACATTCCGGGACATGATTAACTTACAGCAGCTCGATGCAGGAGAAAACGACCTGGTGTTTATCTCACAACGGGCTTTTGTTGGGCTGCAGGCGCTGAAGGAGCTGAACGTGGACCGCAGCAATTTAACCTCCATCCCCACTGAAGCTCTGTCGCAACTTCAGAGCTTGACCAAGCTGCGTCTGCGCAAGCTGACCATAAGCGTGCTGCCCAACAACGCCTTTCGCCGACTGCACCAGCTGCGCACATTGCAGATCCTCCATTGGCCTTCTCTCGAGACGCTTAATAGCAACAGCCTGGTCGGTCTCAACCTTACCACATTAGTTTTAAGCAACTGTAACCTTAGTTCTGTACCTTACGCTCCCCTGCGCCATCTCACTTACCTGCAGTACCTCGACCTGTCCTATAATCCCATCACCTCCATACAAGGCAACTTGCTGGGGGAGCTTCTGCGGCTGCAAGAGTTGCACCTGGTAGGTGGGAGCCTGTTACGTATTGAGCCGGGTGCCTTCAGGGGTCTGGTCCACTTTCGTTTGCTCAATGTGTCCTCAAATCGTCTGACAACATTGGAAGAAAGTGTCTTCCACTCCGTAGGGAACTTGCAGACACTGCGGCTGGACAGAAATCCATTGGCTTGTGACTGCAGGCTACTCTGGGTTGTGCGACGACGTCGGCGGCTGGATTTTGATGGCCGCCAACCCACCTGTTCGGCTCCAAATCAGCACAAGAAGGCATTTCGTGACTTTTCGGAGGATGATCTTCCGGTTATATTTACGTGCAGACAAGCGCAGATTCTGAACCGCCAGCTGCAGGATGTGAGTGTGGTGGAGGGCATGAGCGTACGGTTTGACTGCAGAGCCGACGGCTATCCGTCGCCTTCTATTACCTGGCTGTCAGCCCAGCAGACTGCACTTAGCTCTGTCGGGAGAGTACGAGTGCTTGCTAATGGGAGTTTAGAAGTGCGTTACGCCCAAGTGCAGGACAGTGGAACGTATCTATGTATTGCAGCTAATGCAGCCGGTAATGACAGCATCTCCATGAGTCTGCAAGTGGAGGGGATCCCACAAAACCGCACAGCATCGTATTTCTCAGACGAGGGATGGATGGAAACTTCATTACCTCCTTCTACCAACTCCTCGGCACGGGTGTCAAATCCTTACCCATTTGATGCTAAAACCCTCATCATAGCTACCACCATGGGATTTCTCTCTTTCCTCAGCTCTGTGGCGATCTGTTTTGTGTTTATGTTCTTCTGGAGTCAGAGCAAAGGACAGATAAAACACACTGCCACTATAGACTTCGTGCCACGATCATCCATGGGTGGAGGTGGAGATGGTGGGGACACTGGGAGATTCACAATGAAGCTTATTTGAGCTGGAATAGAAAATTAATGGTCATAGTTACAATTAGTTAAGCCTTTAAAACTGTAGTAACTCTCAAAGTTGCAGCTTGCCAACACAGCAAGGTACAAAGCCTTATGATAACACATTTTGCAAGCCTGACTGACATTCATGTAAATAGGTTTAGTAACTTATCTTTATAATAATCTCATTCATATTTTGCAAGCCTGATTGACATTAATGTAAGTAGGTATAGTAACTTCTCTTTATAATAACAACATTTTAGCTGAGAAGTTTGATTATATCAAATTTAAGATAAGTAGGTTGTATTGTGAATTGAGCAATGCCAAAGTTTAAAGACAAACAAATACTCTTAGTGTCCGATAGTAATAATTCATTTTCATAAAATAATAAAGATAATACAAAATAAATACAATTATATATAACATTAAGTACTATTAATAGCACATTTTAAGTAAATAATTTTAATATTAATAATTAAACATTACATTTATTTACTAATTAATTATATATACACACATAATATAGTGTGTAAAGACAATATTTTAATAATTGTCCACTAATAAATAATTAAACAACTGCTTATTTATTGTGGTGTGCCCTTGATTTGGTGTGTCATTTTTTTAGGCTCACAGCTCTTAGTATAATGAATACAATCTCTTCCTTGGTGAGGGCTCTGGCACAGTTAGCCTTTAGAGATATTCATTTAACTGCCAAATTAAACCAGAACACGCCATGCGATGATGCATTAGATTTGACAACAGTTACAATGCAGTTTTAGATATTGTAACTTAGTTGCACAAATGTATATGCAAAAAACCCCATAGAACTATATCTGTTTTAACAGCCTATTAACGTCTATTGTAGTTTGTAGCAATTAAAACCTTGCAACAGGAAATAAATTAATTTAGCTAATAATACGTTTTTAAAAAGTTAAGAATTTAAATGGATGAGCTAAGGATCGAAATGGATTACTGTATTATATATTGTGTGTGTGATATTGTTCATTACAGATGTTATACTTATAGGTTGCCGTAAGATTAAAAAAAAATTGCAAGGTCATTCAGAAATGTGTTTTATGCTTCTTTTTGCTGTTTTTCATTTTTTATAAACATCATCATGTGATGTTATGCCATACCAGTGACTCTTATGGCTATGCACAAATGGCTATGTCATGACTGCACACCACACATGGTTATCTACCTAAGATGCTTTGCAATTTATTTAATGTATATAAGTTATATTTCCACATTTTGATGTTTTTGCTAATGCATTTGTAAGTTATAATAATTTGCATTGGATCATTAAAGACTATGCAAGTCTGCCTGTTCAGAAAACCATCTTGTCTCACTATCTTTACTTAATAGTGTTCCATTTTAAACCTCCTCATTAAAAATTCAAGTTCATTTCTAGGTAAAATTCATTTCTGAGTCCTGAAAGTCTGAACAATTCGCAGGGTGCATTAATACAGTTGATGGCTGTAATTTTAGAGGACACTGTGATCATACCTCTTTGTTACTCTGGTGTATGCAGTATAAAATAGTCCAGATGTAAGCTCCATCTGTTTCATCAAGGCAGCACCTATAACCTTGAGTGGCTGCAGTTTCTCTTTAGCTCATCTGAGTGTGGAGGATAAATGACAGGAAATGTAAGAGAAGAATCTGCATAATTATCTGCATCAGTCACTGTCTTGTTTGTTAAACGGAGAAATAATTGTCTCCTGCTGCCTCTCACCTGATTACCTACGATTTATGTTTGATTTTACAGAATTTATGCCATTTATTCAGTCTTTTAACAAAGTCAAATTGAAATGTGATAGGTATGTTTTATTACACTGATGACGGATTATTGTCTGAGAGTAGAGACGGGAGACTCGCAGGCAGGCTGTCGTTTTGTTGGACAGACAGTTCTCAAGCTTTAACTGGATTCTGCAGAGAGGGAGAGAAAGAGAGAGTAAATCATTTCTGCCGTTGCCCAGAATAACCCAGAAAAAAGATGATAATCACGTGTATGACCAGTGGTTTAAACCCTTTAGGATTACCTCTAGATGTCTCAATCTGTTATATAGGTCTGTCTGGCTACAGGCGTGCTCAGCCCACAGACAGATACTGTACTATGATCAAATAAAAATGCTTTATGTTCTCAAAAAAAATGTGTTGCAATTAAACTACAACTAAACTAACAGTTAAATAATTATTAAGATGAGAATTTTGTCACATATTTGAAAATAATAAACATTTACTGTGTGTATGTATATACGACACAGATACATAGAAGTATATGAATTCAGGTTGATTGGGACACTTTTTGCCATTGAGATGACTGGGAGAATGCCTCCCAATCATNCCCCAATCATCTCAATGGCAAAAAGTGTCCCAATCAACCTGAATTCACCCTATATATGTATATATATATACACACACACACACACAAAATTGGAAAAGTGTGTGAAACTGTACAGTGAACATGTGCCCATGGTCAAATCAATTTACTGCAATTACAGTATGTTCAGATCTTCCTGTTCTGTACTCACAGATGTGAGGAACTATTTGTGCCACCACTTTGACCAAAATATTTCACTTATGCCTTTTGGCCACTAGCTGGAGCCAAAGAAAGACACATAAATGAGACAATAGCCTATACTATATAAAACAGTGCAAGATGCTTTAAAACTCAGATGCATCAGTTTACACAGACATCATTTGAAACTACTTATGATAAATGTAGGAGATTTCATGGTGTCAAATAATCTACAATGAATAAGGAAGTATGGAAGTATGTTTTCTGGCCCACTCTGCCACTGATGCAGTGAGCATTGGCTTATCTGAGATCCAAGAGTATTGATGAACATGATGAATAGGACAATAACACAGGCAAGATGCAGAGTGAGCAGCTTCTTATTGCTGATTCTGTCAAATTCAGAGTATTGGCAAGAACAGAAAGCAAATTTAACAGTACACTTAAAAAAAAAAAAAAAACAGATAATAGATTACTTGGACAGTTTATCACACATGTATCTTAAAAGCATCTATAACAACACTAGTTCCCACAGTCAGGAATACGAAAGAGCTATGCTATTGATAATGGACATGACTAAGCCTACTCTGTTACAAATTTCACTGTTTTAAAAACACCAAAAAGTTTGACAAGTTTGGCACATTTCATGGCAATTATTGCAAGATAATGATTATTATTATAATTATACATATTGTATAATATGTATAGCATAGCTCTTCCGTATTCCTGACTGTGGGAACTAGTGTTGTTATAGATGCTTTTAAGATTCATGTGTGATAAACTGTAACGAACTGGGCTACTTTAACGCGGGTTGTTTTTCATCTCCGCAGGTTAAAGCGACCCCAAATAACATGATATTTAGCCCCTGGAATGCAAATTTTACCAGGGGATCCCCACCAAAAAGGCGGATTTTATTATTATAATTTTACATATTGTATAATATGTATACACACAATCTCGATTGAGATTGGCTGGAAGGTGTGTTGCCAAGTCAGTGGTTTTCCCACGAATTATGGTCCGAGCGAATAAACGCTGAACAAGGTCTGCAAATAGATAGAACGGTAAACCGTATTGGTCATGACTTTGGCATGTAATTATTAAAGAATAAAACAGTAAAAGAACATGAAAATCACCACAGTGGTACTTGGGGAGTCACTGCTGCCACTCAACCTGTCACAGATATATGCGCCTGTCACTCGACCTGTCACTGCTGCCACTCGACCTGTCACAGATATGTGCGCAGATATATGCGCCTGACACTCGACCTGTCACTGCTGCCACTCGACCTGTCACAGATATATGCACCTGCCACTCGACCTGTCACAGATATATGCGCCTGTCACTCGACCTGTCACTGCTGCCACTCGACCTGTCACAGATATATGCACCTGCCACTCGACCTGTCACAGATATATGCGTCTGTCAATCGACCTGTCACTGCTGCCACTCGACCTGTCACAGATATGTGCGCAGATATATGCGCCTGTCACTCGACCTGTCACTGCTGTCACTCGACCTGTCACTGCTGCCACTCGACCTGTCAAAGATATATGCGCCTGTCACTCGACCTGTCACTGCTGCCACTCGACCTGTCACAGATATGTGCGCAGATATATGCGCCTGTCACTCGACCTGTCACTGCTGTCACTCGACCTGTCACAGATATATGCACCTGCCACTCGACCTGTCACAGATATATGCGCCTGTCACTCGACCTGTCACTGCTGCCACTCGACCTGTCACAGATATATGCACCTGCCACTCAACCTGTCACAGATATATGCGCCTGTCACTCGATCTGTCACAGATATATGCGCCTGTCACTCGACCTGTCACTGCTGCCACTCGACCTGTCACAGATATATGCGCCTGCCACTCGACCTGTCACAGATATATGCGCCTGTCACTCGACCTGTCACTGCTGCCACTCGACCTGTCACAGATATATGCACCTGTCACTCGACCTGTCACTGCTGCCACTCGACCTGTCACTGATATATGCGCCTGTCACTCAACCTGTCACTGCTGCCACTCGACCTGTCACCACTATATGTCTGCCACTCGACCTGTCACAGATATAAGCACCTGCCACTCGACCTGTCACAGATATATGCGCCTGTCACTCGACCTGTCACTGCTGCCACTCGACCTGTCACTGCTGCCACTCGACCTGTCACAGATAGTGACAGCTGCCACTCGACCTGTCACAGATATATGCATGTACTGCCCCCTTGTGGGGATAGTTATTTGTTTGTGTTTTGTCCACGTAGAGCTACCGTAGTTCAGTTATTCTACTAACCTTCCTACAGCAAGTCATACTCCAGAGTGTTTAAGTCTGTAGATCACTATTTTGGTCCCTAAAAAATATCTGTCTGTAAGTATTTGTTTGATANGTCACCGCTATATGCGCCTGTCACTCGACCTGCCACGGCTATACCCGCCTGCCCTGCGACCTGTCACCGCTATATGCGCCTGTCACTCGACTTGTCACGGCTATAGCCGGCTGCCCTGCGACCTGTCACCGCTATATGCGCCTGTCACTCGACCTGCCACGGCTATACCCGCCTGCCCTGCGACCTGTCACCGCTATATGCGCCTGTCACTCGACTTGTCACGGCTATAGCCGGCTGCCCCGCGACCTGTCACATATATAAGCGCCTGTCAGTCGACCTGCCACGGCTAAACCCGCCTGCAACGCGTTCTGTCACGGCTATACCCGCCTGCCCCGCGACCTACTGCGGTCACGCCATCTATGCTTAAAATGTATTGCGCGTCTACATGAGGTTGCGTGGTAGGTGTTTAGTGTCGGTAAAAATATTTTTAAAATTCATATAAAAAATAAATAAAATCAATCTGTTTACTGCAAACTTCACCTGATTCTTGTTATACATGTTCCCAAGTACCACTGTGGTGATTTTCATGTTCTTTTACTGTTTTTTTCTTTAATAATTATATGCCAAAGTTATGACAAATACGGTTTACGATCTTATACAGACATATTTAAAAAATTCATACAACTATGACACCAAATTGTTTTCTGCAAACTCCACCTGATTCTTGTTCTAAATCTCCCCAAGTACCACTGTGGTGATTTTCATGTTCTTTTACTGTTTTATTCTTTAATAATTATATGCCAAAGTTAAGACAACTATGGTTTATGTTGCTATACAGATATTTTAAAAACTCATAAAAATATGTACACCTGCGGCCCATTCATTCATGACGCTTCGGGTTGGATATAAGACGGGAGAGTGTTGATGTGGGTGCGTACTGCTGAGTGTGTCGATCTTGTGCTATTTCCATCAGAACTCCAGTCTTCAAGCCGTCACTGTCTTTAGCTCCATGTGACCGTGGCGCACACTTGAGGGGAAGCTCTTGCTGTCTGAGCATACGCTGACGACCGGCTGTGTTCAAATGAGCCATTAAACAAAGTAAACAAGTGCGTCCTGATGTCCAGCCGTCGCTGATAAGCTGTGTATTGTGTTTTATTTTTCTTGAATTTCTTTTCATGTCTTGTTGATCTGTGTGTTTGTTTGTTTACTTTGTTTAATGGTATTTGTGTCAGTGAGTTGATTCTTCTGTGCTTCACCAGTTGCCTGCGATACGTGAGTGCAGTGGTATTAATAAACATTCAAACTGCCTTTTTGACTCGCGTGTCCTTTTTATGTTACTTGCCCCCTTCCCTAACGAGCTTTGAAAGTGGGGTTCGAAACAAAATCAAATTGTTTTCTGCAAACTCCACCTGATTCTTGTTCTACATCTCCCCAAGTACCACTGTAGTGATTTTCATGTTCTTTCACTGATTTATTCTTTAATAATTACATGCCAAAGTCTTGACGATTTACATTCTTAAATACGATTTACCTTGCTATACAGACATCATAAAAGAAATCATAAAAAAATGAAATAAAATTGTTTTGGAATGTAATTTGAATGTCTCTTTGGCAGATGCAGAAGGAGGACTGGTAGGTACACATGATGGGTAGGTAGCAGACAACAGAAGACGGGATCCTTGGCAGCAGGTAAGTAAACAGGTGAGTAGCAGGTAAGGAGTCTGTTCGCATAGGAATAACAAGACCAGACAAAGGAGTGCAGTATGTGATGGTTTATATGGGGTGCGTTGATGAAGTAGTGCAGGTGTAGTTAATCAGAATGCCGGAGAGAGTGAACGAGTGGGAGCATGTTGGTCTGGTGATGATGGGCATACTGGTGTCTGAGATGGCTACGACTCCGTAACAGTACCCCCTCATCCATGGGCGGCTCCTGACGTCCGGATGGTGCGACGACAGGGCCTGCCTCGACCTCTTGGTGCTGGACGATTTGGATGATCAGAATGGAATTGGGTGAAAAAAGATGGATCGAGCACATTGTAAGGACTGAGGACGAACCAGACAAATTAATCGTTCAGATGATTCTTTCAAAACATAATTCCAGAAACAGAAGAGAATCTCATTTTCGGTTCCAGTCCGTCTACAGAATAACCCCCTGCTAGGGTACTTTTATGTTACCCATGCTTCCTGACTGATGGAAAGGTGGCAAACTTTTAAACCATTTGTAGAAACCAAATGGTCGAAAAGACAACACAATTTAAGCCCAAGAAGATAAAGAGACTTTCTTTTTCTTTTACTTTCTATTTTCTACTAACTTTCTTTTCCATTGAGAGTCTTGTGTTCTAAGCAGATTCTAAGTTAAGTTTTTCCGCAAAGTTTAACCAACAACTTTTGCTGCCTCAACTTTAAAGGAACACTCCACTTTTTTTGAAAATAGGCTCATTTTCCAACTCACCTAGAGTTAAACAATTGAGTTTTACCGTTTTCAAATCCATTCAGCCGATCTCCGGGTCTGGCGGTAAAACCTTTGGCATTGCTTTGCATAGTTAATTGAATCTGATTAGAACGTTAGCATCTCACTCGAAAACGACCAAAGAGTTTCGATATTTTTCCTATTTAAAACTTGACTCTTCTGTAGTTACATCGTGTACTAAGACTGACGGAGAATGAAAAGTTGCGATTTTCTAGGCCGATATGGCTAGGAACTATACTCTCATTCCGGCGTAATAATCAAGGAACTTTGTTGCCGTACCAAGGGTGCAGCAGGCGCAATGATATTACGCAGCACGCTCAAACGGGATTGGTTTTTACCTAACCACAATCCGGACCTGAAAGATCCTGCAACAAATCATCGACTCGGAAAAACCCTTCTCTCCAAGCCAAGGACACCGACGAAGAGATTCCCATTTAAAGTCGACAAGCAAGTACCTCCACATTCTAAAGCTGAACTGGTGCATTAAATTAATGATTCATGGTTCGTTCAGGTCAGGTCAGGTCTTTTGAAGTGCATACTTTGTTAGAAATCATGCTCATCATTTCATTCTCTCTTAAAACTCTTTCTCTCTCATTTCCTTTCTTTCTGCAATGTGTATGAATGTTTGTGTGTGTGTGCGTGTTTGTGTTAGATTAGTTTGTGTTAAAATAATCATTAAAGTCTCCTGTAGATTTTAAAAGAAAGTGTCTTGTATTATGTGCTTGGAAATTTAATGTCTTAAACTATCGATCTTGTTACCGAGCTATTAATTAGTGTTTTCACAATAGTTGGATTTAAAAAAAATAAATGTCTGTATAGCGAGGTAAATAGTCTATGACTTTGACATATAATTATAAAAAGAATAAAACAGTAAAACAACATGATAGTCACCACAGTGGTACTTGGGAACATGTATAACAAGAATCAGGTGAAGTTTGCAGTTAACAGTTTCATTTTATTTATTTTTTATGAATTTAAAAAATATTTCTACCGACACTAAACACCTACCACGCAGCCTCATGTAGACGCGAAATACATTTTAAGCATAGATGGCGTGACCGCGTTTCTCCGAAGCGCAGATGGCGTGACCGCAGTAGGTCGCGGGGAAGGCAGGTATAGCCGTGGCAGGTCGAGTAACAGGCGCGTTTATCCGTGACAGGTCGCCGGGCAGCCGGGTATAGCCGTGGCAGGTCGCGAGGCAGGCGCGTTTATCCGTGGCAGGTCGACTGACAGGCGCGTATATCTGTGAAAGTTCGCGGGGCAGGCGGATATAGCCGTGGCAGGTCGAGTGACAGGCGCGTTTATCCGTGACAGGTCGAGTGACAGGCGCATTTAGCGGTGACAGGTCGAGTGACAGGCGCATATAGCGGTGACAGGTCGAGTGACAGGTCTCAGTGGCAGCTACCCCTGCCACGCAAAGATTTTACTCCCTCTCATAAATACATTATTCCCGCATACCTGACCATCTGTGATAAAGTCTCTTACCGGACACTCCGTAGTGGATTTGTTATCAACCGACAAATTAACATAAACCAAGAAGAGCTACGGGTTGCCACTCAGTTTTACAGCCCTCATAAGTAACCCACTCCTTGTAATACATGTCATTATACAAATTTGTCTCCTGATATGTTACAAAAACCGTGCGCGCGCGCGCACACACACACACATTCTCTCTTTCACACACAGTGCACAGACGCAGCACGCACATCTCTCTCTCTCTCTCTCTCTCGATAATTAATTCATCAAATTATATATATATATATATTAGGGCTGTCAATAGATTTTTTTATTATCGCGAATAATCGTGCACCCTTAATCGCGATTAATCGCACACTCATATCATGATTAAGCATACACCATTTAGGCTATCTTGATTAACACGTCCATTTTGCCATCATTGCCTACATCCAACAAAGTAAACTATCAGATTGAAGTGTGATTTTCACAAAACTGTATTTTTCAGCTTTTTTCAAGGTCAATTTAGATGTCTTTCCAAAAAAGGACACCAAATAACCAAAATGATATGATTTAATATAATTCATACATTTATGTACACCAAAGCACCCAGCAAGCAATAGCCGTCATTTCACCGTCTCGATTAACTATAGACCCGATATAGTCCAGCTATGTGTATCCCACTTTTAGCCAAAATAATCTTTCCTTTGGTTACATGTCGTTTTTGCCTAAATAACTTGCGAGTTGTATGATATTGCATCATGTAAGTGAATTCAACAGTGATTACAAGGTGTTTGGTTTCACATCTTTGACATGTTATATTGTGTAGGCTGTGCGTAGCCACGATTTAGCTCGTAGTCAGACCGACTATTTGAAGCCCACCTATAGTCAATCCTGATTTATTGTATTTTTGGACAGGAAGTGCTTGAGATGGTTGATATCTCATCATGTTCGCAATGTCAATGATTTCTACAAGATGTAAGTGGCATTTCATGACATGGTCTATATGTAGTCACGATTTAGCTCTGAATTGGATGGCTATGTGTAGTCTGCTTTTAGTCACCCGGCGAAATCGAGGCAATTTATAGTCTAGTTTTTACGGCTTGGCTATTGCCCTGATTCAGACCAGAAATGAGTGTAACCAAAATACTGTTAAGTAATTTTCGACCACAAAGCTTGTGGGATTCATGATATACTTGCATTTATATGTATAATATACCACACACATATATGACTGTATTTAATTTTAAGTTAAATAAAAGTTTACAATTCTCAACCACTAGATGGCAACTGTGGCTCTACTGAGACATGACCACTGGCAACGCGAGACTTGAACGTTAACTCTCGATCACTGTTGCCAGATCTCGCGATAAACATTTCCGCATTTTACAACTGTTGGAGACGGAGAAGAGCAAGCAACAGCAAATGTTAAAGCAAATTCTTACCTGCTTTTGGTCTTGTAAGTATCTGTGTTTTTCATTTTGACATGTTCATTATTTATGTACATCATGTCTTCATGTGTAGGAACCGTGACATTTTAGTGGGTAACAGTGCAGACTTTGTACGGTGCAGTGCCATGTTGTGGTTAGATTAACATGCTACATGCACATGTACTGTAGTGTTTCCTTGTGCCCTAAAACTCTCTAATTATCTAAATACAAGGGGGTAAACATGAAACCTGTACACCCTATTATTATTTGTTACAGAAGCCTTGTATATCTCAATCTTTTGATCATGATATGAAAATATGAGTTTTTGATTTGGCAAGGCAAGTTTATTTTGTATAGCACATTTTAACAACAATGTTCAAGGTAATTCAAAGTGCTTTACATAAAACATGGAATTTATGGAATTGAAAAGTAATCAGGTTGTTTTTTAAACCAAAAAATATTGTTAACATTTTTTATTTAACTTTTTTTTGTCAATGTTTTTTATTTGTATTATGTTACACGTTGTAATTTTCTTTTGATGTTTATTTGTATTGTATTTGTAAAATTTAATTTATTATTTTTT
>RJVU01062584.1:2689710-2699986 GCA_003731715.1 Anabarilius grahami | reverse complement strand
CTGATCCGAAAAATGATCCGATCCGTGACGTCATAACCGTGATGTTTGTTTGTTTGTTTGTTTTGTGATCCATTGAACAACTACAGATTAGTAAAGAAACAAACATTTTAAATGGGATTATAACAAGTTTGCAGTAATGCAAAGATGTTATTATTTAGTTTGTAAAAATATTTAAATTTGAAAACACTGTGCATTTGTTTGTTGTTGTTGCTAGTTTGAGTTGAGAAATACACGTGTGCATTTTCATTGAGAACCAAGCGAGATGACTCATGATACTATTTGTTTATTATATCGCTATCGCATATCGCAATCGCAATATTGACCTCAATAATCGCAATATGACATTTTCCCCAAATCGTGCAGCCCTACATTAAACACACAAAGCAGTAATATTAGACTGCTGTCCCTTTAAGACATAATTCAAAGATCCAGTACACTGATACTGATACACATGCGCTGTCTGTCTCGTTTTTCTCTTGAGACATAAAATACTATGTTTGTTAGGAGGATACTCGCTAAAATGGGCATGTTGACAATTTTTGTGTTAATTTGTCCGCTTAGATGCAAGACTTGAAAGAGAATTTGCGCAAGAGTATTTGCGCACTGTGACGCGGCTCTCCATGTACGCGCTTCGGATGAGCGCACACACAAATCTCCCTGCAGAGCGCGCGAGCTCTCTTTCGCGTCTTACGGATGAACGTTTAAATTATCATGGTTTAAATGAGTTTAATTTAAAAAAAAATAGCAACGTGAGATGTTCAGATCTCATCTGCGCTCGCGCGCTATCAACACCCGGGTGATGACGGCGTAAATGACTGGGCATAGAGCTTTCGGTATTGAACATTTGTTTACTGTCCACATCTGTTTTGTCCATGTTCTTTTGATCATCGCAGTTGTAACGTATTGGGAAACTATAATGCACATCCATCGACTGAAGCATACATTTGCCAAATCCGTCTGTCTGTTATGCACGCTGTTTTCAACAAACCCTATTATAAATGCGTCGTCAGATTTGGGATGAACCGCGGTGCAAGCGCCTGCCGAACGGGAGGGCTCGCGCTCTTCAGATACAATGACAGAATATGACAGAGAGTTCGTGTTTTAAATAGAAATGGACACTGGAATGAATAATTCTCTCTGCATCTCTGATATAATCATCATGGACTTTAAGATCATCTAACTGCGTGACGTAAATTACGTTATGACGCAATTTCACATGCTTCCGTAATTTTTTTGCGTTAAATATGCGTTAAAATATTTTAACGCGTTAAGGATTTTGAATTAATCGCATGCGTTAACGCGTTAACGTTGACAGCCCTAATATATATATATATATATAAACTTCTCTATAAATATGTAGCCTATATATTTACTTTTCTATAAATTGCCTTCTATTGCAGGGTATTACAGGGTATTTTTGTAATATTTAATATTAATAATATTTAATATTGCATGCAAAAGGTTAAAATACTAGATAACATCTTCCCAAAAATGGAGGGACGATATAACATTTCTAAATGTTTAAATGTTATAATGTTAGCTACACCCCTGTCTAAATGGAAACTATAATATTTAGAGTAGCTATCTCCGAGATCTACAAACTGGAGCGTTACAGTGGAATATAAACGCATTCATTAAAATGCATGAAACTAATAAATAAAGTGTTTAGCACACTCTGTAGTTGTCAATCCGCGTGAGCGCATGTCTGCTCACCCTTTCCTCTCTCTTTCAGAAGGTGTGACGTGAAGGCATTTACCGCTCAGATTCTCACAGAGGTCTGAGGAACAGGCAGCGCCAGCTTATCACGCACACTTCTGCAAAACAACACCAGTCCTTGTCTGATATCAGACTTATATTAGCGTGTCGTCACTCTAATTAACGCATCACTGGGCAACATGAATCTACTCATACTGGCGACTCTGTTCTCTGTGGTTTTGGCCGAAAAATCACCTCGGCTGAAATTTAACGTGATGGGTAAGGCTTTTTTTTCTTCAATGCTATAGTTTACGGAGTTACGGAATTTTCTCGTTATCAGGTTCTGATGCCATGTTTATCCTTACTGAAGCAGAAATTGCTCATCTTATTTTTCCCCTCGGGGAAAAATGCTGCGTAATAATTCTGGAAGATTTCCATTAGGAAGTGAAGAAAAAAAAAAATCAAATCGCAATGTTAGTAAATTGAAGCAAGCCGAAATGGGGCAATGACTGCTTTACATTCTTGTTTTGAAAACAAAAAACAATTGAGGCTCATATGCACGTCATGACTTCACATCATGACGTGTATGTGATATTAATCATGGTTAAGAGTATAAGCCTAGACTACAATGAAAAATACAAATGCATCGCTTTAATTACTTGCATTGTATAAACATGTAGCGTACAGTGCCGATGCCAAGTACAACTGAAGGTTCATACAAGGATGCTGGAAGGATTTTTGACTGTGTCTAACATCTCTTTAAGATATGTTAGTGATGTATGGGCTGGTCAAGAGCGAGTAGTCTGCTTGGAATGTATGAGTAAACAAGCTCCTGAATCTTCCTGGAGGCTACTGAATAAGTAATTTACTGAATCGACCATTCGCTTTCTATCTAAACTTGTAAATGCCTTGAATGACGCTGTTGTTTTGAAGCGATTTTCCTGTAGAATACGCAGCAAGTGGGTTTGTTTTAAGAAAAGCATAGGACGCAATCTACAGAGCTGCAATGCAGGTGCGCGAGCTAACGGGAATGATGGCACTGCAGCAACTGATGCATTTCCAACAACATGGAAAAACACACTCGCAGAAGCAGAATAGACCATGGAAAATTCCACGAAGCCCACCTTTATTATTTATTCCAAGCACGCTCACAGACTTCTATGTCGATACAACCAATATGGGTCATGTATTTGTTTAAAAACATCATGTCTCATGGGCATCCCCTCAGTGTTACCCGATACTACAACCTCTCACGAATACACATATGAGAAACCTTGAGAGCTCAATATGAGACTCCAATGAGCTTGTTGGTCTTGACCGCCCACTTCAGCACCATGGACAACGACTCTTCCCCGAATCCTCAATTCAGCGCACGTCTTCTTGAATCATGAAGGATGCGATCGGGAGACAAACGATCTGATAAACTAAATTATTGCGTTATGGAAGACGAGACCTTAATATGCAAATAGAAACCGGTTCAGACTGGTCTGCAGGCTTTTTCGACCACTTCAGCCCCTCCTTCGAATAGCAGTTATTGATTAAGATGAAATCTCTGCCAGCGCAGACCGAGACAAACACCTGTTGCAACGTGCTAGTTTTATGAAATGAACGCGAAGCTCCTTTTTATACAATATTGTAACAATTGTATTTATTTATTTTTTAATTTCACAGTTACCCCTGACAACCAACCATATTTGACAGTATTCTCCATTTAGGTCAAATGAAAAACGCCCACAAAAGGGTCTAAAGCATTTGAGCTAATCATTTAGATCTGTAGTTCTCAAATGGTTTTGCTCCAAAACCCAAATTTTACTGTGGAAATCAAGTGGTTGCCCTTTAATAATATGGCATAATATTTGACATAACATTTATAAAAAGCATAGGTCCAACAATATGAAAAATTATTGACATTATTTTTTGTTAATGCATACAACAGCAAAAATGGGATTACCAACACTGGACCAAATATTAGCTATTATTACTATTAGATGAATTTGGACCAAAACAGGGCAGTCGTGTTATGGGCAGTCGTGGCCTAATGGATAGAGAGTCGGACTTGTAACCCAAAGGTCATGGGTTCGAGTCTCAGGTCCGGCAGGGATTGTCGGTGAGGGGAGTGAATGTCCAGCGCTCTCCCCACCCTCAATACCACGACTGGGGTGAGACCCTTGAGCAAGGCACCGTACCCCCAACTGCTCCCCGGGCGCCGCAGCATTGGCTGCCCACTGCTCCGGGTGTGTGTTCACGGTGTGTGTGTTCACTGCTGTGTGCGCACTTGGATGGGTTAAATGCAGAGCACAAATTCCGAGTATGGGTCACCATACTTGGCCACAGGTCACTTCACTTTCACTTTCACTAAACAGCATGGGTACACAGCCTTTGATCTCAACAACAAAAGATAGAGGAAGCATTTATGGTATTTACATGGGCTCATATAAGAAGCCCATTTATTTTTCTATAATCCATACATTATACATTTGTGCAATATGTGAATGTACATCAAAGTCCCTTTAAGAGACAAGTCAGAGACAAGTCAGAGACAAGTCAAAGACAAGTCATTTCACTCGGCGGCCATCTTTGAAAGGCCTCTCAGGCATTCAAGTGCATGCTCCTATCTCTTTGAATGGGGAAACATTAAATTCTCCAAAGCTGTTTGCCAAGTTTTCGATTAAATTTCATAATTGAAATCACCAATGCAATCTGACAACAACTGTCTCAAATTTTGTTTCTAAATGCTCGAATCACGACAAAAAAAACCTGTATTTTTCAGGCTGGATCAAGCTAATACGCATGTGCAGTCCTAAACGCGCGTGTCTTGTGTCTCATTTCGGAGGCTCGCGTCAGACTGTTTCTATAGGAACCTGAGCTTTTCACTGCCGCTGCAGTGACGTGAGGACTTTGCCAATCGGCGATTGGCTCTTATTTAGAAGGCGGGACTTATTCCAACATATTGAGAGTTGCACTTTCTCCCATTCAAAACAGTACGAGTGACACGTCTTGTGTTATTCTCTAGTCTTTGATGTATATACAACATTTATAAAACGGTTAGTTCATGTCCTTGACTCTGATTGGTCAATAGCTGTGTTTTATTCACGATCAATAATGTAAGCAATAAGAACCTTATTGCTTACATAAAGAATGTCAAAAACGCTGTTTATACACTGCATTTCATTTGTCTGTAGAATCACCTCGGTTTCGCTTCATGAAACCGGAGAACTTCACGGCGGTTTACCACCAACAGGAAACTGATGTCTTGTATGTGGGGGGCCAAGGGGTCATCTATAAGCTCAGCTTCAGTGATAAAGAAGTGCATGACACACAGGTAGGGGGGATGACACCATAACCTGGAGCTAAAGTAGATCTATCACTGCTCTAAATCCTGACCTAGATAGCTGGTACTCAGCAAGTAACAAAACTGTGCTATTATTTATGGAGCAGAACAATGCCTTATGGTAGAGGTATTACTTGTGGTTGCATAAAAGCAGGCATTTCTTTGCAAAGGGGGGATAGTTATAGCTTCTTATCATTTTACTATAGCCATAAAATTTTATGTGCTGTATTCTCATTGTAATTATAGAATATAGCTCTAAAATGATGAGAACAATTAATCCTTACATTATTATGTATGCAAGGCTGCATGATTAGTAATGTTGTTGATGTGCTCACAGATCCCTGTGGTAATGGATAAGAATGCAAAAGAGATGTGTGTCTCTAAATCACCAGCATTGAAGGTAAGAGAGACAATCACACAATATTCAGTCAGTTCAGACCTCAAGCTGCTTGCCATTTCAAGCAAAGAAAAAGATTATCTTGAATCATTTAAGCCATGCAATTCAATTCACTCAAAAATCTAACTGTGCACAAGAAGTGATAGTGTTGCTCATAAATCCTATGTGTGAATTACACATCAGGTTTAGCAGGATTATACTAGTGAATTCTGAAAATGACTTTAATCAGAACATTTATGAAAGTCTCCCAGACGTTCCTCATTATGCGAGCGGGAGCCTGGCTGGATTCACTGCCCTGGTTCAACGTCTACAGAAATAGTCATCCATGATGAGCAGGTCATCACTCAGAGTTGACTGAATGAGGCTATTTTTTAAGGGTAATGGCACGGACAAAAAGCCAACACATCAGTGATGGGCTCATTTAAAATCTTAATAAAGATGGTTGTTAGGGTGTTTATGCTGAAGTTGCAAAATCCAATTAGTATCGAAAAAGGAAAAAGAAAGAGCCTCTCCAAGCCCACAATTAGATGGCATACTGTGTTTAGCACCTATATCCTTTCTATAATTTATAATATACGATGTCTGTATGTTTTGCATTGACACATATTGTGATTTTTATCTTTCTATAGCAAGAGTGTGATAATTTCATCACAGTAATTGAGAAAGTCGGTGATTCGATCGTGGTGTGTGGGACAAGAGCGGGTTCTCCTAAATGTTGGCTCCTGGTAAGATGCCTTACCTGCCATTATATATGCGACTATATTAATATGCCATTATATATTATCTCACAACCCTGAAGCAGTATAAACTCCATCTGTAAGCAAACCACAAAAGTGTTTAAGATTAGGTCATCTTCCTTCTTTGTTCAAGCTGCAGATACAAACACCCTACAAGATATAGATACAATCCACACCTGCTAAATGCAGACATTTCAGATTCCTCTAATATAACAAATTATGTTGTGAAGTTAACAACATCAACACTTATTACTCATAATCAGTGTTGGGAAAAGTTACTTTTAAAAGTAATGCATTACAATATTGTGTTGCACCCTAAAAATTTACTAATTGTGTTACTTTTTATGGAAAGTAATGCGTTATGTAATGCGTAATGCATTATATTAGATCACAGAAGGTCAGTAACAAAGAAAATGGTTAATAAAGTGAGATTAAATACATAAAGTATATTTGTGTAATTTAATATAGTTAATTATTACAGGTTTGCGTAAAATTCTCAGATTGCATTTCACTGTTTTTATTCATTTGAGGAATACTGAATGTTTTCGTGCAAGTGAGATGAGTAAATGCATGCACACATTTAGTCTAGAACTACAATAACCATCATGTTTACACAGCGCACAACACCTCTGCGCTTTATTTCCCTCAACATGGGGACAGGAAAGCTTTCTGTCAATACATGTGAAAAAGTAACATATATTTTGTTGTATATTGAAAAAGTAATGTGTTACTTTACTAGTTACTTGAAAAAGTAATCTGATTACATAACTCATGTTACTTGTAATGCGTTACCCCAACACTCTTAAACTAAATTTCATTCAATTTAGCATTTTCTGGGGATTACATTAAAAAGCGAAGGAAATAAAACCAGTTTTCCCTCTGAGCTCAGCTGCTTTGGTAGAATTCAGGCTATTTATTTAACTGCTTCTGTATTATTGTGCACATTTTTATAACCTTAGCGTGTCTCTGCCGTGGGTGTGATTTATAACCGAATCATTTAACAGTTTCCACCACTGTGCTGGGATTAAAACCAGATAGAACTGAAGGCAATACAATAAAATGAGAGTTTGACATCCCGAAAAGTCACCCACACATTTAGTGGATGAATAATATTATGGAAAATGTTCATAATAGTGCCTTTCCTGCTAAAAAGTAATATGATTTCTCAAAGTGCTACAGTGTCACTGCTGTTTTCTTAATAAAAGCCTGTGAATTACTGAATAATCACATCATCTCTCTCATTCAGGTAAATGACAGTGTACTGACGGACATGCCGGCGGAAACACTAGCATCTAACATCTTGGCACCTTTCCCTTCTCAGCGCTCCATCAGTCTGTCAGCAGGTAGAGACAGAGGAGAGGAATGAAGAGAGGGAAAAGGAGGGGGGAAATGTGAAGAAGACGGGAGAGAATGTTTTTGTTCATATTTTTTTATTTCGTTTTTTCATTTTAATAGATATTTGTAGAGCAGACTATAATGTAACTTTTAATGAATTTTATTCTGACCTGACATAAATCCCTCAGGGAACAGAGATCCATTTGGTAAAAATGATGTATGACATGCTCAAAGCCTCAAATCTTGTCAGATCTCTTTAGAAAATACAGTGTGTATCAGAGGAAATGTAAAAGAACAAATTCCAAAAAGAACAACTGTCCCTGTTGTATATGACAAAAAGAGATCTCGCCCTTTTCTTTAGTGTTTCAAATGTCAGATACAAAGTTGAGTATTTCATATGCCATGTGAGACTGGCAGAGCTGAAAGGTCAACACAGGTGCTGAAAGCAGTTGCATGTCTCAACAATGTCTCAATCTGTCAGTCAGAAGGAAGTAGTTCACAGTGCGTTCGCAGCCCTCTTTTTTACTTTGAGTATCAAAGTATTGCAAACACTGCTAAATTTGAATCAAAGTTTAGGGGAATCTTTGATTCGACGGGACTATAGTCAAAGAGGTTTGGCTGATGGATATACTTATCTCTCTCTTTTTATTTAGATGGGAATCTGTACTCTGCTCTGTCAACGGTTGCAGGACAGACTGGCTCTATCCGTCGCACGTACGGCTCCAAAAAGCAGCTGAAGACAGAGAATAAATGGTTACAGAGTGAGTTGACAGTTGTTATCTAAACTGCATTAGCAGTTAAGAGATTTTCTTGAAGGACTGAGCTAATGGATCCAGGCCTGCTCTGTCAGCTTAAAACAGAGTATTGATTTTTCTAAATTTTCAAAACAAGTCCCTTATGATCACCAAAATACAGTAAAACAGTATTATTGTGGAATATTATTACAATTTAACTGTTTTCTGTTATATATTAATAATCTATTCCTGACTGTGATGGTAAAGCTGAATTTTCAACATCATAACTCCAGTCTTCAATGTCACACGATTCTTCAGAAATCATTCTAATATGCTGATTTGCTGCTCAAGAAACATTTCTGATTATTATCAATGTTGAAAACAGTTGTGTACTTTTTTTTTCAGGATTCCTTGATTAATAAAAAGTTCAAAAGAACAGCATTTATCTGAAATACATAGCTTTTGTAACATTATACACTACCGTTCAAAAGTTTGGGGACAGTAAGATTTTTTATTAAATTTTTTTGAAAAGAAATTATAGAAATTAATACTTTAATTCAACAGGGATGCATTAAATCATTCAAAAGTGACAGTAAAGACATTTATAATGTTACAAAAGATTATATTTCAAATAAATGCTGTTCTTTGAACTTTCTAGTTATCAAAGAATCCTGAAAAAAAATATTGTACTCACATATTTTGTACAATTGTACACAATAAATGTTTCCTGAGCAGCAAATCAGCATATTAGAATGATTTCTGAAGGATCATGTGACACTGAAGACTGGAGTAATGATGCTGAAAATTCAGCTTTGCCAACACAAGAATAAATTATATTTTCAAATAGAAAAGTTATTTTAAATTGTAATAATATTTCACAATATTACTGTTTTTACTGTATTTTTAATTAAATAAATGTAGTCTTGGTTAGCAGACGAAACTTTTTAAAAACATTAAAAATCGTACCGATCCCAAACTTTTGAACGGTAGTGTATATCGTGTCGCTCATGTCGTTCTACACCCGTAAGACCTTTGTTCATCTTCGGAACACAAATTAAGATATTTTTGATGAAATCCGATGGCTCAGTGAGGCCTCTATTGCCAGCAATGTCACAGAACTACTCGAAATCCAGAAAGGTTCTCAAAACATATTTAAAACAGTTCATGAGAGTACAGTGGTTCTACCTTAATATTATAAAGCGACGAGAATACCTTTTGTGCCCCCCAAAAAATCTAAATAATGACTTTTCTACAATACCTAAGCAGCACCACAGTGTTTACGGTTTTTGGTGAAATCATCTAAATCATCTATTTCTTACTTACTTAAATCTCTACATATTAAGCTGGAAATGAAAAAAGCATGTTAAACATAAAAAAGTATACATTTCAAGTAAGATAAAGGTTCAAAGACTAATGCTTTTATATACAGCACAAAGAGTCTATGAAAATAACAAATCTGCTCTCACCCTCTCTCTCAGATCCCCAGTTTGCAGGAGCCGCTGTGATACCACACCAAGAGAAACTCAAAGATGAGATCTATTTCTTCTTCAGTGAGGTCAACAGTACAGCCAATCTAGATGAAGAGCCATACAGGGCTCGGATAGGACGAGTCTGCATGGTAACAAGCTCTTAATCCATTCCTGCTTCAGATACATTGCTGTGAGGACTCATGGTTTCTGATAACCTTTGCATCTGTGGCTCAGGTTGATGAGGGAGGGCTTCAGAATGTGCTGCCCAACTCCTGGACTACATTCCTGAAGGCACGTGTGATGTGTGGGAAAGCGGGAACTCCTGTACAGTACAACAACTTCAAACAGGCCTTCGTTCTGACCTCTCATCTCCGCACTGGGTTGTTATACGGCCTCTTCTCCAATGCCTGGTAAGCAGATGTGAAGTCTAAAAGTGAGTAGGAAGACATTTGATTTCAGGCTGTTGGATAATGCTTCTGGCAATACTACATAATACACCAGAAAGTACATCACTATAAATCTTTTACTCAAAACACTGATAAAAACATTGTCAGCTGTGTTTACTTGAAGCTTATATT
>RJVU01062584.1:2664090-2689685 GCA_003731715.1 Anabarilius grahami | reverse complement strand
TATATATATATACATACATACATACATATACACACACACACACACACACTGGTATTGATACTACCATATTGATCAATATTACATTTCTTTTTTTTCCTCATTTATCAGTTGATAAAGATCAGATATTTAATTGTTCATATTCCCTTTTTTACATGAACATTTACTTAAAGCTAATCTTTAAAAACACTAATAATGTCATAACACTGATAAATGTAATCTTTAACAGATCTCAGAATGAATATCCATTTTTCATTCTGTTCAGTACCAATTTTATTTTTAATGTTTTATTTATTTAAATAGTATAGAGATATTATTATTATTATTTTCTGTATTATACTAAGAAAAAACAGAATTAATGTTGGCCTTTTCATCAGTTATTGGACAAAATATTAAAATAATTATCGGCCATAATTTTATGTTGCATTACTACTGTAACTCTTTCCTTTTAGCTGTACTTGATTAAAATCTGTGTTCCACGTTTATGTCTTTCCACAGGAACACCACTGTAGTGTGTGCGTACTCTATTGAAGACATTGACAAAGCTTTTAATACATCCAAACTGAAGGGCTACAACGCACCTTTGACGAGCCCTCGTCCTGGAACGGTACAGCACATCAAAACATCAACCAGTCGAAGGCATAATTATGTGCCAAAAGACAGTCGTGTTATACATATTATTACATTCTAAACATTTATTAAATTAATTTTGAATGCATTTATAAATTATTATCCTACAATTTTAGAAAACAAAGGCACAACCTGATTTTTCATGTGTGGTTCGCCTTTCTCCAGTGTGCTTTCAGGAACAACACTCAGGCTCATAACCAGAAGATCCTGAATGTAATCAAGGATCACCCCGAGATTGAGGACATGATCACCACGGTTGACGAAACTCCTCTGGAACTGCCAGTTCATGACCACTTCACACATATTGTGGCAGATACAGTCTTGGCTGTCAATGAGGAACACTACAGCATCATTTATCTGGGCACAGGTACTCTGAATCGCAGAGAAAATGGATATTCATTTTGAGATTGGCTAAAGATTATATTTACAGTTTTATGAAATTATTTGTTTTTGAAGATTAAGTGAGTGTTAGATGGCTGCAAAGGTAATCTAAATATAAAAGTAGAGGAAATTTACAGCACAATTAAAGAAAAAGTTCACACAAAAATGAAAATTATCCCATAATTGTTTCACGCTCAAGCCATCCAAGGTGTATATTACTTTTTTCTTTCAACCGAACGCAATCAGAGTTATATTAAAAAAAAATCCTGGCTCTTTCCAGCTTTGTAATGGGATTGAATGGTGCCCAAGTTTTTCAGTCTCCAAAAAGTGTATCTATGCATCATAAAAGTAATCCATATGACTCAATCACTGGCTTCCGGGAATGGCCATACGTGCATTCACGAGAAAGTCGATTTCTGGCAGAAGGGTGACCTCTGACCCGACGTATGATGTAGGACAGTGGTCACCAACCTTTTTAAGCCCAAGATCCCTGACCTCGACCTTTATGAAAGACAAGATCTACTTGATAGAAAAAGACAGCCCAGATTGTATTTAGTATTTTTTTCTTGGCCAATTTAGATTCTGATTTATTTATTTATTTTTACAAGCAAATTGGCTGATTCTGATACTGGTTGCAGATATTTATTATTAATATTATTATAATAAACAAAAATACATAGCCATTTCAAATTAGAGGGAACCACTGCTTTTTAATCACAATCCAAACAAAGATGCTACACACGTTGCATGAGCAGTTGTTTTTCATTTGAATTAGATTTAATTTCAAGATTTAAAGCAAAAACAGAAATATCTGACTTTATCTTTGTGAAATTATATGCTACACACACAAAAAAAGCATGAAACAAAAACAGCAGACTGAATGAAACGTAAATTCACTCTATGACAGCTGGCGCTTGGAGCAGCAGTGATACAGTATTTCCTTGGTTACTGCTGTAAACAAAGCTGAACTGCGCTAATAATTAGCTACATTATTCGGAGGTTAGAGGAAATTAAAATGCCATTGCCATCTAATTTTTTCTGAAGACAGTAATTCCTTTTAGAGATGCATTCATATAAGCCCTCAACCCCAATTTAATATTTATATTTTCTTCCTATATTTCAAGCATCATGAACAGTGAGCTGATCTGCCTGCTACAGAATTGTCTCTGGCCTTTTGTTAACGGCCGTTTACAGACTCAGACATGATGTGGGCTACCTGTATTACTGTCCCAGTAGCTCCCGAAAATAACATAAATATAAACACAAAAATACAGTACAAAGACTGGAGAAATGTAATGTATTTTTGTACTCATATTTCTGATATTTTCGCGAGCTACTGGAACAGTGATAAAGATCGACCAGTCGATCGCGATCGACATAGGACGTAGGCGTGAGAATTGACAAAAACAGAAGCACAGAGGATAGAGCTAAACAAAATGCCAGTCACAAATTAGAAGTTTAAAAAAAAAAATGTTGGAGGATTTCAATATAAGAGAAGAGGAGCTATGTCATATGTTGGGTCAGAAGTAACCCTTCCGCCAGAACTCGACTCTCTTGTGAACGCGCGTACGGCCATTGCCGGAAGCGAGTGATTATAGTTTATAAAGTTTTAAATATGGATATTTTTCTTACAATAAACCATCACTACGCTTCAGAAGGTATTTATTAACCCACTGGAGTATGGATTACTTTTATGATGGATGGATGCGCTTTTTGGAGCTTCAAAAACCCGGACACTATTCAATGCCATTATAGAGCTGGGAAGAGCCAGGATATTATTTAATATAACTCTGATTGTGTTTGGCTGAAAGAAGTAAATTATGGGATAATTTTCATTTTTGGGTAAACTATTCCTTTAAATATCCAATATTGAGTGTTAACGGTAAACTAAAAAAAATCTCTAATATTGACAAATATTCAACATCTTGCACCACATTTAATTTATTCTCATTCTTTTATTGTTTTTCTATCTTTTCTAATGCTATTTTTCCTGTGTCTCCTGTACAGAAAAGGGTAAAGTCCTGAAGGTGCTCCATGCCATAGAAGGAGCCTTTATCATAGCACAGTACTCTTTATTCCACGATGATAGTCCCATCATTAACATGGCCATTGACTCTAAAAAGGTAGAGACCCACATTTTAAAGAAGTAAACTCACACTAAAACTTTAGCTGCAATTTTAGCCTGCAGTGGTAGGACATATTATTCCACTCAAATAAAGTTATATATAGCTTTAAATCACTATTTGCATATTACAGTGAGAGAGTAATTCAAAGGCTGTTCACATAGATATTTAAAATAGAGTTTGATAGGAACCAGATGGCACCTTTCACCTCTGAATTCTGCTTTCTGCCAGAGTCATCTCTATATTGGCACAGAGCTTGAAGTGCAGCGCCTCCCCCTGGCTGACTGTGGTCGCTACGGAGTCAGCTGCCGGGAATGCATCCTTTCACGAGATCCATATTGTGCGTGGGACATGTCCAAGAGGAAGTGTACTGCAATCCCAGCAAACTACAACATTAGCACTGGGTACAAATGCACTCACAAATATCCTAACACAATGATCCATTACTTTTTCCCCGGCAAAATAACCTGAGTTTCTTTTTTTCCTTTTTGTTCTCCCTATTTTGGAATCAGGACCCTTATTCAGACCCTTGACCACTCCAGTGCCTCGGTCTGCGGCGATGCTACAGGTAGATTTTCTTTTAGACTTTTGAAGGTGCAATTTTTTTTCTGTATCACTGAACCCTTTATAGCACTTGAGAATTTGAAAGATATCCAAACAGTTTCAACTATTTCTTCTCAAATTCCCAATGAAACCCATTTTTGAATTCCTTCTAAATATAGTTTTTATAGTCATATCACTTTCCATATAATTTTTTTTTCTAGAATTCACTGAGCTAACAGAATTTAATGGCTTTGAAAATTGCTTCTTTTTGAGCATCTTTTTTTTTTTTTTAGATATAGACAAATAAACAATTAAAACCCTAAGAATAAAAAATAAATTGTTTTTGTAGCCCTGTAATATCAGTAAAGCAAGCATTCTGTGTTCGTAAGAGACAAATATTAATAGTAGAATCATGTCTGCAATATATGCTACATATACAGGTGCTGGTCATATAATTAGAATATCATCAAAAAGTTGATTTATTTCACTAATTCCATTCAAAAAGTGAAACTTGTATATTATATTCATTCATTACACGCAGACTGATATATTTCAAATGTTTTATTTCTTTTAATTGATGATTATAACTGACAACTAAGGAAAATCCCAAATTCAGTATCTCAGAAAATTAGAATATTACTTAAGACCAATACAAAGAAAGGATTTTTAGAAATCTTGGCCAGCTGAAAAGTATGAACATGAAAGTATGAGCATGTACAGCACTCGATACTTAGTTGGGGCTCCTTTTGCCTGAATTACTGCAGCAATGCGGCGTGGCATGGAGTCGATCAGTCTGTGGCACTGCTCAGGTGTTATGAGAGCCCAGGTTGCTCTGATAGTGGCCTTCAGCTCTTCTGCATTGTTGGGTCTGGCTTATCGCATCTTCCTCTTCACAATACCCCATAGATTTTCTATGGGGTTAAGGTCAGGCAAGTTTTCTGGCCAATTAAGAACAGGGATACCATGGTCCTTAAACCAGGTACTGGTAGCTTTGGCACTGTGTGCAGGTGCCAAGTCCTGTTGGAAAATGAAATCTGCATCTCCATAAAGTTGGTCAGCAGCAGGAAGCATGAAGTGCTCTAAAACTTCCTGGTATATGGCTGCGTTGACCTTGGACCTCAGAAAACACAGTGGACCAACACCAGCAGATGACATGGCACCCCAAACCATCACTGACTGTGGAAACTTTACACTGGTCCTGAAGCAACGTGGATTGTGAAATGCAAAATTTACTTTCATCAGAGAACATAACTTTGGACCACTCAGCAGCAGTCCAGTCCTTTTTGTCTTTAGCCGCTTCTGACGCTGTCTGTTGTGCAAGAGTGGCTTGACACAAGGAATGCAACAGCTGAAACCCATGTCTTGCATACGTCTGTGCGTAGTGGTTCTTGAAGCACTGACTCCAGCTGCAGTCCACTCTTTGTGAATCTCCCCCACATTTTTGAATGGGTTTTGTTTCACAATCCTCTCCAGGGTGCGGTTATCCCTATTGCTTGTACACTTTTTTCTACCACATCTTTTCCTTCCCTTCGCCTCTCTATTAATCTGCTTGGACACAGAGCTCTCTGAACAGCCAGCCTCTTTTGCAATTACCTTTTGTGTCTTGCCCTCCTTGTGCAAGGTGTCAATGGTCGTCTTTTGGACAACTGTCAAGTCAGCAGTCTTCCCCATGATTGTGTAGCCTACAGAACTAGACTGAGAGACCATTTAAAGGCCTTTGGAGGTGTTTTGAGTTAATTAGCTGATTAGAGTGTGGCACCAGGTGTCTTCAATATTAAACCTTTTCACAATATTCTAATTTTCTGAGATACTGAATTTGGGATTTTCCTTAGTTGTCAGTTATAATCATCAAAATGAAAAGAAATAAACATTTGAAATATATCAGTCTGTGTGTAATGAATGAATATAATATACAAGTTTCACTTTTTGAATGGAATTAGTGAAATAAATCAACTTTTTGATGATATTCTAATTATATGACCACCCCCTGTATTTATACATTTATAATATAAAAGAAATTCATTTTTACATTGTTACAAAAATATTTTTTTAAATATATGCTATTCTTTTGAGCTTTCTATTCATCAAATAATCCTGAAAATTCCCACATAAATATTAAATAAAGTAATAAATAAAGCAATGATGCTGAAAATGTAGCTTTGCCAACACAGCAATAAATTACATTTTAAAACATATTAAAAAAGAACACAGTTATTTTGAATTGTAAAAATATTTCACAATAATACTGTTTTTACTGTATTTTTGATCAAATAAATGCAGACTTGGCAAGCATAAGAGACATAAAAAAAGATAAAAAATCTTACTGACCCCAAACTTTTAAACAGTAGTGTATATATAAAATAAAAGTATTTTTATTAAAAATGTTATATTACATTTATATTATATTACATATTATATTATGTCACTTTATATTACAGTACGTGTACTTACAGTGTACTTACCTAAGAAAGTACTGGGTAATATAAGGTAACTACATGGGTTAAGGTTAAGTTTAGGGGTAGTTTCAGGGTTAGCACCTAGTTATTACTCAATTACTGCAATTACTATAATAAGTAAATAGTATGTACATGCGGAACAGGACTGTAAAATAAAGTGCTACCAAAATTGTTTCATAACACTAAAATGTTTCCTGTAATTGTGGGATACAGCTCATAAGGCACGTAGCACCATCCCCAAACAAGTTTTAGTGGACAAAGATGGACCGGTCCTGCTACCATGCCCCGTGCGATCCTATCATGCCACTTACCGCTGGGAGAAAGACAACTGCATCAAGCAATATCCTTGCACCATCTCTGGCTCCTCCTGTGTTCTGGCACCCACCCCTGACCTGCCTCTGAAGGAAGGCGTGTTCCGCTGCCTGGCGGAGGAGAACGGTCTGCAACAGGAGGTGGTCTCCTACAAGCTGGTTTTCAATGGTGGGCCCCTCTCCACCTCGCTAGCCTCCACCCTGGGGTCGGCTGTTCTGCTGGCTGCTGCAGCACACTGGCTCCTGTAGATCCAATGAATCCTGAGGGGTCAGAAGGAAACAGGTTTTTATGCTAAGGTCAGCAGAGCATGAGTACCTAGACCGGTCCAACTAAACTGCAGGGGAGCAGCTGGTCTCTGTATTAACTGTGTTTCTTGTTTCTTATTCGGAGCAATTCTTTTCTTTGAAGGGCCGAGAAAATGCCTGAAATTGTCTCATTTTGCAAAACGCTTTATCATACCAAACACCAGTGTTATGTATTACATGAACTTATGTAAGTGAACTGTTTCATGCCATCAGCCTGAAAGCAAACATTTAGACTTATATACTGTATATTCAAATATCTAATACATGAAATTTTTGTACATTGCTTGCAAAATGTTAGTGCCATCATTCAGATGTTTCAGAAGACTGCTTTGCTAACTACACTTAGACATGGAATCCAGATCACTTCTTTAACTTGGTTAGTTTTCTCGTTAACACTTAAGGTAAGGTTCAGTTACATTAGTTAATGCATTGGGTATCATGAACTAACATTTTTTGCAGTATTTAGTAAATATTAATTTACTGTTGTTTAAAATTGAATATACTATTGTTCATTGTAAATTCATGTTTGTTCATAATACATGAACTAATGTTCATTTATATAGCTAGCTAATGCTACAAATATATTAGTGTATGCAGAAATGAACATTTAATTTAATGTGCTGATCATTGTTACTTCATGTTACCTAATGATTTAACCAAATTGAACCTTATGTTAAAGTGTAACTTTTCATTTTTCGTATGTATAATTACTGAGTTTCAAAAGCGAGTACATGCTAAAACATGACTATACTGTTATAAATTCTTTGATCTTTCCATTGTGTGCCATTAGGACAGTTCTGAAGCCTTAAAACAAGGATGAGTCCCTTTAAGCTGTAAGGGTCACATCCTAAGCACAACCTGCAAACTGAGCAGAACCTGCAGAATCTGCTGGCTTTGTCTTTCAATTTAGTCATTCCGACCTGACCCAGAATGTTATTTCAGCATGATTTCAGGAGTACATACAGCTGATTTGTTTGTACCCGTTTAAGAAGTTTGAAATCACTTATCAGTCACTATTAGAAATGTGAACTGCAAAATGATACAAAACCAAGATTCAACTGATTTTGCTCAGTGGGTGGACAGGAAGAATAACCAGAATCCATAACAACCAGATAATTTATCTCGGTTACATCACTGTGTTTAACAGACAGACATGAACAACACTCTTGCATCCTTGATGCCTGTACTTTTCATGCTCATGAAACATAATTTTATATTTTGCGGACATACGCAATAAGCTTCGGTAAATGTAATATGGAGTTGCATTTTGTAGTTGCAGTGTAAAGAGGCTTAATTATAATGTTGTTTTAATTGTAATGCTCTGCATATGCTGTTTCTCACCATTGCTGCCTATGGGAATAGAAAGTATTCCTGATGGATCTAAACAGTCATTCTGCACTAAGGTGTTCTGAGTGTCACCATTTTACATTATAATTTTATTTGATCATCACTTCAGCGATAAAACTTTATGATAGTTATCTTATACACATTACAGAAAGAGAGAGATCAGATGATCATACAAGAACTTTGTAACTAGAACATAATTGTCTCTAATCGTCATCTGCACCCCTAACACACATACCCCACTATTTCTGTTTTTCTCTCTCTCTCTCTCTCTCTCTCTCTCTCAGAGCAACTGACCCAAAATGCCAAATTTGTCTTTAACCTTGTTCTTTATTTTGGGAGCAGGAGTGAAACAATGATGTTATGAACGAATTGATTACTAATTAACCAGAAGTGCATTGTATGTCTAGTGTCATTCTGTTTCTTGCTCTACTGGAGATATAATCTGCCAAACCTAAGCAGGAATGCTAAAAATTTGTTTTGTATGCACATGTGGATCTCTTGGTTGATGTTTGGGAATCATGAGATATTTAAAGTGTCATAAGCCATGTAAATAGTCCAAGGACTGACTGCAGTGTTGCTTTTCACATTAGTGCATTAGCTACTTATGCTAGCGTGTGCTAACCTTCTGTTTGCATGCTGAATGCCACAGTACTGTTGCCCTCTCTGTGTACTCGTACCTCTCTGTCTCTTGGCCTAATGTGCTACACTGCACTAAATGCAGGAACGTTGTAGTGCCAAACCAATGTTGTGTCATTTTCACCAGAGAGCTTTTCTAACTTTTCCACTGTGCTTCGAAGCCAAACGTTTACCTTTCTGACAACATATAGCAGAATTTAGGTACACACCGAGACGCGCGCACACACTCTAAATCACTTTAGGCCGTGCAAATGACACAGGGTTCTTCAATGTAGATCACACAAAGTCAAAACTGTAAACAGTTGTTACACGTTTAATTTTTTATTCGTTTTTTACTCTGTAACTGGTGTTGCGAGGCCACTGTGTTTTTATTGTCTTGTCATTTGCTATGCATCGTGTTTTTTGTTTGTTTTTTTGCCCGAGACTTGTGGCAGGGAGTGTTTTCTCATGTAGGGACGCTCAGCACGGTTTACTGCTCAAAGCATCTTGCAGTTGTGTATAAGCTTGCACTTAATAATTCATATTTATAACTGGTTACCAGAGTCATAGCAGTTTTTTTCTAAAGGGGTTGAAGACATTGTAAAGTACAGAAACATAAAATTATACATTAAATGTTTCCCTGAAAATGTGCATTAAAATAAATAACAAAAATATCTGTATTTATGTTTTTTATTGTTCAACAATGTTTTGTTTTTTTTGTAAAAATAAATATGTTTTTACTATTTTAACATGTACAGTATGTGGTACAAACTTGCTATTGTACAGTTTGTGCTATTTTGGTTATTTAAATATTGCTTTTCATCAAATGATTCCTTTAAAATTGTGACATGTAGGCTAATGTAAATATTGGTTTATTCACCAAAACACAAGAGAATTATCTCTTTTTTTTTCTTAATTTAAATGGTATACAAAGCTAAACTGAAAAGCATAATTTATATCAGGTTAGGTATTTCTTTATGAAACACATTAGGTGTAGTAAAACAAAATATGTGGTTTTGAGCATCATCAGAAAAATGTTTTTTTTTTAATTACAATTATTTTGACATTATTACTAAAGCAGTTTGACTAAAGACTAAAATGCACCACTGATTTGTAAAACAGTATTAAAACAAAACAAAAAGCTGTGAACTTTGCTAATAAATAATGCATTAAAAAATGAATTCAATACCCTTACTTAATTTAATTGAAGAAAGTTTTTACGCACATTTTAATTTAGTTTATTCGAAATAAATCGGTTTAGTTGGGTCAATGCAATTTAGTTGGTTTAGGTCAAATTAATTTACTCTAGTAAGTTTAACTTAAATTTAATTTTAATTTTTTAATTTTTACATTTTTATTAATTTACTTAGACCTAAATTTTCTTACGTTCAAACAACCAGTTTCATTCATGATTATACACAATATATATAATGAACAAATAAGTAAAGACTGGTGTCAGTACTGACATTACTATTGATCACTGAGTGCCTAAAGCACAAGTGACACTCTTCCGCATAATGCCAACCACAAAATTCAAACAATACAGAAACTTCTCCAACATAACTGAACATTGAACACATCAACATGAACTACCAACATCTTTCCCTTTCCCTTTCAGTTTTAAATATATTAGGTTGAACTCAACTAAATTAAGTTGTGACAAAAAAAAAAAGAAGTTTTGAGTGCGTATAGGCATATCAGTTGAGGGAGTTTCCTTGGCTAGAAGCACACAACATGTGTAAACATGTTCATTTAGCAGATGTCCGTGGCAAAGGCAGACAGTGCACTAATTGCAGTGACATTTTCTGGAACCCCCTCAGGGTGTGTATAGGGCTGAGATCAAAACTGCAATCTTTGTGTTAGCAGCCCAGATCTTTAAGGGAACAGTTCACTCCAAATTAAATTTCTACCATCATTTATTATTGGGATAGTTCACCAAAAAATAACATTTCTGTTATACTTTTATATTTCTTACATTTAGATGTTTCTTCTTTGAAACATATTTTGAAGAACTTTGGTAACCAAACAGTTTTCGTTACCACCGACTTCCAATGTATGGACAGATCAAAAAATAAATAAAAAATTAAGTATCTGGTTTGTTCTCAAAAGAAAGAAGTTGAGTGGCGACACTGAATTTAGTTCATAGGTTAAAGTCGTCTCCATGAAACGGAAATTGCAAAAGTCTTTTCTTCCCTATTGTGCTGTATAATGCTGGGTACACACTAAAAGATTTTTGAAAACTTATAAGATTTTCAAAATGTGAGAGACCACAAACATGAGGACAAAAAAATCCTAGATTTAACCGTTTTGCTCCTATAGTGTGTGGTGTGCTGTGATGTTGAAGACAGCACACCACACACGAACAGGTTGAAATATCTCTCAAGACTTCAGAATAAACATAGCAGATGATAGGCAGGAGGAAATTGTGATGATGGTTTGGAATGATTTTGGTATGTTTAACAGGACACGTTGCATTTAAATACTCGTGCTGTTGCCACAAATCTACAAGTTGATCCTCCATCTCTGCTGTCCAAATCCATTTAACTTTGTGCTGCGACTGCATTTGTTATGCTTCTGTCAGCTCGCTTTCTGATTGGATATTGTTTCGTTTCACGTGATAATCTCCAAGCGTGTGCGCATTTGTCCTCGGGGTTCCCACCACACATAAAGATTTCTGATCGGGGAGCCTCCGACGTTCTTCCGAGCAGATTCAGTCACTCTTAACACACCTCACAGCACAGGAAAATCTGATAAGATAATTTAGAACCATCAAGATAATCGGGACATTACCTAGGATTGCCGGAAGGGGAGAAATCGGCCCCAAATCAGCCCGATTATCTTGTGGTGTGTACCCAGCATTACTGAGTAAAGTGGATTCTTGAACAAGAAAACAAATTGGGAGGAACTTTTCTGATTGGAATTTTGTTCATTTAGAGCTGAATTGACCCTTCGCAAAGACCCGCCCCCCTTAGTTACTGTTGCTTTGTCCGACAAGCCGTGGCGCTGTTACACCACACGCAGTGAAAAATACATCGCGGAGCAAAGAGGACACTGACAAAACATCGAAAGACAAGACAAAGCAGGTTACTTATGATATTAAACAAAGTCCCAGCTTTCAAACTGTGTAGTTATTAAAGAAATTCAAACAATAAAAACCGTTTTGTGGCTCTTTAATATGTCTTGACCATGGTCGTGACAGATTGCTGTAGCGCCTCAGCTCAAGAGGCTCGTTAACCGATCATCTCTTCCTACTAGTCCATTTATAGCATCAAATAAACATGAATGAACATCAGAATGAATGTTGTTTCAAACGCGGAAAGACGTCAATATGCACAATTTTTCAAGTTTAACTCCACCGAGGTTAATCTTCTAACTACTGGCTGTTTGAAGTGAAGTGAAGTGACATGTGGCCAAGTATGGTGACCCATACTCGGAATTTGTGCTCTGCATTTAACCCATCCAAGTGCACACACACAGCAGTGAACACCCGGAGCAGTGGGCAGCCATTGCTGCGGCGCCCGGGGAGCAGTTGGGGGTACTTGCTCAAGGGTCTCACCTCAGTCGTGGTATTGAGGGTGGGGAGAGCGCTGGACATTCACTCCCCTCACCGACAATCCCTGCTGGACCTGAGACTCGAACCCATGACCTTTGGGTTACAAGTCCGACTCTCTATCCATTAGGCCACGACTGCCCCATAAAATGTACTCTAAACATTGCAATCAGATTACAATGTTTAGAGTACATTTTAACAGATCTGCAATCGGATTCAATTCATTCGGATTGACGAAAATTGCTGCATGTAAACATAGCCGGAGTGCCGGATGAACAGCTGATCATAGTTGTACAGGGCTGATTTTTATCGGACAAAATGGCGGATCCGGCGTTCTGATTGGTTAGATCGCTTGTCAATCAAACTCCCGGCGAAGGGTCAATTGGATCATCGTGGTTTGCTATTGCTGTGATGTCATGTGAGTGACAGGTTGAAAAACTTACCATTAACCCTCTGGTGATGCTTGCATGGTGGTCAAAAATTACTTTTTTTTATTATTATTTCAATGAAATTAATGTACTATATTTTTGTTTGATAATGTTTTTTATTTAATATTTGTATTTTATGGTATTCAATTATATTTATGGAATAGTTATGATCCATTTATTACTGTTAATCACTTGAGCATAGACCTGAAAATTTTACTTTCAACTTAAACTGTTGTAAATCTTAAGTTTGGTCTCTTTTTAATGAAGACACTTGGCAGATTAATGCTGAAGTGAAAAAAGTTAAAAAGTGAAAATTAAAAAAAAAGTTATACAAGTTTGAGTTTATTATTTTGAGAAATGCATAAAAATACCATTTTTACATTTTAAATGAAATATATATTCCTATATTCCAAAACATGTTTTACTCTAAAAATGTGAGAAAAAAAAAGCCATAAATATAAAGAAGTTGTGCTCCAAATTTGAGGTTTATATCTCAAAAAATGTGCTTTCAGTAAAATTTTGTTTGGGCGCAGTACCAAACATTTAGATGAAATTCGCTTCCCATTCTTTTTGCGGTCATTTTTAACTGCGAACAGTATGTAATAGCCTAAGTTTGACTATTTTTGACAGTGCGCAAGACAAGTTCATGTTCACGTCTTTGGCGTCGGTTCACAAAAAAAAAAAAAAATTCACAAAAAAAACTTTGCTGATTTATGAATGTGTATGCCAACAGGGCAAAAATAACGATGAGCTCTGTTGGTGTCACGTCCATGACTCCACAATGTGACTGATATGACGTCACACGCAGAGCGCGTGAGCAAAAGTTTTAATCGGAATGTATATAAAACACATATAAATGGATATTTGAATCAGATTACAATGTTTAGAGTACATTTTAACAGATCTGCAATCGGATTCAATTCATTCGGATTGACGAAAATTGGTGCATGTAAACATAGCCGGAGTGCCGGACGAACAGCTGATCATAGCTGTACAGGGCTGATTTTTATCAAAGTCCCTTTAAGACAAGTCATTTCACTCGGCGGCCATCTTTGAAACGCCTCTCGGGCATGCAAGTGCAGCTTCTCTCTTTGAATGGGGAAACATCAAATTCTCCAAAGCTGTTCACCAAGCTTTCGATTAAATTTCATATATGAAATCACCAATGAAATCTGACAAAATCTGTCTCATAAATTTTGTTTCTAAACGTTTGAATCATGACAAAAAACAACTATTTTTCAGGCTGGATCAAGTTAATGCGCATGCGCAGTCCTAAATGCGCGTCTCTTTTGTCTCATTTCGGAGGCGCGGAGCCTGAGCGGCCGCTGCAGTGATGCAAAGACTTTACCAATCGGGGATTGGCTCTTATTTAGAAGGCGGGACTTATTCCGCCATATTGGCGTTGCACTTTCTCCCATTCAAAACTTGTGTTATTCTCTAGTCTTTGTTTTTATTTCTCATCTCCATAAATATATCTAGTAGTGCCAGGGCTGGAAATCCATTTATCCTTTGCTGAAACTTCTTCGTCTTCATGGAGAATTAACGCGGCTCATGATTGCTTAGCCACGGCAGACACTCTCCCGAATTCTTTTGAAAACAGGAGAAAGCGGCGCGGGCGGCGTTTTCCACGCGTTTTAGACGCCACATGTGAACGGCCCCTAACTGGGCGGTTCATCACCGCAGTACAACTTGTACTGTCTGCGTTCAGGCACAGACTGAAACGAGGAGCTCAGTGAAAGTTGATAGGATGTGCTTGATCTTCCTCTGATATATCTCCCGTGTCCACTGCGGGAACTTTTAAGGTAGGCTGTTATTTTTCTTTAAATTGAAAAGAGCACATTATGCTGTACATGTTTTTTTCACAAGAATTATTCATACAGCATGAAAACAGAACGATGAAAATCGCGATATATCTGCCTACTGCAAAATGAGCTACAGATTTTGAAACCATTAGTTTGTATGTAACGTTTAACAGTCTATAAAACCCACCTGTGTTTGTTGGTGTGCGTATGTTTGTAATTAATCAAATCGTGTAGAGTGACTCGTGTACTAACGGAAGCACCATTATAAACATTGTTTTCACCCTCCTCGTCGATTTTCTTCCTTCTGCTCGTTTTTATTGTCACAATATTTATTCTAGTGTCAGTGCGATATACGACCTACCCAACAAGGCAGCTTGACATCTCCAAATATCTCCAAATACTTGTTGACTGCTGAAGGATAAAGCTTACACATAAACATCTTTGTTCTTGGTCTTGCGCCCCTCAGGTGTGCTTTTCCCCCAAATCAAACTTTATTTGTGTTTGCTTGAGTACAATAGCCGAGTAGTAGGCCAAATGGAAAAATAGGGAATTTCGTGAATTTTAACATGCAAGTTTTATAGGTGTCGTATTACTGTTAGTATACTGTTTTACTAAAAATAAAAGTGTAATGACATGTATTCACATATAGACAAATGTTTAATTATTACTTTTATATCAAACTGTGTAAATTGAAACATGCTTACCCTGAAATTCTTGAAGTATCTAGTTTGCCATTCTGAGATACTATTGAAACTCGAGTTTAGATAAAGTAAACCCATGTCTGGTGAATTGGAGCGGAAAGCAGGGCACAGTCTAACACTTTTTGACTTTCTCAGTGTGTGTAAATCCACTTGGGGTTCAGAGTATTTCTTCCCCCACATTAATTTCACACATGCCTAATACAATTATGTGGTTTTGTTTCATTTAATAGTGTATAATGTTTTTCTTGATTACCCCCAAAAGAATGGAAGTGAAATGTGACAACATGCCCCATAGGTGGGGCACGTTGTAACCTGACCATTTTGACATTATCTGTTCTAATAAAAATATATAGGCCTACAAGATAAAACTAAAATAATTTTTGACAATAAAATAAAATTTTTAACTTTTTCATATAAAATGCCATTTTTAATAATTAACAATTTTTTTAGTTTGACAACAAACATGCTGCAAATTAATCAAATTATTTAAGTAATCATTTCTGAGAAACGTGAGAAAATACCATAAAATAAAACTTTTAATCTTAGAATATCTATTTATTCAGTACTCAATACATTATGTTGAACCTAGTGTATATGGACAGGAAAACTCTCCAGTTGTAAATTTAGCTTTAACTTGTGAAGAAGAAGAAAAAAGGAAAATCCTGCAATGCTGGTAAAACATTGAATCAGTTAACAGAACTCAACAAGGAACTTGAGACAATAATGAAGGCTTTGTTCTACTGGAAAGCATTACATTAGGCAAATCATTTCCTCTTTCTGTCCTTGGCAAAAATATTGATTTGAGCATTAAGTCACATGGTATAAATGTGTATATTAATTTATTACTGTGCATGAGCATTGCACTCACATGCAGATGAACTTGGAGGGTTCATTGTGGATTCCATGTTTTTGCCACAAACACAGACTTTGAAAAACTTTAAGTTCTCAAGTAAAAGGTAATATGTGCTTCTTAATTTAGTTCTTTTTAATTTGTGATATGCAATATGATTTTTATAGCATAAAGAAATAATGTAATTAAAGTAAAAATGCCTAATTGTGGTATTTAACAGGATGTTTGACATATTTTCATATTTTTCACATAGCAACATATGATTGATTTTTGAAGACCACATTTTCAAAACTCAAAATTAGAAGCTGTGCTTTATAAAGAAAAGTATGGTGAAATGCATTGAAATAAGATCATTTTATTTTTCCAAGAACTGCAAACTGACACTATGATAGAGAATTTGCGATGTTCTGCCAACAACTCTTTTCTCATTTCCTCTTTGTCAACCATGCTTGCATATTACATCAGGGGTGGGGAACGTTGATCATGGAGGGCCATTGTCCTGCAGAGTTTAGCGCCTCCAACCCTGAAAAAAACACTCGCCTGCCTATAACTTTAGTAATCCTGAAGACCTTGATTAGCTTCAGGTGTGTTTAATTAGGGTGGGAGCTAAACTCTGCAGGACAATGGCCCTCCAGGATCAATGTTTCCCACCCCTGTATTACATATATGATTATAATTATACTCATTTTTTTTCTTCTTTCAAGTGAACACAACATTTATTTAGTTAATTAAAGGGTTAGTTCACCCAAAAATGAAAATTTTGTCATTAATTACTCACCCTCATGTTGTTCCACACCTGTAAGACCTTCGTTCATCTTCGGAACATAAATTAAGATATTTTTGATAAAATCCGATGGCTCAGTGAGACCTGCATCACCAGCAATAACACTCCCTTTTTCAGTGCCCATAAAGCTACTAAAAAACACATTTAAAACAGTTCATGTGACTACAGTATTCAACGAGAATAATTTTTGTTCGCCAAAAATAACAAAATAGCGGATGATTTCAAAACTCTGCTTCATTAAATTTCTAAGCCTTACGAATCATTTGTTTCGAATCAGTGGTTAAGAGAGCTAAAATCCCATGATTTCTGTAAATGAGGCTTTGTTACGTCATAAGTGTTTTGAAACTTCAATAGTTTACGTGACTTTGGCAGTTTGATGCGCGCTCTGAACCACTGATTCGAAACAAATGATTCGTTAAGTTTCGAAGCTTCATGAAGCAGTGTTTTGAAATCGTCCATCACTAGATATTGTTGAATAAAGTCGCTATTTTGTTATTTTTGGCACACAAAAAGTATTCTCGTCTCTTTATAATATTAAAGTTCAACCACTGTAGTCACACAAACTGTTTTAAATATGTTTTTAGTTGCTTTCTGGGCATTGAAAAAGGGAGAATTTTTGCTGGCGACGCAGGCCTTACTGAGTCATTGGGTTTTATCAAAAATATCTTAATTTGTGTTCCGAAGATTAACGAAGGTCTTACAGGTGTGGAACGACATGAGGGTGAGTAATTAATAACAGAATTTTCATTTTTGGGTGAACTAACCCTTTAAGCAAAACATCCTTACTGTTCTCACAAAAATTGAAAAGATGCAACTGAGAGGTTTAATAACAGAAATATTTTTTCTCTATCCTCTGTTTCAGATCTAAGCAAAGCCTGTGATAATGCTTTTTTCGCTGGCTCTACTTCTCAGCTTCCAAGCAGTTCTGCAAATTAAGCCAACTAAAGCCAAACATTCCTGTACAATTAGATCTGATGGCCATGCAGCTGACTGTAAAGGTCTACGGCTAGACAATGTGCCTATAACAACGCTGCCTGACTCTCTGGAAGAGCTCGACTTGTCTTTCAATATCATACAGGTCATCCGTAAACAAGAATTTTTCAAACTTAATCATCTGCGAGTCCTCAAGCTTAATTTCAACAACATCTCTCTGATTATGGATGATGCCTTTCATGGAAACCTTCTGCTGGAGAATCTAAACTTATTTAATAACTCTATGACTGAAATCCCCTTCAAAGCTCTTGAGTTGCTCACAAATTTGAAGGTTTTAGAAATGTCCAATAATTTGTACACACAAGTATTTCTTGGTGCTGCTTTTTTGAATTTCCCCAAGTTAAAAGTGCTGTCCATTGGCGGACCCCTGGTCAGTAGATTAGGAAGCCGTGACAATTATGTGTTGAAGAACATCTCATTGAACAAATTTGCTATTAAAACTGGTACTGGTTTTAAAAGTTATGAACCTGGGTATTTCAGCAACCTCGACACACAAAACTTGTGGTTTGATATAGCTATTGACAAAGAACCAGATGTGCTTCCTATAATATTGAAAGATCTAGCCAACAAGACTTTTGATGTGCTACGTTTTCGAAACCTTTTTGAATTTCAGTACTATACTGGTAAACGGGATATTTTTTATGGCCTGCAGTATGTAAAGACTCAATGCCTAACATTCTTTCGAGGTAAATTCAATGAGGAAGTTATGAGGATGGCTCTGCTAAATGTGGAAATCAGTCCAATCAAAGCCCTGCAACTGCTGTTCATCGATTTTGCTCGTTCACTGAATAAAACACAGGGATCCAGTGTGACAAACTTGACCTTGGAACAACTGGTTCTTGCGTAAGTTATACTAACTCCTGTTGATTTAAAAAATGCTCAAATAATGTTACTTGTTTTAATAAAATTGCCTTTTCAATTTGTATTTATTATTGAAATGACCTCATCTTTTGGCAATGGTATTGCAGTTCTTTTTCCCAATATTTATAACCTACCTTAAAAGTGCAATAAAGATTGTTAATGGACCTGTTCAGAGATCAGAATCATTAAGGAATCATTTAAGAATTGGAAAAGGAATCACTAAATTCTTTACGATTCCCAAATTTGTATAAAAAATATGTTAAAAGAATTCTCATCTTAAATGTTATTCTCTTGTGATTTTGTTCTACAGGGACATCAGTAATCCAGATATAATGCGCTTCGACTGGAGCTTTACCTGGCTTAATCATGTCCGCCAATTCATTGTGAGGAATGTAAACTTCAACAGTGTGCCGTGCGACTCGTGGCCGGAGATGAAAAATGTTGAGCTTCTGGACATCTCTAACAACCAGCTGAGGGACAGTTATCTTTATAACCCACTATGTGACACTAGAAACACATTGCACAACCTCAAAACCTTTAACATCAGCCGTAATCAACTTACCAGCCTCAGTGACTTGGCATCTCTGACTGAGGACTTTGTCAAGCTGACAATAATTGATATGAGTTACAACCAGCTGCAATATATGGGGAAGCGTGTCTGTTACTGGAGACAGACCATTACCAAAGTAATCGCTCATCATAATAGTCTGACGAGCGACAGTTTTAAGTGCCTCCCCACTTCTGTAATCTTCCTCGATCTTTCATACAGCAGCCTAGACCAGCTGGACATGGACTATTTTAATAAGGCATCCAACCTGACAGAGCTTCTCCTCAGCGGCAACAAGATCAAGTTCATCCCATCCGGCTGGAGGAATCCATACTTGAGGACACTCGCTTTAGATGGAAACTCATTTGGACTTGTTAGCATGATGTCTTTTAAGGACATGCCTAACCTACATGTCCTGACCGCAGGCAACAACCCTTACCACTGTATCTGTGATCTCTACACCTTCATACAAGAAACCACAAGCAAAAGGAATGTGACTATCACAGACTGGCCGAACAACTACAAGTGTTACCACCCTGAGCGTCTTCTCAACACAATGGTATCCCAATACTTCCCTGGTCATTTAGTCTGTAATATTACTCTCGTTATCATCATCTCCGTGTCAACAACGGCGGTTGTTGTTCTTGCTATCATGCTTTTGTGCTACATTTTCAATGTTCCATGGTACATTAAAGCCACATACCAGATCATCAGAGCCAAGTATAGGGCCCATAAAGAAGGGTCAGGTCAGACTGTGGACTACACCTTTCATGCTTTCATTTCATACAGCCATGCGGATGCAGACTGGGTCCGAGACCAGCTGCTCCCTTGTCTAGAGAATGCTAAGCCTCCTTACCGCCTCTGCATCCATGAAAGAGACTTCATTCCAGGGAAGTGGATCATTGACAACATCATTGAGAATATTGAAAATAGTCGCAAGGTAATGTACATCCACACACACATTTACACTGTGTTCCAAATTATTATGCAAGTGACATATCAGTAGGATTTTAGTACAATAAACATTTAGATTTTAGTTTTTCAGAGAAAGTGTTTGTTTGTTTGTTTTATTTCTCATTTCTTTTTCGATAACTGGTATCAATCTCAGACAGGTTTGTTGAGTAGTATGCCAGATATTCTTAAGTAAATGGAAACTCTACTTAAAGAGGTTGTTCCACATTATTAAGCAAGTCACAGTTCTCATGCAATATGGGGAGGAAGAAAGATCTTTCTGAAGATGAAAAGCATGAAATTGTGCAATGTTGTGCAAAAGGCGTGAAAACAACTGTTTTGCGAAAACTGAATAGATAATCGAACTGTCAAAATAATAATATTTTTGAGTGATTTAGAGCACAGAAGAATCCGATCAGACAAAGGCTTATTAAGGGAAGTTTCTGTCAAACAAATGAATTGTATTAAAAAGACGGCTATAAAAAAGAAAACAGTTTACAGTGGGTGTAGAAATACATTTCCAAACAGTTGTTGCTGTGGTGTTTATTTCAGCATGGGATAATGGGTTGTCCTGCATGAAAATCCTTTTATATCAGAAGGTACAGTCCTTTTTATGCCATAGCATAAAATGGTTACTTATGAACTCCCTATATCTTGCAGAAGTCATTTTGACACCCTTAGAGACCCTAAAGGGACCTTCCATCTCGCTTTCCAAAATTCCAGCCGAAATCATCACCTGCTGCTAGCTCCTTGCTGACATTGCAGTCTTGTTGGAACGTGGTGGCCATTCACCAACCATTCAGAAATCCATCCATCTGGACCATTTATTGCAAAACAGCATTCATCAGTAAATCCAACTATTTAAAAAATGAGTTGAATTTACTGACGAATGCTGTGTTGCAGTGGATGGTCCAGATGGATGGATTTCTGATGATTGGTGAATGGCCACCACATTTCAACAAGACTGTAAATAGTCTTCAAATACCTGTTTGCTGCTCAAAAGTGGCTTTTTTATAGCTTGTTTTTAATAATTATTTCTAAACCCACTGTAAACTTTTCTCTTTTTGAGCTTTGGTAAGGGTGGCTGTAATGCAACATTATGTACAACTGCCAGACTGCATTGAGAGGTTCTTGAGACGCCAGCAAGTTCAAATACCTGTTTGCTGCTCAACAGTGACTTTTTATCATAACTGCCCTTTTAATACAATTAATTTGTTTGACAGAAACTTCCTTAATAAGTCTTTATCTGACCGGGTTCTTCTGTGCTCTAAATCACTCACAAATCTTTTCGAAAATCTCTATTCAGTTTTTGCAAAATATTAGTTGTTTTCATGCCTTTTGCAAGGCATTGCACAATTTTATGCTTTTCATCTTCAGAAAGATCTTGTTTCTTCCCCATATTGCATGAGAACCGTGACTTGCTTAATAATGTGGAACAACATCTTTAAGTAGGTTTTCCATTTACCTAAGACCTGGCAAACTACTCAACAAACCTGTCTGAGATTGATACTAGTTATCTAAAAAGATATGAGGAATAAAAAACACTTTCTTTGAAAAACTGAACTTCTTCTGATATGTCAATTGCACAATAATTTGGAACACAGTGTATGTTCTTCGAAAATGCCTTTTTAGAAAAGAAACTTAGTGTCAACAACTCTGAAAGGAATGTAACATGAGCCCCTTTGGATAACAAGGATTAGCCAGAATTTTTTTTAAAGAAGACTTTCATTACAAAAAGTGTAGTTTGTATGTAAATATCCAAGTCTTCAAATTATAGAAGCCTATTCCATCTCAGAGTAGAAAAATAAATGTAAATGTTATATGGACAGCAATATACAGTATCTCACAATGTACAACATTATTTCACATAGTTGCAACTTCATATCTCACAATTGTTGCAACATTATACACTAACTTTCAAAAGTTTAGAAAGGTTTTCAAAAGGTTGGTAAGATTTATTTTTTTTTGTTTACACTTTACAATAAGGTTCATTAGTTAAAATTAGTTAACTACATTAGTTAACATGAACTAATAATGAACTGCACTTATACAGCATTTATTAATCTTTGTTAATGTTAATATCAACATTTACTAATACTTTATTAAAATCTTGTTAACATTAGTTAATGCACTGTGAACTAACATGAACAACTGTATTTTCATTAACTAATGTTAACGAAGATTAGTAAATACAGTAACAAATGTATTGCTCATGGTTAGTTCATGTTAGTTAATACATTAACTAATGTTTAACTAATTAACCTTATGGTAAAGTATTACCGAATTTTTATTTTTTTATGCTTACCAAGGCTGCATTTGTTTTTTACAGTAAATATTGTGAAATATTATCATTTAAAATAACTTTTTCCTATTTTAATATATTTTAAAGTAATTTTCAGCAGCCATTATTTCTGTCTTCAGTGTCACATGATCCTTCAGAAATAATTCTTATATGCTGATTTGGTGCTCATAAAACATTTTTTTTTTTTTTTTTATTATGATTGAAAACAGTTGTGTTACCTAATATTTTTGTGGAAATCATGAATAGAAAATAAAGATTAAAAAAAGAATAAAAGAAAATAAATGAATTTCTTTCAAAAAAATCATACTAACACCAAACTTAATGGTTGTGTGTTTCACTATATTCAAATATATTTTATATTTCTCAATATTTATATCACAAAGTGTAACTTTATCTTGCAATTGCAGCTTGGTTTATATTGGCTTTATATTTCACAATGTGATTTTATTTCTTGTTGTAACTTTAAAACAAATTACCTTGTTTTTATTTTTTTTTCTGAGGTGGAAATGGGCTTCCATATAAAAGAAACAATTAAAAAAAAAAATGAAATTAAAAAGAANAACTGCACTTATACAGCATTTATTAATCTTTGTTAATGTTAATTTCAACATTTACTAATACTTTATTAAAATCTTGTTAACATTAGTTAATGCACTGTGAACTAACATGAACAATGAACAACTGTATTTTCATTAACTAATGTTAACGAAGATTAGTAAATACAGTAACAAATATATTGCTCATGGTTAGTTCATGTTAGTTAATACATTAACTAATGTTTAACTAATGAACCTTATGGTAAAGTATTACCGAATTTTTATTTTTTTATGCTTACCAAGGCTGCATTTGTTTTTTACAGTAAATATTGTGAAATATTATCATTTAAAATAACTTTTTCCTATTTTAATATATTTTAAAGTAATTTTCAGCAGCCATTATTTCTGTCTTCAGTGTCACATGATCCTTCAGAAATAATTCTTATATGCTGATTTGGTGCTCATAAAACATTTTTTTTTTTNTTTTTTTTTTTTTATTTATTATGATTGAAAACAGTTGTGTTACCTAATATTTTTGTGGAAATCATGAATAGAAAATAAAGATAAAAAAAGAATAAAAGAAAATAAATGAATTTCTTTCAAAAAAATCATACTAACACCAAACTTTTAATGGTTGTGTGTTTCACTATATTCAAATATATTATATTTCTCAATATTTATATCACAAAGTGTAACTTTATCTTGCAATTGCAGCTTGGTTTATATTGGCTTTATATTTCACAATGTGATTTTATTTCTTGTTGTAACTTTAAAACAAATTACCTTGTTTTTATTTTTTTTTCTGAGGTGGAAATGGGCTTCCATATAAAAGAAACAATTAAAAAAAAAAATGAAATTAAAAAGAAATCTTTTTTTTTTTGTCTTTTATAAGTTCCTACAAATTTGCTAGACCAACACAGGTAGCATCCTAACTTGTTTTCTCATCATCAAGGTAATCTTCGTATTATCGCGGAGCTTCGTGAACAGCGTGTGGTGCAACTACGAGCTCTACTTCGCCCAACAACGGGCCATTGGAAAGACGTTCAGTGATGTCATTCTGGTCGTGAAGGAGCCCATTGATCCCACTTCTCTTCCCAGCAAATTCTGCAAACTCAAAAAGATGCTCAGTACCAAAACCTACCTAGAGTGGCCCCAGCAACCCACAGAACAGAGCTTTTTCTGGGTCCAGCTGAGGAGTGTTCTGGGGAAACCAAATGTAATAAGACAGCGCACAACCAGCCAGCGTAGCCGTCTGTCTTCAGTGCGGTCCGTTTCACTGATAGAGCTGCCGCAGAACCAGAATTCTGCAGATGAAGATGGCCACCAGGTCAGCGAACAGCCTTCTAATAGATGTCAACAAACTTTGATAGAAATTGCTTGAAAGACTTAAATAAGGTTATCTGTGGCTGAGATTGACCAGACAGAACACGTTTTTATCTTTCCTATATTCAGAATATGACATGCATTATAGTAAAAGTGACTGTTCTGCAATGATGTTCACCCAAGCTTTTGTCTAAACCGGTTTGTCTGACTCATTGGTGGCAGAAGGACTGGAAAAAGTGACTGAATCTCTGAGTCAGAATTAAAAGAGCAAAACAAACAACCAGATAGATCTGGACAGTGATTTACTGACCTAGTTGCCCGTGGCATACACAACACACAAGCTTACTCTGACAATCAATAGAGTTCTATTTACTTTATTAATTAAGGTAATGAACTGCAATACTGTTCACTCATCTGTCTACTCAAACAAGTCATTATTTCACTAAAACTGTGTTACTCTTGGCTCAGAAAGTATACATTTTATATCAGTATTATTTAATTAAATCATGTTTTAAGATTTAAAATATTTTAATTAATTTGTAAATACAGACTATATTCAGTTTTTATCCATCTATTTTCATCCCTTTGCCAGACCCTTGAATGTCTTTATTTTCTTACACCCATGTCACATACATGTATTTTGCATCATAATGTATCTGAATGTGTGATTAAAAAGGTGATTCCTTCTTTTTTTGGATTATTGTTCATGGAATGATGAAAAAAAATAATGGGGATGTCAGGATGATGAAACGGATGTCCTTGATTGATTCCTGGGGAGAAATTATTATATGATAAAGGTGCCATGGTTAAAAACCAAATATAAATCTAGTAATGTATTGTGCACGTAGGCTCATGTTTCTCTCTGAACATGTATCTTATTATTGATATTAATGGCAGGCACTGAAATGTTCTTTCTCAAAGCAGTTTGAATATAATTTCATGTCTTTCCTTTATTCTTTATCTGAAATAAGCATAACCTGTGCCCCTCACACCAAGTTTGGTAGTCCCACAGGTAATTTCACTTTCAAATCCATAATGATGTTTTTATGTCTGTTCTATCTAGTTGTAAATCATTAGTCATACAATTTATAATACTGAACAGATGGACGCTTGGTAATAAGCAAAAAGCTATGACACATTCACATTATACATTTTTTTTTTCAGCAATAGTAAATGTGGACATTTAGTCATCACTACTTTGTGTTGTTGTGATTGTTACTGCATTTACCATCCTTTTTTTTCTCTGCAGTTTTAAACA
>RJVU01062584.1:2642775-2660577 GCA_003731715.1 Anabarilius grahami | reverse complement strand
TTTTTTTTTTTTTTTTTAAAGAACCTCTTTATTACAGCAGAAGGACCAGAAATATTTTGGGGCCTTTAGATATTGTCCTGATTTTGTCTTAAGAGTGCCATCTATAGGCTGAAAAAAGAAATGTTAGCCTTTTAATTTGACACTGTTTTATATTTTCAGATACATACATACACTTGCAGTCAAAGAATCTTTCTGAATGATTCTTAAGTGTCTTTTATAATAGAGGTGAGGATACCATCAATGGCAACTTTGCTCAGCGTGATTCCGTGGCTTAAATAGAAACAACCTTGTACAAAAAATGCAGTTAAAGGTGCCCTCGAATGAAAAATTGAATTTACCTTGGCATAGTTAAATAAGAGTTCAGTACATGGAAATGACATACAGTGAGTCTCAAACTCCATTGTTTCCTCCTCCTTATATAAATCTCATTTGTTTAAAAGACCTCCGAAGAACAGGCGAATCTCAACATAACACTGACTGTTACGTAACAGTCGGGGTGTACGCCCCCGATATTTGCATATGCCAGCCCATGTTCCCAACATTATGAAAGGCATTAGACAAGGGCAGGACGTCTGGATCTGTGCACAGCCGAATTATCAGACTAGGTAAGCAAGCAAGAACAATAGCGAAAAATGGCAGATGGAGCAATAATAACTGACATGATTCATGATAACATGATATTTTTAGTGATATTTGTAAACTGTCTTCCTAAATGTTTCGTTAGCATGTTGCTAATGTACTGTTAACGTTTCTTACTGTATTCACGGAGACAAGAGCCGTCGCTATTTTCATTTTTAAACACTTGCAGTCTGTATAATGCATAAACAACTTCATTCTTTGTAAATCTCTCCAACAGTGTAGCATTAGACGTTAGCCACAGAGCATAGCCTCAAACTCATTCAAAATCAAACGTTAACATCCAAATAAATACTTTACTCACATAATTCGAAGCATGCATACAGCATGCATGACGAACATCTTGTAAAGATCCATTTGAGGGTTATATTAGCTGTGTGAACTTTGTAAATGCGCTGTAATATAGTCGAGAGCTCGTGTGGCAGGGAGCACGCGATTTAAAGGGGCGGCGCCCAGTGTAAATCAGTGCATTGTTAATGATGCCCCAAAATAGGCAGTTAAAAAAATTAATTTAAAAAAATCTATGGGGTATTTTGAGCTGAAACTTCACAGACACATTCAGGAGACACCTTAGACTTATATTACATCTTGTGAAAAAGCATTCTTGGGCATCTTTAAGAAAAAAAAAATCTAATCAGTTCGAGTGTCATTTTAATAACAAAATTACTAAAATCAGAATTTGTAAGAAGAATTTCCCTCTCTGCAATTCAGACAAAAATAATTTAAAATGTGAAAACATTTGCTTATGAGTCAAAACAAGTAAAGGAGAGGAAAAAATGACTGAACAATGACCCATTAATGGGGTTGCTCTGGAAACATAAAATCAAACCTCTAATTTCAGTTCCCAAATGTCTGATGGTTTGTGTAGCAGTTCATTTAAGGACATTTCATTCACTGTTACTGTAAATCTAATTATATGGTTGTGATACACAACGTGGGTTTAAATATCTTGGCCTGTTATTTCACTCAGCTTTGTGCTTCTTTGTGCTTGACGGCCACCAGTACCAGGTTTCGTGGGGAAAAAGCAGCATCAAAGAGTGGGATGAGTTCACTCTGAAAACCTAAATATGAAAATACAAAGGTTTCATCTCTGTAAAAAAATATACTATGTAAAGACCATTAATAAAATAACCCAACCAATATTACATTTTTAATTGTGTAACAAAAAATGTATACATATACACATACCTCTCTCCTGGAGGAAAATCATTCTGTCCAGTAACACTAGAGTCTCCACCACAGGTGCCAGGAGAAGAACCAGGCTGAAGTATGCCACCACTTTACTCTGGTGTGCTAGCATTGAATCTACACAGACAGGGTCATATGGGAGATCAGCGGGTAGACCCACCCGTGGCAATGCCAAACAAGCATACCTGTGATAAAACACAAGATAATAGTATAAAGCAGCAGTCTAGTATCTCAGGTGTACCTTTTTAACGTAAGATTGAGACTTTCATTTAACTTTACAAAACTAATTTCTCAGGTACTTCCTGTTCCAGAAACTGAAGCTCAGGAATGAGTCACAGATTTGCCAATTCTTTAAAGATATTAATATCATCAGATGTCGCAATAAAGGAAGACTAACTCTGAAAATGACAGTGCGTGGGCTTTCTTAACGGTCTGAACCCCCGGTCTGCGCATATGGGGCCTCTCCGCTCTGATGATGCTTTCTAAGATGGCTCTGTAGCAGTGTGTCCGCAGTAACCCACTCTCCTCTCTCAGCCGCTGAAGATAGTCCTCTATTGCATGACACGCTCCCTCTCGTGCCTTGTAGGACAACTGGTGCCCTGGTAATCCACGTACCCAGTCACTCATTGGATAACCATATTCTGAACTGGAATTTGCCACTGTGATGTCTGAAGAAAATGGGGATTGGAATACCCCTGGAGGGTTTGGGTTCTCCTGGGTTGAGATTTTCATGTAGCAGCAAGCCACAGACGTGATGACCTGAACCTGAGGGCAGTTGGTGAAATGCCGCAGAAGTGTGGAGCTAAGGTCTCCACAGGCATGAAGACCTGTAAGGACAAAACTACCCAGTTCTTTGGCACCACAATCAGTAACTGGTACGCTTTTACAGGTAAGCATTTCAGTTGCCATTCCTGATGGAAAAGCCCCAGTGTTTATTTGAGCTACGGAGTCTGAAATATTTATATCAGTTCTTTGAGTCGGAAGAGTATTTTGAAACTCTGCTTTGTCCTCTCCTTTGGTTTGGCATGAATGAGGCTCCAGATGCAGATCTTCCACCCTTTGTTTCTTTTCATATGGCCCAGTGGTCGGTCCCATACTACTGTCCCTTTCACTTGCTGTCACAAGTTGCTGAATGAAGACATCCCATGAAGCCTGTGGGTTGACCCAGCCCACCACATGACGAGGAGAAGGACCAGGTGCAGAATGCAGACCTCTAGCTTTTCCTGACTACAACAGAAATGCAGATTAAAAATATCTCAGCACATTAAAAAAAAAACAAAAAAAACTGTGGGTCACAGTAGTTAAGACATAAAAAAAATTAAATAAAACATGATCTGTGTGAAGAAAAAATGGAATATCAATATCTAAAAATGGTTAAAGGAACAGAAAATATATACAATTTAAAGCATAATGTTTTTAAAATAATTTTAATATATACAAATAGTACAGAAGAGGATAATATATATTTAAATATACATTTTAAAATATAATATTTAATGTAGAATTTTATGAGGGCCATACCCTTTGATTCTCTTTGGTGAGTGTTAATAGGAGCTGTCTATCAAATTTGTTAGCCATGGAAACAAGGTTGGGATCAGCCTCAATTCCAGTGACATCCAGGCCGAGTCCAAAAGATAGAAACCGTGTCAAATGGCCCTGGAGGGATGGATCTAATTAAAGTGGGTAATTTGCATATTCAAAATATAAAAATTGGCATATTTAAAATAACAAAATGAAGCAAGACCTTACTGTACCTGTCCAGACCCAACATCAACCACACAGTTACAGTTAGCCTGATCACACAACTTCTTGACCAGCTAGGAGAGAGTTCAACAGAAGAAACATTCTTTAATGTTTCAAATACTCTTATTGGAGTGTTGTTTATTTAATAATGGCATTCAGAATATTTCCACATTGACCCATACCGTGCCCAGGCGGCGGATTTCATGCTGCTTCTTGGGCTTGACGTGTTTACGGAAAATGTGTCCTAACAAAGAGCTCTGACTCTGGTTGGACTGAAACTCCTCTGGCACTGCTGCACCTGCGTCCTCACTGTGCCCACCTGGCGCTTTACGTGGAAACAACAGCACATGTGCTGCTGTCCGCAGTGCCAGTAAAGACAGAGGCCACACAGATGGGTACCTAAAAGACAAAATACCATTTTGAAAATACTTCCATTCATGTGTTTACTCTATTGAATAGTTTTATAAAAATGTAATACATGTGTTATTATTATTATTTTGATGACTTACTATTTTAAGATAGTAAATAGTCATGATAGTGTATTCAAATATTTAAGTAGTTGTAGTGTATATCTGTTTATCTGGAAGCTTTTTCTAAAAGCAATGTTCTGACTTTGTAACGTTATCTTAATTTAAGGCAAGACTGATACACAGAATTTACCGCCTGTCCTTAATCTCTTTGTCCAGCAGTAGATCAGCGATCTGTGGGGGTGTAAGATCACCGAGGGCTTCCTGCCAGCTCACAGGCAGAGTATCCCACAAACTCTCACTGAAGAACTCCTGCGTGGACGGAGAAACACCGATACACTTTCACATGCATATTTCAGTATGCTCGCGCCTGCCTTCACGTGCTATCGGAAATGTCGTACTTCCCACTTCTGAAGTCGTAATTACGAGGTCATCATATTCAAGTTTAGACTTGCGAGGGCGTTCATGTGCAATTTTTTATTTGTATTTAATTCCGATAGCACGTGAATGCAGCATAAATGTGCGGGATTATACTGTTACACTCACACTTGGAATCTGGACAAACATAAAAGTACATAAAGCACAAACACTGAAATAGTACAATAAGCTGTTGATTCATTACTATTATGTAGGAGTCTGATATGCGGCTGTAGGTTGACAGGAGCCATGTCAGCTTCTCGGCTAGTGCTCTCTGCTCCTGCTCTGAAAAAGTCGCCACAAACATTTTTTACAACATTACAAAAACACTAAGCAGATTAAACTGGGTGCACTTCAATACTACGAGTAGTCATTTAAGTGAGGAAATTAATTGGGAACGTAATAAGACATTCTGTTTACATGTAGCAATCCGACCACACACGTGCTCCCGAGAGCACCGCCTACCAGTGATATGAACAAATCATTGAATCGGTTGAACTGATTCAAAAACAGGCCTGTAGAGTTGAATCGTACTGATTACGAAAACCTTTGAGGAAATTGAATTGTTTTTCGTTCTTTTAAACGTATAACTTGTATAGATCAGTATTTTAGAGATTTAAACTAAATGAAAATGAATAAATGTTTCCATGGAAGTTAGCTGGAATTAATTGTTGTTTTTTATATATATTTTATTTTATTTCAGTTGACGTTTGTTTTATTTCAAATAACGAACATATATTTTATGGATTTAGCAAAAACCATAACATGTAAATGGGAGTTATATTTAGGCTAACTGACGAACTGAATTAGGTCACTTGAAATTACTAAAACACCCTTATTAACAAAAACGAGGAAAAAAGAATCACAGAATCAGTTCTTTGAAATGAATTGTTCGTAAGAGTCGAACTTTCTGTAACCATTACCCTCCGACCCGGAAATACACATGCATACACGCACGTGGTGTGCTTGTCTTCAACACAGGAATCAAGAAAATATAGCCTTTTTAGGGGCAAATAATGGTATGTATCCTGCAATTTGGAAATGTTGTTTCTATCCGTAATCGAGTCGAACAGTTTATTTCGGTGAACACAGTGTGATACTTAAACTCGATCGCGGAAATGTGCTCCGCCTCCGAGACAACGCAAGATGTTCATAAATATTTTATTTAACCGTCATTAACGAACCTGTTTTTTCTCAAAACTTACAAGACTCGTGAACCGTGATTGTAAAGTTGAGTTAATCCGTTGATTACATGGACTAAAAGTAGTTGGAACAAAAGTGAAAATGACACGTCTACCTGGTTAGTAAAACTGTCATATCTATCCTTCTCATGTATAGTGTTTGTCCCATATTGTAAAGAGATGCTGGTTACCTTAAAAACCATTGTTTATAGGAGGGGTTTTCAATCTTTTAGATGCCACAGACCCCCAAATATCATCGTTTGAGAAACCCCAATCCTAAAATTTAAAAGGCAGCTATATTTTACTGTACAAAGACTCGATTTATACTGTGAAAATGTAATATAAATATGAGTGAAATATTTTTTTTGAAAATATTTAATGCTGTGCTTTACTGTTATTACATTTTTCACATTTCTATTTAGTTAGTTACATTTTAATTTGATTATTTATATATTAAATGCTCTAGCACTGCCTTGCTGCCCCCTTGGGGTTCCCAGACACTGGTTTGAAAACCCCTGTTTTAAAAAGACAAATTATGTTATCAAAGTCATTTTGTGCAATCGCATTACAACATTGTTAGTTCTTGTGTTAACGGTCATTGTTCTTTTCTCTCTATGTAAGAGTGATAACTTCAAGAAGACACCTGTTATAATCAACCTTTAAGGGTGTATAAGAATGTCAGACTCCGGGATTGTGTTGAACCTGGTTTTTGAAGAACCTGGTCCTCTATGCAAATCAGGGAAATCTGGAGGAAATCTCAAACATAAGCGTTTCCTTGGAAGAAGACATTACCTGGAGAGCAAGGGTTTGTTAAAAGAGAAACAAAATATAAAGTGGAACAGCCTCCCCCCAAAAAATAAAAAGCTCCCCCCTCAAAAAAAGTCAAACACACAGTTCAATGGAGGGGGTCGATCGAAAAAGTCCAACACACAGCTCAGTGGAGGGGGTCGATTGAAAAAGTCCAACACACAGCTCAGTGGAGGTGGTCAATCGAAAAAGTCCAACACACAGCTCAATGGATGGGGTCGGTCGAAAAAGTCCAACACACAGCTCAGTGGAGGTGGTCAATCGAAAAAGTCCAACACACAGTTCAATGGAGGGGGTCGATTGAAAAAGTCCAACTCACAGCTCAGTGGAGGTGGTCAATCGAAAAAGTCCAACACACAGCTCAGTGGAGGTGGTCAATCGAAAAAGTCCAACACACAGCTCAATGGAGGGGGTCGGTCGAAAAAGTCCAACACACAGCTCAATGGAGGTGGTCAATCGAAAAAGTCCAACACACAGCTCAGTGGAGGGGGTCGATCAAAACCAGATGCTGTTTTTCCTAAATTTACCTCTAATCTGCCGAATAAGACCAATAAGCCTTCACCTTCAAGTTCTGCAAATACATTTTCCCAGAAATCCACATTTTCATGTCCATCCACTGCCAGCACGTTTCAGAGGCACCCGACACACCAAGCGGCACCTCGCACCCTTGGACCTTTAAAATACGTGGCATTGGACTGTGAGATGGTGGGAACAGGACCGAAGGGGATTTGCAGTGAACTCGCCCGCTGCAGTATTGTTAACTACGACGGTGATGTTCTTTATGACAAATTTATCAAACCCATCAATCCTGTGACAGATTACCGAACTCGCTGGAGTGGAGTCAGGAGGAAGGATTTAGTCAATGCCACACCCTTCCATACGGCACAAAAAGAGGTATGAAAGAGCATCTGTACTTAAATGATCATGTTACAGTGCATTTGTTTATGAAGTAGACAATTTTATCAAGCAAATCGGCTGTTTTTAGTGCCATTCTTTGAGATATGTGAACATTGCAGCCCACCCATTTTATTTTATGAAAGCTTTTATGTAGCTCAGGCTTTAGTATTTTGTTTTAGCTCACAGAATGTTATAATGTTATATTGTGAACATACTATACTCATAGTGGATCAGTAAAACTATCTCTATAAAAAAAGTTCAAATCGTTTTCTGATTTAAAATTATACATGGACAATATATCTTTAGTATCATATCAGATATTTTTAAGTTGATTTGTATTGTAGATTTAATTGTTCATGAACATTTCAATTTATTTTTACGTTTTTGATTACCTTTGCCATCATCCGATACATTAAACACTGTTTAATGTAATATTTAGCAAATCTCAAAACGAATATCCATTTTCATACTGTACATTATAATGCTGTGATGCCCAAATTCACCTGTAGTGTAGTTAATTTTAGTGTTTTTTTATTTATCTATTTTTTTTATTTATTTTGTCAAAATATTAATTTATTAGTTATTAGCCATAATATGAAAATTATTATCATCTTCTCTGTATTGGCCAGAATTTTCATATCAGTTAATACCTAATTGAAATGAGGCATTACATTACATTTCATTTATTCACCCTGCTTAAAATAAACAACCCAAGTATTGACAAGCCTGTAAAAGTCTGATTAGTTTTATTATATGTTTTGCACACAGATTGTGAAGATATTAAAAGGAAAAATGGTTGTGGGCCATGCCATCCATAATGACTTCAAGGTCATAAAATATTTCCATCCTAATTGCCAAACGCGAGACACATCGAAGATTCCATTGCTAAACCAGAAAGCTGGACAGCCTGAGAATATAACACTCTCTCTGAAGAGGCTCACTAAAGCTATCCTCAACCAGGACATACAGGTGGGTTTAACTCAGCACAGAATGTTGCAATGTGGCTTAGTGAATGTCATTTTCACCTGTCCCACAAAGATTTTCTCCAGTAAATCTGGAGTCTGTTCAAAAGCAGCTCTTGAATCCTAGGATTGATAGTCAGACTATTTTTATAAAGAAAAATAAGAACATGCTTTCATTTTTTTTCCACTGAAACTCTTCTTATTTTCAGATGGGGACGGATGGCCACTCGTCAGTAGAAGATGCCGTAGCCACCATGGAACTGTACAAAGTAGTGGAGAGGACGTGGGAGCAAAAACTCACAGCTCTCAGCCTTTCAGATAAAGCAATGTATCTAGCTCAGAATCAAAAATAAGATTTTTTTTAAAGATGCAGTTTTAACTTCACTCCTTTTATATCATCTAAACTTCTCAGCAAGGTCTGAGTTTAAATACCACTAGGGGGCTCTACGGTTTCCGTATATAAAAAAAGTTAACTTTTATTGGTTTAGTTGGTTTGAAGGAAGTGTTGCAAGTAAGTTGCAAAAGATGTTGGATATTGTTAACTGTACACATCAATTTTTGTGTTCTGTTCAGAATCATTACAGTAAGTAAAAAGAAAAAAACTCTCTCCCTGTTCCTCCCTCCGCCTGTCTGTCTTTCTGATGTCTGACTTATAGGACGAGTCAGCATTCTTCTTCTACTCTAAATTCAACACCACCACATGAATTACTGCTCCTCCTTTATTTAACTGTCCAAATGTACAGGCCCTCAACTGCCATCCTTGAGATTACAGTCGAAGCTCTTTTTTCCTCTAACCCACTCAATCATCAGTCAGTCTGTGTTTAAGAATCTGGTCGCACCACTTTGGTGATGTTTGGGAAGCAGTCGGATCTTTCTTGCCCACCAGTTTCCCAGCGGTTAAACAAGCTTGTGATGGTCTGATTTTCAGCCTTATATGGGATTCTCTTTTGCACAACCAGAAATGTTATAATGTGCTGTAGAACACAGTCCAGTACTTGCATTACATGCACTAACCACACTTTTTGCATCATTTTTTTTTTTTCTTCATGATTAAGTTTAAGTATATTCTAAAATATGCAAAAGTGATATATGGTAAAGCATATAGTAGGTCCTAAGGGTTCGCTGGTGACTTCTGTTGCATAATCCATGAAATTTGCCTCAACTATAAAGACCAAAGTGTCTTATATAAAGGAGGGTGGTTTTGACATTATGGTGCAAATTTTTTTCTTTTTTCTTAATCTCTGTACTATATCAACATTCGTTTGAGGCAGCACACAAAAAATAAACCAGATTTTAACCCTTTCATGCATTATGACAACCTCAGTCGGGATGTTTTTCCTATGTGTTTTTATCGCTCTTGGGGCATGAAAAACAAGATTTGAACCTTTCTTAACACAATTTTTTAAAGAGGTTTTCAGATGTCCATTTCAGAGGTCAGTATGCGTTTTTTATTTAACCTTTATTTAACCAGGCAAGTCATTAAGAACATGTTCTTATTTTCAATAACAGCCTGGCAGTTAAATTTTTCATTAAACAATACAGTAATAACACAGTAATACTGTGTTAAATTAACAAACCAATAAATAAAATGATTTTTTAAAAATCATGTGAAAACTATAAAATACATAGGGAAGAAAAATACAGTACAGCTCCAATTATTGCAAATCTCTGTTTCATCAGAGATCTGGTGGAGGTACAATTATTTGGAAACCCAGTTCAGACTATGTAGAAAAGGCTCACACTCCTTCCAGTCTACCAGAGTAAATTTACCCTTATTAGCAGATAATTCTGATTATGTTAAAAAATGTCAAATTTCTACCATAGGTCTCCTCTCTGAAAAAAACTCCAACTGAAATCTACATTGATATATTTATGTTTTCAGACTGGATAAACTAGTGATCACGTGTTTTCAGTCTCATCTGAAATTAGCAGTGTTGGGGGTAATGCATTACATGTAATATGCGTAATCAAATTACTTATTGATGTAATGAGTAATGCATTGCAAGTTATGTACATTAAGTAATCTGTAACTACAATTGGCATTTCTGACTGGCCGTCAGCCATTTGTTTGGAGAAAAAAATCCACATACAAAGGCTTGCCACTTGGTGGCAGTGTATAGGATGATGCATTAGTAGGGTCCACTTTAGTGGTTGATGAGCTACAATACCATCAAAACCCATGCATGTGCAAGAAAATGGCTTTTTGAATAGCTCTCAATTATAGGGACCTCTATGTGATGAAAGGGTTAATATGTGAATCTTTTAGATCAGTAAACCATAATTTTCAGCAGCCATTACTCCAGTCTTCAGTGTCACATGTTCTTTCAGAAATTATTGTAATATGATTATTTGGTGCTCAAGACAAATTTCTCATAAATATCTGAACAGTTATGCTGCTTAATATTTTTGTGGAAACTGATACATTTTTTCAGGATTCTTTGATGAATAGAAATTGTTTAATTATAATTCTATTATTACATTATAAATATCTTTACTGTCACATTTGACTAATTAAATGCATTCTTGCTGAACATAAGTATTAATTTCTTTCAGTACTGACTCCGAACTAGTGTGTGTGTGTGCGTATATATATATATATATATATACACACACACACACAACAATTTCTCCCTAAATATATTTATAAAATAACTTTTAGATTATGTAATAATAAATGTTAAAAATGTGCATTATACACAAAATTATTAAATATCAATAAATGCTATAAATTACTTATTGTTAGTTTATTATACCTATTGCATTAACTAATTTTATACGGATGAAATCTGTATAAAAATGGGGTTAATAGGGTGTGCTGTAGAGAGACAGCAGTCAGTGACTTCATACTTTCCCACTTGTGGCTTGGATGTGGATGGTAGTAATGTCTGTAAAACGGATCAAGTTTTAAAATCCTCAATGGTTGGCAGGCAGAGGTAATCTTGTGGTACAGAAATAGATACCCTTGCTCATTACTAAAGGATTACATTAATATAAGAGCCAATAAATTATGTATGTACATTTAAGTCTGGCCTTTTTTGCATATAGATGTTCAGAGTGATATTACCTGACTTTTCATCATCTGCACAGATTTAGGATTTCTGAGACAGTCAGCTGTGTTGATATGTTAAATTCCTCTTTTATATGGCAGTATTAAAGAGTATATGACATACAAAGCCATATTCACCCTCCTCTCTCTGTGCGGAAACTTATCCTCACTTATCATCCAACCTCTCATCTCTGAAAGTTTGCTACAATTTTAACAGGAGGCTAGACTCTGGTCTGTTGTGTGCAAATGCGGTTACCTTCACAGACATGACTCACAAATGGATCAGATTCAGACTTACAGATGTGAATCAGCAGTGACTCATGCCTGTAAACCATTTCAAACTGGTAATTTCTCTGAATAAGCAGTTGTCTCATCATTACTGAGGGATCTGGTTATTAGAGCTCACCAATCTTGACACAAATATCCCTTTGCTTGGAGAGAGTCAGCACAGCGAGTCACGGAAGGTGTACGTTCATACCCTCCTATACAGATGTGATACACCGTTGCACTGGTCCAGAATCGTGAAGCTTACATTTGGCTATGTTTATTTAGCCAGAACGTGTGCAGAACTGGATGCTTACATAACCATTTAATTCTCATTTACCGTGTTGTTGTGGCCTAGCAAATGACTGAACCTAAGCATTCATTGTGGCACTCACCCCTTGGACTCTTGCTCAATACAAAGTTGATCCTTCCTTAAAATAGGAATACTCCAAACATTAAACAATGGGTAAATTCAGTGAGAGTGAATGTTTCCTCCATGTAACAAAATGATTACATAGTTGATGCGGTTTTCATTCTATGTTAAATATCTCTGAAACAAACATCAAGACAACCCAAAGTTTTTAAATAAATACAGAAACATTTTGTTAATTCATGACTAAATTATAATTCATGAATTATGAAATTGTGCAACAGACCCACAGGGTTGTGGTTGCTTATGTTGATTGTTAAAATGTTAATTTTAAACAAAACTACACTTCTCATTCTACTATTCTGACTTGTAAAAAGCATTCACGTGATCGTAGAACTCGTAATTACAACATACGACTTGTACCACGTGACCGCTGCAGATTTATTTTGGAGTGCATGAGGAACTTATAAATCCGAATCCGTGGACGTGAACTGATCCCTTGTACATCGCCACTTGTTGTAATCTCTCATGTACGGTAAATGGCGTGAACACGTGATCTCACATTATGATTCATTTATGACAGGCTCACCATTTTACAGATTTTTACAGCATATTAAATCACTTAATTATATACTGAAACAAAAAATGGCCTATGTGGCAATTTGGTCTTTTTACCATTGAGAAATTAAAGTTGGCTTCACCTTGACAGGTTTTAAAATTTTAATACTTTGACAGAATCAATGACGAATCAATGTGGGCCAAGAGAACAGTTTTCCCAATTATGAACTCAAGCGACCTCTGGAGCTAAACGTTAAGCCAACAGCATCGTTTTCCTTTTTTTGTTCGTTAAACAATGGCATGCATAAAATCTGCATCTCTTCTGATTTTCTCTAGGAGAGACGAGCTTTATGAAGGACACGAGTGGTCGTAACAAATCAGTTCTCGGTCACATGGTCATTTTGAAACGCGCGTTAACTAATCTTTTTGTTTACTTTTCAGGGCGCGTGAAATATTTTTTATTGACTGGACAATAATAGTACAGAGCGACCATTTCAGGTGTGTAAGTTAAGAGCTCTCTCTCTCTCTCTCATTCTAAATTAGGACATTTTAACTTTTTTCTCCGTCCCTTCCCACTTACCCTGTTGGTTAAAGAGTGGGTTGATCGGAGATCTTTGCTGCGCCTTTATTCCACCTCTCTCTGTCATTCTCTCTCTCTTTCTTCTCCTCCTCTGGACGAGCTCACAGCATCCATCATCTCCAGGTCGCGCTCTATGAGACTATACAATCCTCCATCTAAACGGGGGCTTTTCCAGAGGAATCCTTAGGAATTAGGTATGTGGCTTTAAATGCATTTAAATTGACTAGCCTAGAATGATTCTGTAAAAGCAGTTGCAACTTAGAAAACTGGTTTCGTGGCTATTGGATTTCGACTTTTGAGCATGATTTTTAGGATTAGTAACTGAATTTTGCTTATGTAGAACATTCTCTGACCTGCATATTTTCAAGTTTGAGCACACAGCAGGAGATGCTATAGTGGAGATTACTATGCTGAATATGCATGTTGCATCAGCCCATGTGAATTGGACATTAGTCTGGTAGAGACTATCATGAAGAGCTGTATCCATTCAGAATATTGTTATAATATAACTTTGTTTAATAGTTCTTAATTGATAAAGCATGTCTTAGAATATTTTCATTGTTCTTCATAAGAAACTTTTTCTTATTAGGAATATTTTTTGGCTACAAATGGGTCTTTGGAGATTAAAAGTTCTTGATGTTACATTATTGGTTCTTCAGATCAGTTTATTTGCATCTGGGGTTTTTTAAAGCACCATACAGTAGCAGTCGCAGTAGCTGTACAGTTTTGTGTGTGAAACTAAAAGGGCTCTTTTATGGCATCAGGCTGTAAAGCCCCTTTCATTGTGATCCGTAATTTCTGACAGTGTATCTATTCCTGGAGAGCTTGTAGTGAGAATTAATTTTAGAATTTGTTTAGAATGTGTTTGAAAGCTTGTCAAGGTTGGAAGGCACATAAGTGCTCTTCACAGACTGAGCCTTCAAAGAGACGACACCTGCTCTTGACATTTCTAAGTGAATACATGTCATATGCATAAGCAGTAAGAGATAAATGAATTTGCAGCAACCCTAGCAAACAGTCAACCTGTATTTTTTTAATTTTATCTCCATTACCTAAATATGCAATTACTGCACAAAAATGGTCAGTTATTTAACTCTGCAGATAATAATTTACAGATTAGAGTGCTGAAAAGAACTGCTAATGTAAGAGCCCCAATCATGATCAAAATCTAGTTCTTGTGTATCAGATCACATATTAAAGCGATAGTTCACCCAAAAATGAAAATTCTGTCATCATTTACTCACCCTCAAGTTGTTCCAGACCTGTATGAATTTCTTTGTTCTGCTGAACACAAAGGAAGATATTTGGAAGAATGTAACTAACCAAACAGACCTCACCCTCCATTGACTACCAGAGTATTTATTTTTCCTACTATGGCCAGTCACTAGTCAGGTGGTTATAATATAATTACATGGAAAACTGAGACCTACAAAGCATTTGACCACTGGATGTATTGAAATCATTTCACTTTTAAGGAGTGTTTTCTCAACATTGCAACATGATTACATCTGTAATCAGCTCCTGACGAACACATTCATTATTTGAATTATCAATTAAACATGTATTGCTATAGAAGGCTTTTGTCTTTTAAACACATTTTTTTATATATATAATTTAAATTGTATTTATTTAAATGTTTACATTTTAATCATTTATTAAATTATAAGCTTTTCATTAAACTCACAAACCCCCTGCAGTTCCTTCTTGAACCCCAGTTTGGGAAGCCCTGTCATAATGTAATGTTTAATGCATTTTATGTTGTTGAATGTAATATATTTTCCTTCTCTTTGTATTTTATATCAATATGGTGCAATATTATCCTATTCTGTTCAAAGTTAAAAACGAGTTAGGTCAAAAGTAATCTAAAAGTAATCAAAAAGTAGTCAGATTATATTGTATAAAATGTGTAATGTAATGGATAATTGCATGTGGATATAAGGTTGAATTGAGTCTTGTTAAATGTCATTATAACAGTGAGCTGATTTTAGCGACTCTTAAGCATATTTTAGTAGATCTTAATATTGTGCCTAAAGGCTTTGACACAAATATTAGAGATGGTTGTGCAAGTGGGGAAGAGATGCCTGCAGCACACCTGCTGGATGATTTTGCTTTGTGGAACAAGCTAAGCAAAAATCCAGGTGCCAAATGTAGCATGAGAGACATGATTCATGAATACTTGTTTGGTCTACATTTGCAGTTATTCCAGTGCTTACGCGAGTCAACTTTATTCTATTGAGACATTGAGCGTTAATGTCTGCAGTGTGTTTTCAGCTGTAAAACTACAGAACTTTATTGGCTGCAGTGCCACAGCAACCTTTCATCTTCACAGTGGCTCAGCTTGTTTCTAAACCCATCGCTCAAATAGGTGTAACAGAGCTGAAGTAAGTCGATGTGTGAGTGTTTTTCTTGCAGTTATAAGATAAAGATCCTTTATACCTTCTGACAGATTAAGTTAATCTATTTGCATCCTGCTGTGAGGCATCCACACATCTTCTTATCCATTGCTGCTTTTCTTTAAAGACGTTGTGAACAAATGTATACATTTATGCGTTCACTTATATTTGGTATCTGTTGTGGAACAAAATAAACTATTTTGTCATTTCCTCTCAAATTATTTTGGTGTCTTCTCTTTCAGTCACCATAGCCAAAATACTCGCCTGAACCCCTGCAGGACACATCTGACCTAATTTAACTGTACAGCACTCAAATCCAGTCCTGATCACCCCAATATGAAGAGTAAAGAGTCTCTCGTGGTAAACCACTGAGAAAGTAAATCAGGATGGGATTGTTGCAGAGTCCCAGAAAAATATTTAATGATGCATACTTTAATGTGTCATGTTTTCCCCTTAAATTTATATTTTTATTTTTTAATTATGTTACTATGTTTAGATATGAGTAGATTATGTAAATAATTTAACCATGCATGTGTCTTAATGTAAAGCAATAATTACAATTTGCATCTGGTAGAACAATAAGAGATATTGTCTGTCTTTCTGTAAATGTTATTGTAACTCTTTACAAAAAGGTTTAGTTTATATTAACTTTTATTTATTTAAGTATTAGTATTTATTAGTATTAGTATTTATATAACTTATTATATTACATTATATTTAGTTTAAATATATATATATACAATGCCCTCCACAATTATTGGCACCCTTAGTAAATATAAGCAAAGGCAGCTGTGAAAATAAATCTGCATTGTTCATCCTTTTGATCTTTCATTAAAAAAATTCACAAAATTCTAACCTTTCATCGAAGTAAAACAATTGAAAGTGGGGGGAAACTCACATTATCAAATAAATGTTTTTCTCCAATACATGTTGGCCACAATTGTTGGCACCCCTAGAAATTCTTATGAGTAAAATATCTCTGAAGTATATTCCCATTCATATTTACATTTTTTAGCACACCAGGGTGACTAGGAGAATGACATTGCCCAGTCATGACTTCCTGTTCCACAGGAGTACAAATATGTGTAAACACAAAGGCCAAATTCCCTTAATCATTCATCACAATGAGAAAAAACAAAGAATATAGTTCTGATGTGCAGCAAAAGATTGTTGAGCTTCACAAAATAGAAAATGGCTATAAGAAAAAAGCTAATGCATTGAAAATCCCCATTTCCACCATCAGGGCAATAATTAAGAAGTTCCAATCAACTAAAGATGTTTCAAATCTGCCTGGAAGAGGAGGTGTGTCTAAATCGTCCTAATGCGCGGAGAGGAAGAAAGTTTGAGTGTCCAAAGATTCTCCAAGGATCACAGCTGGAGAATTGCAGAGATCAGTTGAGTCTTGAGTTTCAGAAAGCCTAAAAAAAATGATCAAACAGAACCTACATCCCCACAAGTTGTGCCGGAGGGTTTCAAGAAAAATACTCTGCTCTCATCCAGAAACAATCTCCAGCATACTCAGTTGTCAGACAAGACTGGAACTTCAAACGGGACCGGCTTCTATGGTCAGATGAAACTAAAAAAAGTGTTTTTTGGCAGCAAACCCACCAGATGGGTTTGGTGCACACATGGATAAAAAGTACCCCATGCCCACAGTTGAATATACTGCTGGATCTTTAATGTTGTGGGCCTATTTTTCTGCTGGAGGTCCTGGACATCTTGTTCAGATACATGGTATCATGGATTCTATCAAATACCAACATATAAAAAATCAAAACCTGACCTTCTGCTAGAAATCCAGTAATGGGCCGTGGTTGGATCTTCCATCAGGACAATGATCCAAAACAAACATCAAAACCACCACAAAAATGTGTCAGTGAGCACAAAATGAAGCTTCTGCCGTGGTCGTCCCAGTTCCCTGACCTGAACCCTAAAGAAAATTAGTGGAGCGAACTAAAGAGCAAAAGCACCAGCATGGAGCTGGGAATCTGAAGGATCTGGAGAGATTCTGCATGAAGGAATGGTTTCTGATCTCTTGTCAGGTGTTGTCCAAACTCATCAGGCATTATAGGGGAAGACTCAGAGCTGTTATCTTGGCAAAAGGAGGTTGCAAAAAGTTTTGAATAAAAGGGTGCCAATAATTGTGGCCAACGTGTTTTGGAGAAAAACATTTATTTCATAATGCGATTTTTCCCCCACTTTCAATTATTTTCCTTCAATGAAAGGTTATAATTTTGTGAATTTTTTGAAAGAAAGATCAAAAGGATAAACAATGCAGATTTATTTTCACAGC
>RJVU01062584.1:2623538-2642668 GCA_003731715.1 Anabarilius grahami | reverse complement strand
TTCAAAAGTTTGGGGTCAGTAGTTTTTTATTATCTTTATTCAGCAAGGATGCATTAAATTAATCAAAAGTGACAGTAAAGACATGTTATAATGTTACAAAGGATTTCTATTTTGAAAAGGCTGTTCTTTTGAACTAACGGTTTCAAACGTTTAAAGTTTAAGTAAGCAGAACTGGTAGATGTCAACATTTTAATTTTAATTTTGAGTAAGTTAATTCATACATTAAACTTAAATCTTAATTTATATAGATTTATTTTGGTGTTTTTACCATAACTATGATAGGACGGTAAGCAGACAGGAAGCGAAGTGGGGGAGAGAGAGGGGGACGGGATCGGGAAAGGTTTGCGAGCCGGGACTCGAACTTGGGTCACCCATAACGCAATGGTGCAATATGTCAGCGCGCTGCCCACGAGGCTATCGTCGCCAACATCTTAACTTGTATTTTTAGTACTGAAAATTTAGCTAGCTATAACTAGCTAATTCAGCAAATGCTATTTGGTAACACAATGCTTTGATAACATTAGCATAGCATAGCAATTGCTGAAAGAGTACGGTAATATAGAACATTTATGAAATACCTGTTCTCAAAGCCATGCTCCATTCGTCACCATGATGGTAACCTCCCGAAAAAAAAAAAGAAAAAAAAACACATAACAGAAACTCTTGTAAATTGGGATAGCAAAGTATTAAACACTACTAAATCCCCCAATTAACATTAATCTTGCACACAAAAAAACAAACAAAAAAAAAAACATTGTATAACACTTAATTTTAGCATTTATTCTCCCTTTGAGTGCCATGGCATGCTGTGAAATAGAAATCTCAGCCCAGTTTCAGGTAAATTTAAGTTTGTCTAAATTAAAAGAAACAAGTTCATAAAACTCAAAACAATGAAAATTACTTAAAATGTGTCAGTTTCATGAATGCAAAAGAAAAAGAAAGTTCTAAATACTCATAAAAGTTCATTTTAACTAATTTTTTTTAATTTGAATTTGCCCTACTCAAACCAATTCATTATTTTGAGAGGGTTTACAGTGTAAGAGCGGGTGCGGCCATTGTAACTTGATTGTGTTTAGGCTCCTGGTCTCATCCACTTCCAGTTATTTTGGCTACAAAATCTTTCTGTTGTGCTGCTTGATATCGCAAACTGTTATTTATTATCATATTATTTTATTTTATTTTAGTCATAAACACACTAGTTTTTAGTGCAAATTATTTGATCATTTTTATTCTTCCAGTTATTTACTAGTGGCTAATGAATCGGAAGTGCCCACACAATCACAGAAAATTGCTTACTTCCGTGTTGCTACATAAGGTGAATACACTTTGTGTTCTTTCTTTCTTTCTTTCTTTATTTCTTTATTTATATTTTTTCTGGCTCAGTTGTGAGGCTCAGTCCACTATTCAGATCTGTTCTCTGCAGATTCTTACAGAGCTCCGATAATGGCTGTGTGCTTGGCTAGCCAGATCTACCACTGCCTGCTTGGCTAATAACACCTCAGACTTCTGCAGCCTGGGAGAATTACCCTCTCTGTCTCTCTCTGCATGAGTTCCGGTTGGTCTGTGTTTCTGAGGACAGTGCTGGTTGCCCCGGGTGATAGACGAAGTCACAGAGAGTCATACAAGGTTAGAAAGGGCTTGAGTTTGAGGGTGGGTGTGTCACTGAAAGAGAAGAAAGAGCAAGGGTATATTGCCCATAACCAAGCTGACAGACAACACATGGAAAAGTAAAGGAAAAAATGGGGAAAATGCAAAAGAGAACAGCATTCCACAGAGAACGATGTGTGTGGGACAGTTTGTCTGCTTTCTTTTACCATCCCTTGTCTGAGAGTTTATCCAAAAGATCCAGCATGGGCATAATATGGCAAACTAGTCAAAGACTAAAACCAAGTCTTCAGCAGGTATTTGGGAGCTCTTTCTACGCTCTGCACAATCACTGTAAGTAAAAAAAGACCATCTCCTTCCCCATTTCTTTTCAAAAGAAGTCATTTTGTACTCCAGACAGCAGGCGTCCGTGTAGATGCTTGCCTAAGCACTCTTGAGGTTGCTGGGCCCTGTCCTCCATGTTTGCCCTTACAGCAATCTGGATTTACTTTTGGGTTATGGAAATGTTGCTGCGTCTGTTGATAATGTTCTCAAGAACAACAGGTCAAAATAAGTCAAAATAAGCAGAGGCACAGATCAAATACTTGCAGTTAAACAGCAATGCAGCTTTGTTCAGTCTTCTCAGCATTAAAGTTCTTGATGTTTCCTTTCTGAAAACTGCCACAAAAATGTTGTGCTTCTCTACTTAATCTTGGAGATTAAAGTCCAAGTGCACTTTAAGAGGAGGTACAGTGAATGTGCAAACACACTCCTTCTTCTCTTAGCAGTAACATACATTCATGTATCCAACTTCAGGTCAACCAGTTCATGCCAGTTTCCATCCATCTCTCTCTCTCTCTCTCTCTCTCTCTTTCCCTCTCAGGCGTACCGTTTCCATGTACCCATTACTCTACATCTCTAAAAAATGCACCATAGCGTCAGAACTTCCTGCTCTGGTGCGTCTGAGGCTTTTGTGCCCTGAATTCAGCTTTTTCTGGGCTTTGTAGTTCCTGTCTTGTACTTACAGTAAACCACTTCTGTTGGACCTCTGGATTAGAGAGCTTAATGGGCCATATCTTTGGTGAACTTCCTTTTTAAATTGAAAACAGGAGAAAAAGGTTACACCAAGGAAGCGTGCTTTGGAATTGCTGCTCTTTCGAGAAGACACAAATCATACTGTTTATTTTGTTGTGGTAAAATGTGGATTCTGAATATATATATATATATATATACAGTGCCTTCCACAAATATTGGCACCCTTAGTAAATATGAGCAAAGGCGGCTGTGAAAATAAATCTGCATTGTTTATCCTTTTGATCTTTCATTCAAAAACTTCACAAAATTCTAACCTTTTATGAAGTAAAACAATTGAAAGTGGGGGGAAACTCACATTATGAAATAATTTTTTTCCCCCAATACATGTTGGCCACAATTATTGGCACCCCTAGAAATTCTAATGAGTAAAATATCTCTGAAGTATATTCCCATTCATATATATTCATATATATTCAGCATATTCAGTTGTCAGACACGACTAGAACTTCAAACGGGACCGGCTTCTATGGTCAGATGAAACTAAAAAAGAGCTTTTTGGATAAACACACATGGATAAAAAGTACCCCATGCCCACGGTTAAATATACTGCTGGATCTTTAATGTTGCTGGAGGTCCTGGGCATCTTGTTCAGATACATGGTATCATGGATTCTATCAAATACTAACAGATAAAAATAAAAAACCTGCTTCTGCTAGAAATCCAATAATGGGCCGTGGTTGGATCTTCCATCAGGACAATGATCCAAAACAAACATCAAAACCACCACAAAAATGTGTCACTGGGCACAAAATGCTTCTTCCATGACCATCCCAGTCCCCTGACCTGAACTCTAAAGAAAATGAGTGGAGTGAATTAAAGAGAAGAAGCACCAACTTGGAGCTGGGAATCTAAAGGATCTAGAGAGATTCTGTATGAAGGAACGGTCTCTGATCTCTTGTCAGGTGTTCTCCAAACTCATCAGGCATTAGGTGAATACTCAGAGCTGTTATCTTGGCAAAAGGACGTTGCAATAATTGGGTGCCAATAATTGTGGCCAACGTGAACTAGAGAAAAACATTTATTTCATAATGAGCTTTCTCCCCCATTTTCAATTGTTTTACTTAAATGAAAGGTTACAAGGTTATATACACGTACAGTGTACATGTGTATATATATACACATACAGTGTTGAGGTAACGCATTACAAGTAACGTGTTACGTAATCAGATTACTTTTTTCAAGTAACACATTGCCTTTAAATTTACAACAAAATATGTGACCCTGGACCACAAAACCAGTCATAAGTCGCACGGGTATATTTGTAGTAATAGCCAAAAATACATTGTATGGGTCAAAATGATCGATTTTTCTTGTATGCCAAAAATCATTAGGATATTATTAAAGATCATGTTCCATGAAGATATTTTGTAAATTTCCATCTGTATTTATTTAAAAAATTTAATTTTAAAAAATTTAAAATTTTTGTTAGTGGATATGCATTGCTAAGGACTTAATTTGGACAACTTTAAAGGCAATTTTCTCAATATTTTGATTTTTTTGCACCCTCAGATTCCAGATATTGTCCTATCCTAACAAACCATACATCAATTGAAAGCTTATTTATTCAGCTTTCAGATGATGTATAAATCTCAATTTCAAAAAGTTTACCCTTATGACTGGTTTTGTGGTCCAGGGTCACATACAGGTCCTTCTCAAAAAATTAGCATATTGTGATAAAGTTCATTATTTTCCATAATGTAATGATAAAAATTAAACTTTCATATATTTTAGATTCATTGCACACCAACTGAAATATTTCAGGTCTTTTATTGTTTTAATACTGATGATTTTGGCATACAGCTCATGAAAACCCAAAATTCCTATCTCAAAAAATTAGCATATTTCATCCGACCAATAAAAGAAAAGTGTTTTTAATACAAAAAAAGTCAACCTTCAAATAATTATGTTCAGTTATGCACTCAATACTTGGTCGGGAATCCTTTTGCAGAAATGACTGCTTCAATGCGGCGTGGCATGGAGGCAATCAGCCTGTGGCACTGCTGAGGTGTTATGGAGGCCCAGGATGCTTCGATAGCGGCCTTAAGCTCATCCAGAGTGTTGGGTCTTGCGTCTCTCAACTTTCTCTTCACAATATCCCACAGATTCTCTATGGGGTTCAGGTCAGGAGAGTTGGCAGGCCAATTGAGCACAGTAATACCATGGTCAGTAAACCATTTACCAGTGGTTTTGGCACTGTGAGCAGGTGCCAGGTCGTGCTGAAAAACGAAATCTTCATCTCCATAAAGCTTTTCAGCAGATGGAAGCATGAAGTGCTCCAAAATCTCCTGATAGCTAGCTGCATTGACCCTGCCCTTGATAAAACACAGTGGACCAACACCAGCAGCTGACATGGCACCCCAGACCATCACTGACTGTGGGAACTTGACACTGGACTTCAGGCATTTTGGCATTTCCTTCTCCCCAGTCTTCCTCCAGACTCTGGCACCTTGATTTCCGAATGACTTTGGACCACTGAGCAACAGTCCAGTGCTGCTTCTCTGTAGCCCAGGTCAGGCGCTTCTGCCGCTGTTTCTGGTTCAAAAGTGGCTTGACCTGGGGAATGCGGCACCTGTAGCCCATTTCCTGCACACGCCTGTGCACGGTGGCTCTGGATGTTTCTACTCCAGACTCAGTCCACTGCTTCCGCAGGTCCCCCAAGGTCTGGAATCGGTCCTTGTCCACAATCTTCCTCAGGGTCCGGTCACCTCTTCTCGTTGTGCAGCGTTTTTTGCCACACTTTTTCCTTCCCACAGACTTCCCACTGAGGTGCCTTGATACAGCACTCTGGGAACAGCCTATTCGTTCAGAAATTTCTTTCTGTGTCTTACCCTCTCGCTTGAGGGTGTCAATGATGGCCTTCTGGACAGCAGTCAGGTCGGCAGTCTTACCCATGATTGCGGTTTTGAGTAATGAACCAGGCTGGGAGTTTTTAAAAGCCTCAGGAATCTTTTGCAGGTGTTTAGAGTTAATTAGTTGATTCAGATGATTAGGTTAATAGCTCGTTTAGAGAACCTTTTCATGATATGCTAATTTTTTGAGATAGGAATTTTGGGTTTTCATGAGCTGTATGCCAAAATCATCAGTATTAAAACAATAAAAGACCTGAAATATTTCAGTTGGTGTGCAATGAATCTAAAATATATGAAAGTTTAATTTTTATCATTACATTATGGAAAATAATGAACTTTATCACAATATGCTAATTTTTTGAGAAGGACCTGTATATGAGTTACTTTTTTTAGCACAAATATACATTATGTATTTAATCTCACTTTATTAACCAGTGTCTTTGCTGCTGTCCATCGATGATCCAGTTCAACCATACTAATAAGCAAAATTTACTTTAGATAAACATCACATTTGTGTTTTTTTTTGTCTTTAATTTTTATTGCTGAAGTAAGTGTTGAACTTTCTTCTCCTCCATCCAATTTTCTTGCGATTCAGCACAGCTGAAAAGTTTATATACTTTTAAATTTTTATTTTAAATAAGTCCATAAGGAAAGAAATTGCTGTTCACATGTCCAAACCCAGAGAAGTAGTACACAGATGAAAAGTTCAGAAGACACCAACTCCATTTCCATTGCACTTCCATGTCAGTCTCATTGATTAAAACTCATATTGCATCATTAAATTTCCTCAACATCAGCCTGCGCTCTATTAGGTAACATTACGCATCAGAGATGAGGGTCTTTCTTTTGGGATGTAGTCTGTAATTTCACATCTGGTTGGTTGTAAAAGATTTCATGTAAACAGAGAAGAGTAACAATTAGATACTTAAATGACCCCTTATTTTGCACAGACATCACCGTAAACATCCTGTTGTTAAAGTAACTTAAAGTCAATGATATGTTATCATGTAAAACTGATGTAATCATCTCATTACCTTCCACTTCATTTAAATGGTGCCTGGAGTCCTACATGAAAATATAAAAAAATGCTTGTGTAGTGTTGCTAAAACTTACTTGGATATTTGGATATGGTCACTGAGATATTTAAAATTTGTTAGAATCACTGGACCACTGTTATGTCTACTTTCTTTTCTGGCTCACTCTTTGAGGCATGACTATTCAATTCATTCGGTCTTTACAAACAGTATTTCAGTGGATCTAGCAGGTGGTCTTTTATTTATTTATTTCGGCCTGTCTCACTTAGAAACCATCTAGCTGCTAAAAACATTCCCTTTCACTGGGCCGTTTAGCTAAACACAGTCTATATTATGCTCTGTGTGTAGTTTAAGGGCTGCACAGAGACAGGTGCATAAAGATGACATTAGCGGAGATGGATGTACTGGTAAAGAGATGCTCATGTCTAGAAAAGGATAGTTAGTTTGTTTGGTGACTCATCAGAATTCTGAGCACATACAAGAGCTCCCAAAGACTCCAAAGTTCTGAATCATGCCAGCTGGACATAGCACAGGGTTGCCAAATCCTCTGTCCAGCAAGCTTTCGTCTAACCTCTGATCCAGAAAGGCTTGTGAAAATGCAAACCCACACATAAAGTTAAATAAAACAAATAAAAATGTTACTCAACACAAATTATAAGTTTGCAAAGTCTCCTTGTTTAAAGAATAAACACACCCTCTAAAGACTATGCTGTGGGTCTGCAGTGAAAATTAGAACTGCAGGCAAGCCTTTCTGTTTTGTTCTATTCAGGATCATGCCTTTAAAACCAGAGTTTTCAACCAAAGGTCTACAAAGGGAGATCTGTGGAGAAGATTATTAAAAACATACAGTTTTCTTTAAACATCTTAAGTATTTGTTAATTGGTTTACCCTTATATAACGTAATTATATTCTTATGGGAAAATTCATATAATTGTATTATAATTCAGTTTGTTTTTGTTTTTTAAAGTGTGTTACCCTGATAGTGTTAGGTGTTTATGTGGATAACACTGTGCAATATCTATATATGTTTATTCACATTTCTTTTCTGAAAAGGTCAGTTTTGAACTTTAATCATGTGGCCAATTTTTTTGTTCCACATATTTTAATATGGTTGTAATTACGTAATCACAAAGCAGATTTTAAGTAGTTCAGGGAGCTTATTAATATTATTCTTAAATATATATAAATTTGACATTAATTACATTAAATACATTATGTATTGTTAATGGTCTTAATGATAGTCATTTTATTTTTTATACAGTATATATATATATATATATGTTTTTTTTTGTTTTGTTTTTTTTGTGTTTTGTGGTCCCTGGGTTTGCTGAGAGTCTAGGCGGGGGGTCCCTTGTCCTAAAAATTGGTCCTTAATTGAATATATTAAATCACTTAATTTAGTCACTTAATGCTATTAAAATAGCTTTTAAAATTTTGCAGTCAAACAGTCTGATGTTCAGAGGCTGAAGAATTCAGAATGTGAATTCACACAATCTGGCAACAGCAGAGGCACAAAGAACTTTCCCTCTGTCTCATTTTCTCACTTTCTCACACAAAACAGTGTGTCATTTTCCCCTATGAATATCCATGAACTTACACTAGAACAGAATGCAGTTAAATTCAGTGACATAAATTAGCTAAACGGCTGTACTGGAAATAAATGTTTGCTTCTTTCATTTCAAAACAAAGACCTTATGTTGTGGTATGTCACAGTTCCCATTTGACTTTTATAATGCTGTTCTTTGACTTTGTTTCTATTCACTGTCTCTCTCTCTCTCTCTGTTCGGTCTCAGATCAGCGATGTTCCTGCATATACTGCTGCGTACCATCTGCCTCTTTGTCTTGTCATCTTCGGCCGTCCTCAGTCCTGCAGCAGGTTTGTCTCACCTCTACTGTTCAAGACACAGGATATGATTAATGATAAATAACAGTAAAGGTCACAGGCAGCTCTTAAAGTCAAACATTCAAACTAGATTCCATTGTTATTGCACTTTTATTGCTTTCCAGCAATGAAAGCCTGTAAATGCACAGTAAAATTTATTTATAAGCTTTTTGGTCACACTATGTACTTGCATCAAAAAATGTTTGGTACAACATACTTATTGTGTTCATTTTGTATTGCAAAACTCTTTTGCTGCTATTGAGGTGGGATATGGGTTAAAGTTTTTGTGTTGCTGTTAGATTTAAGAGTGGGTTAAGGGGTAAGGGAAGGGTCGCATAACCTGATATTGCCGAGTTCAACATGTTCCTGGGTCAACATTTTTATTGATCTTGGAACAACATTCAAATCAACCAATCAGATTTGCGGGACAAGTTTACAGATTATGTCAAGTTTAGGCTTAAAATCATGAATTGGTGCTTCTACATCAGTGTTATTCATCTATCATTTCCCTCTGAGTTTTGGGATAACTTATGGGTAGGGTTAGGTTTAGGGGTAGGAATAGGGTTAAGACTACATTTTCAGACTAGAATGTTGTTCCAGGATCAACAAAATATGTTGACCCAGGAACGCATCTAACTCAGCAATATCAGGACGTGCGGAAGGGTCATAATTACATTATAAATGTAATTATGTAAGATGTATCAAATGATAAAATTAAATGTTAGTAGTTAAAGGCACTTAATATAAAGTGGGGCCTAAGTTTTTAAATATTGAATATGGAAATCCAATTCAGTTCAGTATTAAACTGCCATTTCATTAGTATCTCAATCATTCATGTCTTTTTCTCAGATGAGACCACATTCTTACAAGTGGCCATTCCTGATAGGCCAGTGTCTGCCATTTTGGGGGGCTCCCTGACTCTGCCCTGCATGGTGAGTCTCTCCCGGACCCCATCTTTGGGTCGGCATGCTGTACTGACCCAACCACGAGTCAAATGGAGCTTTCTTTCATCAAACAGAGAGACAGAGATCCTAGTGGCCCGTGGTGAGCGGGTAAAGGTGAGTGAGTTGTATAAAGGCAGGGCTTCACTGCTGAATTATGCTGCCTCTTCAGCTGATCTTACCCTCAGACTGGATGGGCTGATACACAATGACACAGGCTTCTACCGCTGTGAAGTCCAGCGTGGCTTGGAGGATGCTCACGACCAGGCCCAAGTCAAAGTAAAAGGTGATTATTGTTTTAAAGTCTTTGTCTGTGACAAAACTTTAGATTTTGCCACATATAGTATAGTCACGATGATAATCAGAGTGTTTTGAACCCAAGTAGTTTATAAGATTGTGATAGAAATTCCTGCTTAATTTATTTTAACTTAATTTAACTTATATACATTAATTAAATTATTATTAATAACATTTCATTGAAAAAATAGGAATTATATATATATAAATACAAAGGTTATTTTAAATTATAAAAATATTTCACAATATTATTGTTTTACGGTGTATATATATACCGTAAAACAATAATATTGTGAAATATTTTTACAATTTAAAATAACCTTTCTATTTTGATATGTTTTCATATGTAATTTCATTCCTGTGATAGCAAAACTGAATTTTCAGCAACCATTACTCCAGTCTTCAGTGTCACATGATCCTTCAGAAATCATATTTGTATGCTGATTTGATGCTTAAAAAACATTTCTTATTAGCAATATTGAAAAACACTTGTGCTGCGTAATATTGCTATACTGCTAATAAAATACAGTGGCTGTTTCCTTCAAATGCAATGTTTTAATAAGACAGATGTTTTCCACACTAGAAAATGGCTATTTATACTTTATACCAGCTCGAAAGCTGTGATATATGAGAGCACTAATATGCTGTGTGTTCTTAGGTGTTGTTTTTCTCTATCGCCACACCTCAAGTCGCTATGCCTTCACTTTTGATGAGGCCAAAGATGCGTGTGAGGACATTGGAGCTCAGATTGCTTCTCCAGAGCAGCTGCTGGCTGCGTACCACAGCGGCTATGAGCAGTGTGACGCTGGCTGGCTTTCAGATCGCTCTGTTAGGTGAGTGACAGACACATTAAATAACCAACTATGCCATCCTGTGAGGTGTATGTTTGGACTAGATGTGATGCAGACAAGTTTCCAGGGACTAGCAGTTTGTCTTTTCACACGTAAAGCAACAAAATCTCAGTCAATAGAACATTTTTGACATTTAATATTTGGAATAGATTTCTAGACAAATAGTGTGCAACAAAAGTCAATCTCATTCATTTTCTTCATAAGTGAATTGATTGTGAACAATAACATAAAAAACCTTTCAGGACAGATCTGCAAGTAACGAGGTTGTATATGCTGTGGTATATGCTTTTGTTAAAACAATCAACCTGCAATATTTCAACTTGTTTTTTAAATAATCGTGTTTAACAGCAGAAGTCCTGATGAAAAACAATTTTACCTATAATTCTGCAAAGAAATCTCTACCAATCTCTACCAAAAAACTATTTTTGGTAACACCTTATGGGGAATAGGATTTAGGATGCAATAGGATGCAAGCTAATAAGCAACTAGTTAAAAGTGAGAACACTTTTAACTAGTTGCTTATTAGTTAGCATTTATTAGCTGGCTTAGTACTTATAAAGCACATATTAATGCCTTATTCTGCATGACCATATTCTACATCCCTAAATCCTACCCCATACCCAAACTTAAACGTTACAACAACTACTTACTAACTATTAATAAGCAGTAAATTAAGAGTTTATTGAGGCAAAAGTCGTAGTAAATAGTGAATATGTGTTCCCCATTCCAAAGTGTTACCCTATTAGCTTACATGAAGACTTTAAAAAAAAAAAATCGTATAGGAAAAATACTTCTGGAACCAAGGCTGGTTTAAAAATTGGGCAGACACTGTTGCAATCTATTGGATTTCACACTGGACTAACCAGTGCAACATTGTCCTGCCACAGTGTTTAAGATATAAATAATGAAATTATATTAGTTTACAGGATTAAGCTTAGATGGTTTTGACTAATAACAAAAATACATGTATCTTTAAGGCCCATTAAAATGTTTTTATGCAATGCCTTCTTAGATACCCAATCCAAATGCCCCGTGAAGGCTGTTTTGGAGACATGGATGGATTACCAGGTGTTCGAAACTATGGCTTGATGGATAATGATGAACTCTTTGACGTGTATTGCTATGTGGAGAACATTCATGGTAAACCACTCCCAAAACATTACCAAGATTCACTTTTGCAAACAATGTGCTCCAAATTAGCTTTTGATATTAGCAAGCAGTCCATATATAAAGAATGCACCCTGTTTACGACGTGAAAGCAAAAATCTGTTGTTTAATTATTGATGTAACTTTTTTTAGGGGAGGTTTTTCATGGGTCAACCCCACAGCGCTTCAGCTTGTCAGAAGCTAAGACATACTGTGAGCAGCAGGGAGCTCAGCTAGCCACCACTGGCCAGCTGTATGCCGCATGGAATGATGGTCTGAATCACTGCAGTCCTGGCTGGCTTGCTGATGGAAGCGTTCGATACCCCATTGTGACCCCTCGTGAACGGTGTGGGGGCTCTGAACCTGGTGTCAAGACAGTTTATCGTTTTAGCAATCAAACAGGATTCCCAGAACCATACACTCGCCATGATGCCTACTGCTTCAGAGGTATTTGACAGATGGGTTTGAATCTGGGACCCCCAGGGGGTGCTAGAGGGTAGGGGAAAAAAATTCATTTTTAGGGCTGTATACTTAAAGAGTTAGTTCACCCAAAAATGAAAATTATCCCCTAATTTGCGCTCCCTCAATCTAGGTGTATATGACTGTCTTCTTTCAGATAAACACAATCTGAGTTATATTAAAAAATTTCCTGCCTCTTCCAAGTTTTATTATGGAAGTGAATGGTGCCATTTTTTTTAAGCCCCAAAAAGCCATCATAAAAGTAATCCATATGGCTCCAGGGGGTTAATAAAGGCCTTCTGAAGTGAAACTAGACTCGTGTACGGTCTTTACCGGAAGCTAGTGATTACAGTTTATAAAGTTATAATTATGGATTATAGAAGGATGCTTCAGAAGGACTTTATTAACCCCCTGGAGCCGTATAGATTACTTTCAAGATAGATGGATGTGTTTTTTTTGGACTTCAAAATCAGGAGCACCATTCACTACCATTATAAAGCTTGGAAGAGCCAGGATTTTTTCAATGTAACTCCAATTGTGTTTGGCTGAATGAAGAAAGTCATATTAAACCTAGGATGGCTTGAGGGTGAGTAAATTATGGGATAATTTAAATTTTTGGGTGAAATATCCCTTTAAGATATTCATGAAATATGTTTAACTTTTTTTTCTTTTCCTTTTTTTACATTCTCTAAATTCATTCTGCTTTCTAAAGACTGGTCAGAAATCATGAGATGAATTTCTTATAATTATCATAATTTTTAAAAGAATAAAAAGTAATGTTTTCCAAATAATATTTAATTAACTATTACAATGACCAGGTAAAAGCTATCTATTTAACTTTTTAAACAATTATTTAAATTTGTTGTCACATTTAATATTTTTCTCACACAGTATGAATGGAATTTTTATATAAATGAAAATATACAACTGCTTTTATATTTTAGGAAGGGAGTCCCTCCCAATGGTATCCTTATGTTTAGGGGTTCTTGACATCAAAAAGTTGGAAAACCCCTAACCTAAACTATCAATCACATACAATCATAAAGCTTGGATAAATGTGTATATTCTTCTCTTCCTCTGCAGCTAACAGCAAGTCTCAGACAGTCCCACCTATAGATTATATGGCAACAGAGCCAGAGGACACCGAGCAGCATATTGTGACTTTAGCAGATCCCCAAGAGGAATACAGCATGGATCAGGTCACTCAAGAGTCCGAGAATGAAGCTCAGGGGGCGGTTGAGTCCTTCTCCATCTACAGCACACAGACTACTTCAGAACCTGAGGAACACAACCACACCCTGAGCTCTCAGGAAGATGTCACTGCTAGCACCAGAAGAGATCTCACCACCCCAGCCAGCCAAGACCGATATCTTGAGTCCACTGAGGTAACCAGGCAAAAAGTTCAGTCTGTTCCAGAGATTTACATGGATCCGAAACACAATAATTTCATGCAAGAAGGAGAACCAGATCTAAAAGCTTCATCAATTGATGGCGTTAAGAGTAGCAATCATAGACACTACCAACCAATGCCAGATACCAACTTAGAGCCAGGAGAGCCCATTGACTTCATCCCACCTATAGAGGCTCGGCCTAAGACAACAGAGGCACCATCCTCTCAACCAAAGGAGATAAATGGGTCCAAACACTTCCAACCCATGCCTGACACTAGCCTCGAGGATGAGGATGAAGAAGATCATGTGACTAGTGAGATCTCTATGACTACTGAGGGCACTACACTGGAATATGACTCAAGCAATGACACCACAACGTACAATACTCCAGTCCAGTGGCGTCTCTCAACATACCTTCCTGAAGGTGCTATAGTGGAGAAAAATGCAGGAAATATCACAGAAGCTCCAGAGTCAGAAGAAGACCAAGGTATTTTAACACACACAACCTCAGTAAGAACATCCAGCACCAAAGGTTGGTTGGAGGGTTCCGGTGAGGATTTGACCTTGATATCCACAGAAAAGTCCGAACATCTGGTCACCCCACATATATCAGAGACATATGGAGCATCGACAACTGAGACTATGACAGAGAGCTTCTCATTAACACATCTTAACAATATTAGCCCAAGTAAGTAAAAAAAAACAATATAATCATACAGTGTATCAGCAAATATTTTTGTGTGCTTTTTAATATCCACAAATACACTGAAATCAGGGTTGTGTGACATTCAGAACTGAATTAAGAATGCCTTTAAAATTGTTCAATTTTAAAAAATAGATATAAAATTAATTGAATTTTTTGGATGGATGGATGGATGGACGGACACGTCCTGATCATGATTATAAATTACATAAAAATTCTTTGATTTTGTTCACTTTCAGCTTTAAAACCCATACATGAAAGCAGTTCTGCAGACCATCACAATGCAGAGGAGACTTCAGCTGGGACTGTTCCCGTGTCTCTTGGTGCAGTTGATGATGTCAGCAATTATTCAACTGTGAGCACAACACTGAAGGAAACCGAATCGTCTGAAAGTTCTGGCGATCATGATGATGTCCTGCCAGTCACACTGTTGACCACCCCTTTGCCTCATCTGTTGGGCACATCAACCACACATGGGCCTGCACAAGTAGAAATCAGTTCTCCACAGGAAATGGAAGGAGTCCTCCCTGAAAGCACCACTCCACCTGGCCTTGGGATTGTGGAAGAAGAACTGGAGAAGGTGGAGCAGGAAGGGCTTGGAGGAGCACCTAAATACCTAATCACCACATCCACTGAGCTTAATAATTCTACTATAACTTTCAACATTGAAGGCAGTGATGAGGATGAGTCCTCCGGAGAAGGAGAACCTCTAGGAAACTGGTCTTCAGTTACTAAGCATCCATACTCAAAAGTGGCCACCATCACTCCCTCTAACCTGACAGATATGGAGGAGCATAATGAAACCAATAGTGATGACGAAGATAATCAGGACAGCACTGTGGGACCCACGACAAGTCTGAAGGTTACATTTCTTCCTCAAGGGACTCAAAGTCCTATTTGGCAATCTGTGGCCTCTTCCACAAACCCAGGAGAGTTAAGAGCAGAAGTTGAATTCAGTGGGGAAGCTGCACTTACCACAGATGACATCAAAGCCTTCAGTGAATCTGATTCCACCAATGCACCCATCATTGAGCAGATGGAGCAAACCCAAAAACCAACCACTACGACAGCTGGTAATGAAGATGATGATGATAATGATTACGAACTCATGACTAACGAAAACAGTACTGAAGCCAATACTGAAGATGAGAATCATGTCAAAACCACACCTGAGTCTGCCGCTCTACCTGCCAGACCTACACATAGAGTGTTGGTTAGGACAGCCTACATTTCAGGTAAACACATTGTACCACTGTCAAAAATATCTTCTATAGTTCTCCTTTCATTAACCATGGGGAAAACAAAGAAAACTTTCCTATAATGTAGTCATTTGAAGAGAGAAAAAATTGCCTAAAAGTATTTTAGTTTTATGTAATGATAAATAAAATGTTAAACTAGGCCGCTTAAACCAGTGTTGTTTTAGTGTTATTTATATACATATTTGGTTAATATCTCCAAAGGGGGCGCTGTTTTCCTACAAACTGGCAGATAGAGGATATCTCTTTAAAATACCTGGAAACTTGATAACTGGCATGCACTAATGTGCAACATCTGATTAGCATGCCTATCAAAGGCTACAGTGCAGAAAGATAGAGATAATTTATCATACATTTAACCCCCATCACAACAAATAGTTTCTGTGGTGCATGAAGGAGGGGTTTGGTTTAGTGGGGCCATGATGACTAGAAACTGATAACAGAACAATCAGAAAGGAAAGGCAATGGATCCGGTGTCACTATGGTATGTTTTAGATAGAGATTAACAGAACCAATCAGGAATCCAGTTTTAGCATGTTCTTTGAGGTGTGGTCCACAAGTTGTGTGCCATGCCTATAGCAATATGGCTTTTACTGCATAGTAGCACCACCTTGTGTTTATTATCATACTTGATTTTACAGCCTTCACTTATGTACAATATTTTATAAAAACATGTTAATGGCCTTTTAGATGCATGTTTGGAGAACCCTTGTAAAAATGGAGGGACTTGTGTAGACAATGGAGAAGGTCGTAGGTGTCTTTGTCTACCCACCTATGGAGGAGACTTCTGCGAGACAGGTGAATTACCTGCATGCCTCATATATATATATATATATTATTAACCAACTGCCTTAGATTAGACCGCTTAATGTTGTCCTCTCTCTCCCAAAAAAAGATCTAGAGCACTGTGAACCAGGCTGGGAAAAGTTCCAAGGGTTCTGTTACAAGCATTTCACCAAACGGCAGAAATGGGAGGTCGCAGAGCAGCACTGTCGCCTGTGCGGAGGTCACCTGGTCTCTGTTATGTCACCTGAGGAACAGGGGTTTATCAATGGTACGTCTGAACAGCTGATTGCAGAGGTGGCCCCTTCCTGTTGATCGTATCAGTTTGACATATCATATGATGTTAAAAATGTAAACTTGATGGAACCTGATTAGTACCCGATGAAATGTGTTTAACCTGGTGTCATTTTCAGGTTGTAGAATTTGAATAATTGTAGGAATATCCTGCTACTTGTGTGCACGTTCCAGACAGGCTTTCAGTATTCGCAAGAGGTAGGTAGTATTCACCAGTAGGTGGCACAAAGGTGAGTGATGAGTGAATCATCATTCGTTAAACCAATTTGTTCAAAAACACAGATTCTTTCAGCAATAAACAAAGTGAAGTCTCTATTATGAGTGAATCATTTAATTTTTTACTTAGCCAATTTGTTCAAAAACACTGATTTATTCAGGAATGAAACATTACAGTGTGTTTATTCAGAGATGTGCACTGATTAAATCTGCTTTTGCTTCATTTGGAGCTATTTTCATTGGCGAAGAGCAAAAATGAACAAAGCAAATGCCAATATTGTCTCTAAAATATAAGTTAGCCTACTCAGTACTGACTTCTTGTTTATTTAACTGTTATGTAGAAGCAGTTTCTTCCTCGAACCACTGAATTAGAAAAGCAGCACTCTTGCTCGAGTGATATTGCTTAAAAGGTTAGTTCACCCAAAAATGAAAATTCTGTCATTTATTACTCACCCTCTTGTCATTCTACACCCGTAAGACCTTCGTTCATCTTCGGAAAACACAAATTAAGATATTTTTGATAAAATCTGATGGCTCAGTGAGACCTGCATCGCCAGCAAGATAATTAACACTTACAAATGCCCAGAAAGCTACTAAAGACATATTTAAAACAGTTCATGTGACTAAAGTGGTTCAACCTTAATTTTACGAAGCGATGAGAATACTTTTTGTGCACCAAAAAACAAAATAATGACTTTATTCAAAAATATCTAGTGATAGGCGTTTCAAAACACTGCTTCATGATGCTTCAAAGCTTTACGAATATATATTTTTTCGAATCAATGGCTTTGGCGTGTGTCAAACTGCCAAAGTCACGTGATATCAGTAAACGATGCTTCGTTGCATCATAAGTGTTTCGAAATTTCAATGGTTCACCACTGGGGGGCGTGACTTTGGCAGTTTGATACAAGCTCTGATCCACTGATCCGAAACAAAAGATTCGTAAAGCTTCGAAGCTTCATGAAGCAGTGTTTTGAAATCGCCGCACAAAAAGTATTCTCGTCACTTCATAACATTAAGGTTGAACCACTGTAGTCACATGAACTGTTTAAATATATCTTTAGTACCTTTCTGGGCATCTGAAAGTGTTAATTATCTTGCTGTCAATGCAGGCCTCACTGAGCCATCAGATTTTAACAAAAATACCTTAATTTGTGTTCCGAAGATGAACGAAGATCTTACGGGTGTGGAACGACATGAGGGTGAGTAATTAATGACAGAATTTTCATTTTTGGGTGAACTAACCCTTTAAATGAAGAGTCAAAAAGAGGTGTGTCAAGCTACTGAAGCGGTTTAGCTTACAGTACATAAAGGAATTCATAAAGGACCAAGTTTGTTGACATAACATTGAGGGGCCCAGCATTTTGTTCTGCATTTCCAGACAATCATCTAATCTTTGAAGGGCTTTGAACGTGTCACCTTATTCATGCGATTGAACAAGGGTTGTGTTAAAAGAGCCTGTGCATTTCTGTCATATATGATGCATCCGGGTGTTAAACTGGAACTGGAGTCTATGTTGTGTCTTACTGACAGTGTATGCAGGTTATTTGGAATTTCTGTGCTTTTCTCTTTCCTTAGATAAATACAGGGAGTATCAGTGGACGGGTCTCAATGACAAGACCATCGAGGGAGATTTCCGTTGGTCGGATGGGAACCCTCTGGTGAGCCTACTTTGGATTTCTGCAAAAAAACAACAACAACAAAAAAAAACATGACAAACATCAAGTACATCTTACCAGTTATATATTACATGCCCCAAAGCTGGGCTTTCCAGATCCAATATTTTATTTTATTTTATTTTTATTTTTTTTATTCCCCTGGTTTTCCTCTCTCTTTCTCTCTCTGGCAGCTGTATGAGAACTGGTATCGTGGACAACCAGACAGTTACTTCCTGTCAGGGGAGGATTGTGTTGTCATGGTGTGGTACGATGATGGGCGTTGGAGTGATATTCCTTGCAACTACCAGCTTTCCTACACCTGCAAGAAAGGCATTGGTGAGTACACCACCTTCTGCAGGGGTGCTTTGGCCCAGAAAGAGCAAAAGTTAATCATTGTTTGTTTCTCTTTAGCAGCGTTCTGTGGTCAGCCCCCTCTTGTGCTGCACGCTAAGATGTTTGGACGTCGTCAACTAAAGTACAGGGCGAATTCACAGGTGCGCTACCACTGTGAGCCAGGCTTCATCCAGAGACAGAACCCTGTCATTACGTGTCAGGGCAATGGACAGTGGGAGGAACCTAAGATCACTTGTACACCAGGTGAAAATAGTTTTTATATTATATTATATTATATTATATTATATTATATTATATTATATTATATTATATTATATTATATTATATTATATTATAT
>RJVU01062584.1:2609739-2623501 GCA_003731715.1 Anabarilius grahami | reverse complement strand
GCATCTAACTAAATGATTGAGCCATTGAATCCAAACAGCTTACTCATGTTTATTTCATGTATTTTTCTTATAGTGGGACCTGCATACTCAAATGGAGAACTGGTCACATGGCCCACAGGTCAGAACATGGAAATAATCATAGAAGATACAACAACAAAAACAACAACACCTGAATATTTGGATATAAAATGGAACTTTTGAAACAAGCACACTGCTTAGTAGCATTTCATAATTTCTCTCATTCTGTCATCCCTCCTTTTATCCTCCTTTAAGGCGTCCATTGATCAACTCTACAAAGTTCAATGTTGTATAAAGAAATCGTTCCCACTTAACTTTTTTTAAAATGGTAAAATCAGATAACAGTTTAAGTACAGCAAACGTCTATAACTGGATACTTAAATAGGACTTAAGAGTCATTAACTTTTTTTCTCTCTCTCTCTCTCTCTCTCAGCTTTTTTCTTCTCCATTTTTCTCTGTGTAGACCATGACACTGAATTACATTTTGTAATTCTAAGATATAAGCACACTTGATAAAAAGCAACATCCAAACAAAGCTTGTAAGTGTTGGACCAGGCACCCATTTCTTTTTGTTTGTTTTTTTAATAAATTATAAGATAAACCTATGAACAAATGCTGTCTAACATCAGCTGGTCTGAATCACTTTGTTTTATGTTGTTGCCCTGTAGCATTACTTATACATTCTTAAGCATTCAGTTCAAGAACTCATAGACAAACAGTGACCCAACAGGAATAGTCTTATTTGTGTTGTTGGTTTTAGAATATTCTAGAATTTAATGAAATACAAAAATTTTTAAAATTTTTCCTAAAAAATAAAGTTGTGGGTCAGCAAAGCTTTATAAAGCAGGGTAGATATGCAATCCACAAATGTTTGTGATTTCAAGACCCATGTTGAGTCTAATTATGGTCATTCTGCGACTTGGTGCTCAGTTTTTCAGGTCTGTATTGTACTCTGGAGGATGGCCATTTTTAGTAGACTACTATCATTATTTGTTTTAGAGATGCATCACTAACAAAATCATATTTTAATTTTTGATGGCCTGAAACCAGGGCATATTTCATCACTCTAGAAGCTGAATGAATTACATTCCAAACAGTCAGAGCAATCGCAATAAAAAAGTTATTACAATAGGAAATGTGTTTATGAATTTTCTTGCTTTTTATTGATTAAGAATTTAAAACGCTTTCTTGGTTAATATTCTAACTAGCACCCTTAGTAATTGTGAAATTTGTGAGACACTTTGAAAATAATATGTTAAGGGAATTTGATTTGAGATTACTGTTTGTCATAGTTCAGAAACACTGTGCTTGTGTATGTAATTTAGAAATAGCACATTAGGACTGTTACAAAAAAAAAAAAAACAAGTCTAGTAAATACATATTTTATGTTTTTGTTGGTAATTCTATTCTCATATCTTGCAATCTTACTTGTTCATTGACTGTTAAAATAAATAAATAAATAAAAATCCAACCATTAGTACCATACGGTATGCTATATGGTGCTACACAATATAACATTTAGGTGATATATATTTAATGCCTGTTGCAACTGAAATATACTGCACAGCACAGCTTTAGTCAGAGCTAAAGAGTTGGCATTTCAAGCTAGCAGATATACAAGCAGGATTAAAGACTTTCTGTGTCTTTCCACTCTTAATTTGAAAGTGAAGTTTTTCCAGAAGGATCTAATATTTTCTGCTTTAAAACAAGCTTATTGAATGAACCGTTATATAACCCAGTGCTAGCTGTAACCCAGAATGCTAAGTGTATAGCTCATACATTTCCTTTCTTGTAGCTCTACACTGCAGAGAGCCTCTAGCGGTGCCCATACGTTCTATACAAATGAAGGATATGTTCTGCACCTCTTTAGGGACTTCACCTTTAGGCTAGTGTGCCATATAAGTGCACACAGCCTGTAGCAAAAATTTACCTGGCAGCAAAATCAGGAGCTGTTACCTGTAGCAATAAGCCCCATAAAGACGCAAACTTTTGCTGGGATACCCAAAGCTCCGAACCCCTGGTTCTGCAATCCCTCCACAATTCTCCCTTGGGTTGATGATGGGGAATCGTACACTACCATCCTGCAGCCAGCCTCCATCGCAATGGTCCAGCTGCTGAAACTTCCAAGATGAGTAGATCTGACCAGTCTTCGCTAGACCGGCACCCTCCCTTCTGCAGGCATGTTCAGCTTCGACAAAATTCAACTGCCCTGGAATGAAGAAAACAGAGTCTGGGAAAGAAAAAGAAAGGTTTTTTTATTTTTTTTATTTTGCATTTATAAAAGGAAAATAGAAATATTAGACCTATATGTACAAGTTTAGTGAACAACTGTGATCTGCACAACAAACTGAACTGTTTTCTAGGTGCAATTCTATCTGTCATTGACATTCAACTTTCCAGTGCCATATTCAGCAGTCTCATGTGGGCATAGTGAAAGCTCAAATGTCATTCTACAGAGTAGCAGACTGTCTGTCTCTCCTAAAGACAAAAACAGCAGATCTGATCGGGTGTGTCTCTTTTATTGTGTATTGGGAAAACAAACGGCAACTGTTTTTAATGGCTTTTTGTTATAAACAGAAACAGTTTAGTAGGGAAGATCTCTCCTATAAATCTCTGAGACATCTTCAAGCAGATTCAATTTAGCTGTATACTGTAACAATTGTTTCAGGAAAGGATCACAGATCTAGACACAGATGTTGAAAAAAATTATATACGTTATACTGTTCAAAGGTTGGGGTCGGTAATACTTTAAAAAAAAAATCTACATTGGAAACCATGATAATTTTTTTTTTTTAGGATTCTTTGATGAAACCAAACCGTAAGTTCAAAAGAAAAGCATTTATTTGACATTAGAATTTTTTTGTAACATTATAAATGTCTTTACTGTCACTTTTTATCAATTTAATACATCCTTGCATAATAACTTCTTTAAAAAGCACTAGTGTAGTGTTTAAAGATTTTAATGTACAGTATGTTGGAAAACCTCTGTTGTTTTCATAATATGTCAAAATGTGAAATACATTTTGTTATCATCTGAATCCCATTCTAATTCTAATCACGGCAGAATTCACATTCACTGACCCTTAGTGGTAGAGGTGAAGCAGAAAGCATCATAGTGGTCCCGTGTTTTGTGACGAGGCCCATAACTGCGGATGCCTGATAGAAGATCCCCTCCACAAGCCGGCCGTGGGCGCAGGACTGGGTAATTGACAGTTCCGTCACTCAGCCATCCAGCATTGCACCAGTCCAACCCTTCAGTCCAGGCTAAAAAGTAGGATCATACATGGATACAGGTATAAGCACCAAACACATACCAGTCAACTTAAAGGGATAGTTCACCCAGAAATGAAAATTCATTCACATTTTAGATTAGGGTCCAATTCTCACTATTGACTATTAACTACAACTTTTGCCTAATTACTGCTTATTAATAGTTAGTAAGGTAGTTGTTAAGTTTAGGTATTGGGTAGGATTAGGGGGGTGTAGAATATGATCATGCAGAATAAGTAATTAATACATGCTATATAAGTACTAATAAACAGCCAATATCCTAATATACATGTTAATAAGCAACTATAGTTAATAGTGAGATTTGGACCCTTAACTAAAGTGTTACAGAATATTCTGTCATCATTTACTCACCCTCAACTTTTTCTAAACTTGTATGAGTTTCTTTGTTCTGTTGAACACAAAAGAATATATTTTGAAGTGTTGGTAACCAAACAGTTGCTGGTCCCCATTAACTCCCATAGTATGAAAAAAAATACTATGGAAGTCAATGGGGACCAGAAACTGTTCGGGTACCAAAATCCTTCAAAATATCTTCTTTTGTGTTTAGCCTAAGAAAGAAATTCATACAGGTTTTGAACAACTTGAGGGTGAGTAAATGATGACAGAATTTTAATTTTTTGGGCGAACTATCCCTTTAATGAAACTTTGGGCAATATTGCTCAAAATGTACAATTGTACATTAAAGTAAACAATCAAAGTGTGTAAATATTACCCCGGTAAAGCTGCTTGTAGGTGGCAAGTGTTGCATCCTGTTCAGCACAAGCTTCTTTAGCTTCAAAGAAGCTAAATCTGTACCGACCATGGTGACTCTGATAAGGAAATACAACCCCTGAAATACATGGTCAAATTAATAATTATATCATAATGAATATATTAATTCATATTATATGTAAAAAATATTTAGGGTTAAGCATTATAAGTTATCTAAAATAATATATTCTATTATGATTTATTATCCTATAATAATAACAAAAGTTATAAAAAGGAATAGTAATAGTAGTTTTGATCTGTTACTACTACTACTACTACTAATTTATTATTTATTATTAGTAGTAGCAGTAGTGCATTCTTTCTGTTGTTCTTACTTTTTTGTAACTTTATTATTATTATTATTATTATTATTTACTGTTGTTCAAAAATCAATGTCACCATGGCTGAACAAAAAAGGTCAAGATTATCTTACCTTCAATCCTCAGCGTAATAATAACACTTTCATCTTCAATTCCGTTGATCAGTTCACAGCGGTAGCTGCCGTCATCTTCCAGCTCCAGATCAGTAAGACGGAGGGAAACATCCAGGTCATGTGAACGCCGGAGAGACGCTCGAGGCCCCAGTGAGCCATACTGCTTATCTGCATGTCCATTTGTTATAAGCACTATGTTTTCCACTCCTTGACTAGGGGGGTCGATTTTAGTCCACTTTACTCTGTAATGCAGTGGTTTAAACCTCATCACACAGGGCAAAACGACTGTGTGTCCACGACGAGCAGTGACCTCTGCATATACCAGAGGTTCCAGGAGGTATTTTAGCTCTTTTCCCTTGTCTAGAAAAAACATTGTGAAAACATTGTGTAAATTAATATTATGTTAAAATGTCCTGTAATGGCTTTCAAATTATGCTTATATTGTAATCACAAAGTCTCTAATATCAACTTCAATACCTTGATTATGATGGTGGTATTTTGCAGAGGTACACAAGAAGAAACAGGCTGAAATCACTAGCAGAGCGATAGACATTGTGGATTCCATCATTTCCCTAAACAACATAATGATGGTCATAGTTTTGTTGATATTTGATTTAAAGGGAAAGCTGTTGAGGAAAAGAAAAGTCTCACCTTAGTCTTCAGCCTTCTTCCTTAATTTAATAAGGACATCCATAAAAAGTCCATGACATTAATCTTCTTTTCTTATAGAGTCAGAGATGCTCTGTCTGCAGTGGAGAAACACACCGATCAGGGTCATCTGACAAGTGTTGGATGTGTACACAGGCTTTTTCTCTCCTCTGCTCCAGATGTTAATGAGTATCACACAGACTCTCTTTGTTCCTTTCAGCGACTCTTCTCTGAAAGATAGACCAATAATGCCTGAAACTAAGAAACCTCAGATGATGGCGGCAACTTCACATTTTTGTGGTAGCCATTAAAGACGCTGAGGTGAAAAAAATATTATTTTCCAACCCACACAGTGTTTTTTGGTGATTAAGCATGATGTCTCCCTGGAATCAGTCAATGGATGTGATATTTAGACTTAAAATGTCTACATTTCATTGCATTGGATAGAAAATAGCTCATCAAACCAAGTGGCACCTGCAAACATATGATGACAGAGCTCTTTTCGCAACCATTGTTTGTCAGAATAACTGCAGGTGTACTTTATTACATCAACTATAAAAATGATCCACTAATGTTAACCAGAATCTTTTTTTAAATGGCAAAAGTTTTCATATTTTAAATTATTTAGATTATATTTTATATCATGTATATTTTTTACTGTTGATATACCATTTTTATTAATCAATTTAGTTTTTATTTTTATATTTTCTGTTTTTATTTGAATTTTTGTAACAGTTTTGTCTAATACGTTTTAAGTTTTAGTTATTTTGGTAATGCATTCAACTAAATGAAAATTAGAAATGTTTCCTTGGCAACTGGGTGAAATAAAATAGGTTTCAGTTTGTGTATATATTAATTTCAGGTACTTTATTTCAAGTAACAAACTTTTTTTATGGTTTTAGTAAATTATAATAACCCTGTTACTGACTAGACACTACATGGTTATTTTATTCTGACTATTTAGGTTGTGCAGTCATAATTGTTTGCATTGGTATGACCAGTCAGTTTTAGCCAAATAAACTGAGCTGACCAGTTTGCAGGGCCGGAACAAAAAGAGGAAATGGAATAGTTTGTGCTCCCTTTCTCTGTGTGTCTCTCTCCAACCTGGGTGCACAATGACAGCTTTGTCACTAAACTCCCCCAGCACTGACCCACGGGCAACAGTGAGCATGCAAACAAGAAAAGGAAACAAGCAGTTGGAGGAGAAGAGCTATAATGGAATTCAAGCATTTGTCAGTGTACTTTGCATTGTGCTGCTCCATCAATGGCTCTTTTTGTCATCCTCAACTGTTTGTGTTCACAAATGTCTAGGTGACCTTTGTCTCACTCTGTCTATTTTCATCTCATTCACTCACTCCCAGTCATCTATATTAGTTCTAATTTCTAACACTCTTAAAGCAACCATGAAATTGATTCTTATTTTTTAATGGAATATTGCAGTATTTATTATAAATCATTTAATCGTGCACATTCACAAATTCACGTGTCCTCATAATTGTATAAAATTACGTCCCCTCCCTCTCGCAGTGGCATTTCTTCTCTTTTCAGATGAGGTGTTTACTGGCACAAGGGCGGGGCAACCTGTCACTCAAATGATATCACAGCAATAGCAAGTCACAACAATCCAATCAATTCCTTATGGACAAAATCAAGTCCCGCCCTACATTTTGTCTTGTTCTAGAAACTGTTAACTCGGATATGCACGTCACTAATGGGAAGAAAAGACTATCGCAACATTTGTTTCATGCCGACTTTAAAAGTTTTATTATTTATTGACTAATTTAAGTTTATTGGAAATCCAGCATGCATGCATGCAAATAATATACACTAGATCCTTAATAAAAGTTGATCAACCACAACCCTCTCTCACCCCCAAACCACATGAGAAAGCACACACACCCAGGCTCACTCTTTAACCTCATGTTAACCCAGCCCCTGGGAAAGTAGTTCCAATAATGCATGCACTCTCAGTTACAAGAGACAGCGGTTGACAAATGATAGACTCGCCCCAGAGGATAACCGTCTTGCCTAACTATGATGTCAAGCCCAGGCATGATGTATCAGCACCCCCACTGCTACCTTCACATATCGTTTTGATTTAGCTCCCGTATCTTTTGAACCATTTTTGACAAGTTCTAGCAGCATTATATTGCTGTTTGTGGAAATCTGATTATTCGAAAGAAGTTTCCGTGTACACTACTGTTCAAAAGTTTTGTTTTTGTAAGATTTTTTATTTTTTTTGTAAATTGCGGAAGAATGCATTTAACTGATCAAAAGTGGCAGTTAAGACTTTTAAATTGTATTTCAAGTAAATGCTGTTTATTTGAACTTTCTATCACAGAATCCTGAGAAAAAAACGTGTCACGGTTTGTACAAATAATTTAAGCAGCACAACTGTTTTCAACATTGATAATAAGAAGAAATGATTCTTCAGCACCAAATCACCATATTACAATGATTTCTGAGAGATCATGTGACACTGAAGAGTAATGGTGGCTGAAAATTAAGCTTTTCCATCACAGGAATAAATTACATTTTAACATTACATTTGTAAAATATATTAAAATGGAAAACATTTAATTTATACTATAATAATATTCCACTACTGTTTTTACTGTATTTTTGATTAAATAAATGCAGCCTTGGTGAGCATACGAGATCTTAGAGTAGGGTACAGTAGTGTAGTTATATAGTGTATAGTATGGACTACTTTTATGGTGTCTTTTGTGTTCCATGGAGAGAAAAAAATTACTTGAGGCTGAGTAAATAATGATGAGAATTTTAATATTTTGAGTTTAGACAAACTAATGATGATAAGTTTAGACAGCTCAGAACAGATGTCCAATCAATACCAGAACGTAGACTGAAAGGTGTGTCATCTTGGTGATTCATACCATTATCATCACCATAGTTGATCAGATATGTGTATGTGGGTCTGTCATAGCCAAACACGTTACTTCTCTCTCTGTGTATGGACAGCAGCAGGTTAATCAGGCTTTAACCAACATGAAGTGTGGCAATGTGTACATGTGACACAGTGCAAACCAGGTTCACTTTACCTGGAGTCAGACTAAAGTCAAACACTACTGATTCAATAAGGTGATAGAAGAGCTTTTCAGGTGTCCAAATCAATGTAAAAATTCAGAGAACTCTGCAAGAGAACTGGATTTCTGTCGTATATATTTTTGTTGTTATTTTTTATAAAACTTTTATTTTAATGTTTTTACTCACCTTTTGTATGTCAGAAATTTTGATGAGAGAGAAAGACTTCTCTTTTCATTGCATGTTTTGTTCCATTTTAATAGAGTATGTGTGTGTTTCTGTGTTTTGTGTACATGCTGTGTAAACCACTTGAATGGTTAACACAATTGTGGAGGACTTTTTTTGAGTTACAGCCGTTGACAGCTCCTGACAGGAACATCTCTGGGCAGTTTCCTTTTATCAGTAGGAATTCTATTCTTTGCTATAGAGTCTGCAGTCCCTGCATGCTGACGGGCTGATTGATGGCTATCTTCATACATTCCTCTATGAATAGCCATTTCATTCTCTGTTTGGTCATATGTTCATTGTCTGCCGCTAGTTTGAGATTCTGGAGATGGCACTGACTTTTGATCAGATAAAGTTCTGGAGAGTGATTGTGTCATTTACTCACATCCAAAGTCTGCAGTGTAAGAACACACCTGCTCAGGTTTTACAGCACAAAATGTTCTGCATTGCTGTAAACACACTGGATTTTTTTTTCTGCATGTGCTGAAATTTCACATCTAAAAGCACATTAAATAATAAAATCATCAAAATAAATCAAAAAGAATAAATAAAATAACAATGAAGTCAACAAAAAAATTAAAATAATTAAATGAAAAAATAGAATTAAGTAAAAAAAAACATTGCAATGCAACCAATTTAATGAAAAAAAATATTGCAATTTAATTAAATGAAACTTAAATCTACAATCCACGTACGTGATGATCTTTCATTATCTGTTTAGAAATTGGCTGCATGGTTTTAAAGCTGCTGTCCGTAACTTTTTTTGGTTAAAAATTATCCAAAATCAATTTTTGAGCATGTACATAACCAGCCAGTGTTCAGAACTATCTCCTTACCTTAGCCCAATTCACAACGGTAAGCTTGTAATAATGTTTTATAATTCGGGTGATACTGGTGGGTTTTCACGGGAAACTCGAGCAAGTCGCTGTTTGTCTTTGCGTCACGTCTGTTTACATAATGAACGAGTCCCAGCTAGTAGGGTATAACGAATGTGAGGTGGATCATTTATACCTTTTCTCACAGCAGCTGCAATAATTAAACTTATCATTTGGATGGCGGATTGTATGGTATGACAAATTAACGTTAGAGATTAGACTGTGCAGAAATTGAAATCTACAGGTAACGTTAATACACACTGAATACACATAGTCACGCAATGCTGATGTTGATAACATTAACAGTTTGAGAACAAAGTATAGCAGTAATAATAATTTGCAAGGTTTGATGTGATATGAGATAAGCGATCTTTAGATTTAATCACCATTGGCAGCGCAATTTATTGTAATGCTTTTTTCCTCAGTTGGTCAGAACAAAAGTGTCAGACATGTTACTTGTTCATGAAATTTTCCGGTGACAATTCCTACTTTGGTCATACTTCAAGACTACAATCTGTGATTCCGAAGTACAGTCTCCACACCGATGTGGTGACTGACAGCAAACATTAGATTCATCCGCGCTGAGGAGTCGTGCCGAGGCACAACCCACGTAAAGATGATAATTCCGCAAATAACTGCAATTGCAGGTTTCAAACAGAGATGGCGACAAAGAGGCAAAACTTATGGACTGCAGCTTTAAATATATATATATATATATNGAATGTTCTTTTTTGTTTTAAGTTTATTCTGATGATTTTCTTTTCATAATTTTTTTATTTTTTAATATTTTGATTTCTTTGATTTCTTTGATTTGTTTTCATGAAAGTTTGTATACAATCAAATAAAGGTTCTTTATTGGCATCTGGTTCTATGAGGAACCTTTACATCCATGGAACATTTCCTTTGCACAAAAGGTTCTTAGTGGAAAAAGGTTAAAAAATTGTTCTTTTAAGAACGGTCACTGAACTGGTTCTTCGATGGCATTGCTGGAAAAACCAGGGGTGAATTCAGGTTGATTTTTTCCCAGTCATCTCAATGGCAAAATGTGTCCCAATCAACCTGAATTCACCCTGCCTTTTGGAACCTTTTTTTAATATATGAAGTTTCTCCGAAACACCTGCTGCTTTGGCTCACATCTACATCTAATGGTTCTGCCAAACAAATGAAAATTAGTAGTAGCATAATTTCCTACATTTTAATTATGATTCCAGTGTTGCAATAATCATAGTTACTATGATGTAAATTCTTTTTTTATTTTTTCTGTCCCTAATGTCAAACCTCTGTCTGTAAAATTGCTGATGATGGCTGACATTTTTGTGAAGAAAATTTTTGGGTGTGCGTTTTCATGTGACAGTCACATATCTAGATAGCCATCTTTTTCTCTCTCACTCACACATGAATGGAATCTCACTCATACACTCACTTGAACGCTGACTTATAGCTCCCTGAAGCGAATTTCATTCAAAGGGCCTGCAGAATGCACATGAATACACAAGACTGAGCAACTGTAAAAAAGAGAACAGAGGAAAATGTCTTAGACTCTCTATAATTTAATGTGTAATAAGTGATCTCTCTTTCTCCCTTTTTGCTGTATGCCGATGTTTATTTCAACTTGAAGCTATGTATGTAACTATTATGTAACTTGCAGGTCTTGTCATGTTCTTATCTTGTGGGATCTTGGCTGGCGTCTCATGAGGCTGTTTCTGTTACCTATATGTTCCTCAGATAACATTCCCAACCCCCCCATACTCACTGATCATTTGATTTTGTTATCTCACAAAGATGAAGTGGATAGATCAAGTGACACACTTCACAGCAATCTACTGCATGCATGGCATGCTTGTGGCGGTTTTGGCAGGAATTAGTTTTTTGGGATGGGGCTGGGGAAGGGGGTCTTATGCAATGCTTGAATATTCCTCATTGTGCTATAAAGTGACAATCTCCCATTTGGAGAAAAGAACTGAAATAATTTACTTAAATAAATTTGTGAGTCAAATTATGGTATCGTCAGGTGTGTCTGTGTGCTCAAGAACTCGTGATCATCACGTTTTTACGCTTTAGTGTGGTTTGGAATGACAGGGATGTTCAGTATCTATGGGACACACAACTGATCACAGATCATGCAAAACCTTTCAGTTACAATGTCATTGTAGAAATGCACTATATCATACATGATTGATTTTTTTTCCACAAGTGAAAATTTCCTCCTATGAGGTGACTTGCTGCCAGTAAAATAAAACAGATTTAATTAATTCAAATGAATTCAAAATTAATTTAAATGAATTTAAATATTAACCTCATGTGAATATTTATGATTTCAAACACTTTCTTTAACAGTTTTTTTAAAAAGTTGGCATGAAATGGAAATTACAATAGTAATTTTCTTCCCTATTGTGACATATATCCAAGTAAAATGGCATTTTCAATTGGCTTTTGGATTATTGTAGTAAATAAGCTCTATGACTAACAAAAAATTATGATTCTGACATGTTTTGTACATCATGATAATCAAATCAACACAACTTCTGTGACATTTGAAGCCTAAATTCAATCGAAATAAACGAAATACATGGTCGCAAGACTTCAACATCACCACCATTAAGGTTCCGACAACTCTTTTAGTCTTTATTTAAAAACATTTTCCATAAAAGTTTGTGTTAGAAGAGTTTGCAAGGGTGCTGTTATAAGTGGACTAGTGAGTAGATGAGTTTACCTGTTCAGAGGACGTTTAATGTCCCTGACTACCTCTGTCCCATTTAGCACTTGTTAGCAACCGCCTTTTTCACAACAAGTAAAAGCTTAAAAAAATCACAAGGGGATATTACTGATGTATTTTATGTCATAGAATAAAACGTGAAAATATATTGAGCTTGTGCAGAGCTCGACAATAAGGACTGCCCGATGGCCCAGGGCCAGTGTGTATGACGCTCGGGACGGTTGACAAAACTGTCACTTACCTGATCAGGCCAGTGCTGTGTGTGCGATATATATTGTCTATGATACCATAATTGTTGATTTAACGATCTGACATTATCGAGTATGTCCCTCACTTTACAAAAAACAAACAAAAACACACCCATTGAATGCATGCATACATTACATTACGTAGTCTAGAAGGTTAGACTAGTGTGCGTGCACGATTTCACTGCGTGATTTAGTCTACTAAAATGCATTTAGAATGTCTCCAGAATTCAAGATAATGAGCTAAAATGCCCCTGTATGTCTTTTATATTTAAATAATTTAATTTAGTTAACCAATATTACACGAAGAGTGCCATTTTATCCAATATAAGCATGATTACAAATGTGGTATTGATTTTATACAACGTAGCCTACAATTTAATAAAGAATCCGTTTATATTAAGTGACTTACATTTTAGACACCAAATCACTAGTTTCGCTCTATTTCGCCAACGAAAATAGTTCCAAGCAAAGTCCACAGCATTGTTTTGCGTCTCTGAGCAACACTGCCTGAATCAGCCGTTTGAATGAATCGGTTGAAACTCAATGACTCACTCATTAACAGTGATTCGCTGCCACCTAATTTCACATTTAAAGTATCTTTTCATTTTATAAATAATTTCAAATAACAGTACTTAACGTTTTATATTTTCAAAATTTCAAAACATTATTTATGCATCTGTAACTGCTCTTGGCTGATTAATAAAGTTTAATCTATAGTTATATAGTTATACATTAGATTACAATTTCTGTACCTGAAACAGGTTTAAGCCTACATTAAACCTGAAAAGCACTGTTTATTTCATTTATGTTTATTCTGTTGTATTTATTTGTGCTATTAGCCTACTTGTAATTTGATTATTTGTTCCTATTTTGTTACTTACTGTTTACTTGTCTAACAATATTTAAAATTTAAGTGAGTTAATCAAGAAGCTTTTGGTGTCATAACCTTTTTTATTTTTTATTTTTTATTATTTGTTACATGTATCAAAAACTATTTATTTTATAGGCCCATGTTGTTTTCTTTTCTTTTCATTCATTCATTCATTCATTTATTTTTATTTTGGGGTCAGCCACCAGTGAAAATTTTGGCAGGGCAAGTAAAAATTTTAACCAGACCGGGCCAGTAGAAAACATCCTTAGCGTTAAGCCCTGTTGTGTTAACCATGTACCTTATTTCAGGCATTTAACAAAAAACCCAATAAAAAACAAACCAAAAAACCCCAAAACAAAACAAAAAAACACTGGCTTTGAGACAATGGAACCGGAAATGTTAAAATGCTAACTTCTTGCCAGGTTTTGGCCTACAAAAAATGATCGCATGTGAATGACAGGTTGTTCCGCCATTACACCGAAAAATATCACCACTATGTCAGTGGGAGGGGAAGTTATAGGCTTATTACCGGGGCAGATGATTTAAAAAACAAAACAAAAAACAAATATAATGTGCACGGATATATCATTTATTACAAATACTGCAATATTCCTTTTTTTTTTTTTTTTTAAAGGGGGGGGGGGG
>RJVU01062584.1:2582581-2607387 GCA_003731715.1 Anabarilius grahami | reverse complement strand
TGCTCTCATCCAGAAACAATCTCCAGCATACTCAGTTGTCAGACAAGACTGGAACTTCAAACGGGACCGGCTTCTATGGTCAGATGAAACTAAAAAAAGCGTTTTTTGGCAGCAAACCCACCAGATGGGTTTGGTGCACACATGGATAAAAAGTACCCCATGCCCACAGTTAAATATACTGCTGGATCTTTAATGTTGTGGGCCTATTTTTCTGCTGGAGGTCCTGGACATCTTGTTCAGATACATGGTATTTTGGATTCTAGAAAATACCAACAGATAAAAAATCAAAACCTGACCTTCTGCTAGAAATCCAATAATGGGCCGTGGTTGGATCTTCCATCCTTCTGCCATGGTCGTCCCAGTTTCCTGACCTGAACCCTAAAGAAAATTAGTGGAGTGAACTAAAGAGCAAAAGCACCAGCATGGAGCTGGGAATCTGAAGGATCTGGAGAGATTCTGCATGAAGGAATGGTCTCTGATCTCTTGTCAGGTGCTCTCCAAACTCATCAGGCATTATAGGTGAAGACTCAGAGCTGTTATCTTGGCAAAAGGAGGTTGCAAAAAGTTTTGAATAAAAGGGTGCCAATAATTGTGGCCAACGTGTTTTGGAGAAAAACATTTATTTCATAATATGATTTTTCCCCCACTTTCAATTCTTTTCCTTCAATGAAAGGTTATAAGTTTGTGAAGTTTTTGAATGAAAGATCAAAAGGATAAACAATACAGATTTATTTTCACAGCCGCCTTTGCTCATAATTACTAAGGGTGCCAATAATTGTGGAGGGCATTGTATAGAGAGAGAGAGATTTTATTAGATTTTATCTAGGCCCCTGCTTATAAACATCTTTGAATAAAAGGTGGATTCATTCATGTATATAAAATGCAAAGATAAGTAACTTACTCGACAAAAAGAAATGTGCCCAATAGCAATTTCTATAAATGAAAAAAAGTGAGACCATCCTACTAAGCACACAGAAACCTAACCTAATTGCATTCTGTTTTATATTTTTATGGTTGACCAGAAGCACAAAGTTTAAATGTAGATTGTTTGAATGTTAAATGCCTGGTATAGTGTTAACATGAGGCACTGGATAGCTATCAGTAAAAATGTGCTTTTCATACTGGTAGATAGTAATTTCCATCATCATTTACTGTAGCATTTAGTATATTGTGTGAATAGAGATATATTATGTGTAACTTGATCTCATATATTATAGACCTTATTAGCATAAAACTATTGTGCAAACATTTTATCTGTTAAAGACTGAGTTAAAAGAGAAAAGGTGTAATGCCCTGGTAACAGTCCTTTCCTCACCCTCAGGCTGATCTCTGACACAAAGAGGGGCACTTAGGCCTCTTGTTTGTTTACTGTCAAGACAACTGTTGTTATGTTTCTAAATACTTTTATATAATATAATATAATATAGATCTTCCTGTTACTAGATGTGGTAAAATAATTAGACTATTAACAGTATTTTGAATAAGGCATTTCAAATCGATCTTCACAATTGTCCTGCAATAACGCAACACAATAATTTATCATTTCTTATCTTTTTTATTCTGAAAGGTTACTGCAGGTTTTCATCATTGGATAAACAATGTAAAATTGTGTTTTCTTACAGTTCCCTTTTTCTGAAAGAAATCACTTGGCATTCCTTCATGCCAGTAACATAAAGGTATACAGTATTCATGTCATGCAGTGCCTGAAAGACAGTTAGTGGTTCACTGCTTATAGTTTTAAGTTAAACTGTTTTCCCCCCTATTCAATATCAGATGATGAATGAGTATGCCAGGACCTGTAGCTGCATGTAAAGGAATTCTGGACTACACAATCTCGAGATCTTTCAACAGACCCCACTGGGCAGTAGCTTTGTTGATGGGGAAGAGAATCTCTTGGAAGTGGCGTTATCTAGTTAGTACAGATTTAGCTACAGGCTTTTATAACCAAGTTCACCTTGGAGCCCTTAAGAGTTCCATTTTGTTGTTTGCACCCAAAGCAGTGACAGACTTTAGTGGGAGTGCAGGTTTGACTTGATTTTTCCTGTACCATGAATTTCCCTCTGGTGTACATTGAGCTGGTTCACATGGAGAGCAGTTGTTTTTGCTAAAACTGCTGTTGATGAGGGCTACACTGCTCCTTTTGATTTCCATTGTCATCATGTTATATTTTTCTCACTTTCTTTCAAAAGCACTTCAGATGTGAGAGTGTGCACTTATCCCATTATTTTGTCCCATAATTTATCCATCACCTTTTCATACTTTCGATCCAATCCATTATTTCTGAGCTTGAATAATCAGTACCTGAGATTTTGTAAAGGCCTTGCACTCACATGCACAGATGTTTGTAAAGCCAGCGCTTTTCAGCAACTCTTAAAGCAGAGGTGAAAGAGATCAAAGGTCAAGCATTTTTGACCAGATTAGTCAATATGACACTTGATGGGTTTAGCTTTAGGGTTAGTCTTGAAAGGTGTGCCTAAATAGAGATTTTTAGAGAAGTTGTTTTAACATTTTGTCAGCCTGTTAAAGTCTGCATACTATCAAAATTGAACCTATTTACTTTGTTTGCGAACATTAGTTTTGTGGTGAACAAATAATCTGTGAAGGTTAATCCACTGAAAAAAATTTCGTTTTCATACTCTTCAGTCAAAATCTGAAAAATTGCTTCACTTCTGGAATGACGTTCCTTCCCTGATGATGTCAGTTTGACGGCTCGTTTTAGCCCTGACGAAGGCCTGTGTGCTGAAAAGCGTTGGCAAAATAAAGTATTGATCTTTTAGCTCCATTTTTTGTTTATTTTTGACCCCTCAACGCGACAAGTGTTGCTGGTACTGTCCATAAATAGTTTGACGGCTTGGGCAGAACATCCTTAACCACTCCCCTACAACCATCTTCTCTGAGCTAGAGATGGCGAGGATATGCGCTAATATAATAATTTTTCTCATAAAATTTTCCTTTTCAAATTTGTCACAAGACTGAAGCAAAGTCCTTCGCAACTTCTGGTTCACGTAGAACGTTAAACTTCTGAATTAGAGCTAGTAATATGCAGTGTATTTGCCAAGAAAGCTCAAATATTCACATTTAGTGTCCTTTAATGTAAAATTTGATTCAAACCTGCCTCACTTGTAGTTTTTCCCCAAGGTTATGGTGTTGTTGGTTCTTGCTCTGTACTGTAACTACTTTTCACAAAAAGGTATTTTATTTTCAAAGCATGTAGAATTACCTCTTATCCCCTTATCATACTTCAACCACAGGAGTGCAAAGAGGGATTAAACCCTCATTATTTTGCATTTTCTTTTAAGTTGCCCTTGTCAGACAGAGAGGCGGATTAGTAGCTTTTCTTTGTAGGCCTTTATCAACGGTGTTGTATAAACATCACAGTGTAAATGATTCCTGTGAATCTAGAGACAGTTTATACCAGCCAATGGGATGCTTGGTGGATTTGACAATGTCACTAATTTGTGACATTTTCTTGTGTTTCTTCTGTCTACATGTACACATATGTATGTGTATATACAGGATCCAAGATGTTCTTTTTTACTACACCTTCTAATGGTGAGAGAATTGAGAAATTAGAAAATGTACAGGCCATAATTATTATATATATATATTAGTATTTGCAGTTTTAGTATTTAAAATATATAGAAAAAAAACTCAAGTTTGGGGTCTGTAAGATATTAAGATGTTAAGCAGAACAAAGGTTTTTAACATTGATAATAATAAGAACCAAATCAGCATATTAGAATGATTTCTGAAGGATCATGTGACACTGAAGACTGGAGTAATGATGCTAAAAAAATTCAGCTTTGCCACCAAAGGAATAAATTACATTCTAAAATATATTAAAATAGAAAGGGTATTTTAAATTGTATTACTGTTTTTGCTGTATTTTTGGTTAAAAAAAATGCAGCCTGGGTGAAACATTAAAATGAATATGACTAAGACACACCCTGTCTCACCTTTAGATTCCTATTTACAGCCCACGTTAGCAATATTAACAGAACTGTGATCATTATCGGCCTCAAAAAACTGGACCTATTTACGCTACTTGCCTCATGCTTCCCATATTAAGACAAAAACCCAGAATTAGTTTTTTCACCTTCCCACACAAATCTTTGACCATCTCTTTGACCTTTCTTTATGGCAGTTAAAAATCGCTCAGTTGCAATAACATTGATCATATTTGACTTAAATATTCTTGTCGGCCCAAAAGATATTCCTTGCACACCTCATGAGCAAAAAAGGTGAGGGAGGAGCCCAGAACTGCTACAGCCTTGAGAGAGCAGGTGGGCGTTAACAAGCTCATCAAGTGGCCAAACTAACAATAAAAAGACTTGTGTCCGCTGATGTACTCTTGCACTCTGCCTCCAGACTCAACAGAGCCTGTGCCCTGCTCCAGAAAGAGGGAAGGGGATAGAGAGTGAGCAAAGGATACTGGCAAAAAGGAAGCACCATGGCTGATTCTTCAACTAACATGAGGCTACGGCTGCCACTGTTATGCATCATCTTGGAGGTCATCCTCATCATCCTCTTTGGAACACTGGTGGAGTATAACGAATACACTGATGCCAAGCTGTGGAATAACAGAACTGCTTCTAAACAAGAATACGAGAATGAGTTCTACTATCGTTATCCCAGTAAGTGACATATAAAATGATGTGTAGAAGTCTAGTAAATAGGCCTGGATTTTTATATATTCAGCATTCATTGTTGAGAAGATTTATGGATTTGATTTGATCATGTAATTGGGTAATAATTAAAAAAATAATGCAGATCAATAAATCTATTGAGTTCGCCAGCAGAAACACAGATCCGGTGCCTTTTAACTTGATACCTCAGGAATGTGTTTGATTGGGTAAACTTTAGACAAACATTGGCCTGTGCTACTTGTGTTTGAGCAGTCTGACTGGTTTAAGTGAAGCATGTTTACCTTTAGGAATTTGATCTCTTAAAAAGCTTGATTTATTATTTGTTTTGTGCTTGCCTTTGTGCAACTGTCATCACATTTCAACTATAGTCAGATTTCCCATCCATCTCGCTTTACTAAACCCAAGTCTTGTATATTTTAATCTCTGCGATTTGCACTAAATGTGCCCTCAGCACAAGACTTGTGTGAACCATATAATTATTTCATTCATTTCATTGCATGTTGTGTCTGCGCTACAAGCCCAGGACACACCTACGTGTGAATTATATATGATGAGTTGCATAAATCATGACATACAGACTTCACTTAACAGATTTAACAGAATACTACAAAAATTAGGTAGGATAAAGAAAGAAAGGGACAAATCCTTTGGCAAAGAACAGTGATTTTGTTGTGTTGTGAAAGACTTCTTTTCTGTACAGTATTTGGTCACTGACCTTCATCTTTATATATTGAGTCAGTTGAAAAGAGGGTCCATGGGAGTGGTTCTGCTTGTCACTGCTAAACTGCAGGGCACATAACTACACAACAGGTGTCACATGAGAAACAACTCCATTTAAGGGTGTAGATCACATCTTTATATTATTGAGTACTTAAATACAATAAATTATAATGTATTATAATCATTTGAGAGGTCTCTGTAGATCATGGTTTAATTTGTTTGTTCTGTGAGGATACAAATAAATGTATTCACAGTTCTTGGATCAAGCCACTTGTTTCCAAACCTGTATAACTTTCTTTCCTCTGTGGAACACAAAAGATTTTGAAAAACTTCATACAGTGAAAGTCAAAGGGGTCCAAAACGACCACTTAGGACCCCATTGCCTTTTATTGTATGGACAAAAAACACTGAGACATTTTTCAAAATGTCTCCTTTGTGTTTTTACAAAAGAGTCAGGTTTGGAAAGACGAGTATAATTTTTGGGTGAACTATCCATTTAAAGACTTATTTGTCCTGCAGCAAACTCAGCTTACTTGTTTATGGGCTGCCAAAGAGGAGTGAGTGTGAGAGATATGTGGGACAGTTTGCCCAAAGGGGCCGTGCCATCCTCATTGGTGCCCAGGTCAATGGCCAGTTGCTTGGCAACAGTGTAATTGTGTCAAAAGAAGTAAAATGGGTGAATGAATGGCTCTACACAGAGAAGAACACAGGGGTTAATGTTGGGTTCAGCATACCCATAGTGTAAATTTGGCCCTGAACGGTGCTGCTAAGTACCAATGTTATGAAAAACATATCAGTGATCAATTACAGTATATGATAATACTATTAAAAATGTTAAACAATGAGAATGTGAGAGAGAAGAATGGAAAAACAGCTAACTGACTGTGTTTTAGGTTTCCAGGATGTTCATGTGATGATCTTCGTCGGCTTCGGGTTCCTGATGACATTTCTGCAGCGATATGGATTCAGTAGTGTCGGATTTAACTTCCTCATCGCAGCCTTTTCCCTACAGTGGGCCACACTTATGCAGGGATTTTTCCACGGCATGCACCATGGCAAGATTCACGTCGGTGTGGAAAGGTAAAACCTTAAACATATGTTTGTTTGTTACATACAGTAAGCTGCATTTTACCCTAAGAGGTTACTGATGTAAAGATCTCTTAAGATCTTTGGTTTGTCAGTAAAGATGAGAGATTTTCTACAAATGCAGCTAAAATTTCTTTAACTGTAAGCTTACAGGTTTCTTATCTTTCATGTTTTGATTGCACATTTTTTTGCTGTGGCCTCTTGTCTGTATATTGGATTACAGATGAACACAGCGCCACCAAGTGGACATGGCAGTTTAGCAGCTGACTAAACTTTGCAGTCCCTAACACACAAGTACATGCACATTTATATTTATAATTTCTCAAAGTGAATATGTTTCTTCTGCAGCATGATCAATGCAGACTTCTGCACTGGAGCTGTGCTGATCTCTTTTGGCGCCGTTTTGGGAAAAACCAGTCCTGTGCAGTTACTTGTTATGGCCATTTTTGAGGTGACATTGTTCGCCATTAATGAGTTCATCCTGCTTTCTATCCTTGGGGTGAGTATAGAAACACAATCTATCTAAAGCACACAAAAATTGAATTTTCGAATTTTGCTAATTGTAATTATATTGTAATTTTCACATGAATAATGTTTTAAAGACACTGGACATTTGTTTTAAAGGGATGCACTGATATTACAATTCTGTCCGATAACCATATGCTGATAATTATTTTCATTTTACGGCCGATAACTGATAAATGCCAATATTAAAGTTTGATACAGATTTGTTTAAATAAGATAAAAAGAAAACATTATAAATTGTTTTAAATGATTCAAATGCATTTAGCCATCAAACATTACAGTATTTTGAGAACTGATAAAGATTACTTTTAAAGTTAATCCAAAAAAAAGAGAAAATGAACATGCACAATTAAATATCCAATATCGATAACTAATATGGTACCAATATATTGTGCTTCTCTAATGTTTGACACATGCAAATCCAGTGCATCATTAGTAGCTCTACCTTAGACCTTAAAACAAAAACTAGTTTTACTACATTACATTTGAGTACTTCACATTTACATTTACTTTAAATTTAAATTAAATATCCACAGAAAGAGCTAATGTTCATAAGCTGAAGTTTGCATAAAGAGTTCAAAAACTATATACATATTTATATTCTCACATTTACAATGTGTTGTCATGACTTATGTTATCAGTTTAAATGTCAATGGTATCTATAGGCCAATGACGCTGGAGGATCCATGACCATTCATACATTTGGTGCATACTTCGGCTTAATGGTGACCCGTGTCCTGTACAGACCAAACCTGAACAAGAGCCAACACAGAAACTCGTCTGTCTACCACTCTGACCTCTTTGCCATGATCGGTGAGTCACTTGAATAGTTTACATGCCTACAAAATTATGGCCTGTGGTCATCCATTGCTCTTCAATCCACTAAAGCTTGGGTTCTGCTCAGGTACCATCTATCTGTGGATGTTCTGGCCCAGCTTCAACTCAGCCATTACAAACTACGGGGACCCCCAGCACAGAACCGCCATGAACACTTACTACTCTCTGGCTGCCTGCACAGTGGCTACATTCGCTTTCTCCGCCCTCGTCAACCCAGAAGGCAAATTGGACATGGTGAGCATCCCCTTTTGGTCATCTTTGATATTACATTACAAAATGCAAGATTACAAGCTCTCACACAAGCTACTGTCTTTCTCAGGTGCACATTCAGAATGCCGCACTGGCTGGTGGTGTTGCTGTGGGAACAGCTGGGGAGATGATGCTGACTGCATTTGGCTCTATGATTGTGGGATTCCTAGCTGGAACTATTTCAGTCCTGGGATACAAATACCTCACGGTTAGTAGCACACACTTCTCTGACACACAATTGTAAACACCCACACCAATCCTCAGTATCCCATTGGTTGCTCTTTTATGCTCTTTTAGCCGGTTTTGGAGTCGAAATTGAAGATTCAGGACACTTGTGGTATTAATAACCTGCATGGAATGCCAGGAATTCTGGGAGCTGTGGTGGGTGCTGTCACCGCTGCCCTGGCATCCAAGGATGTATATGGAGATGGGTAAGTCAGTAGTTGATATGTAATTATTTGCATAAATAATAATTTGTGATTGTCTTAATGACATCTGTCACACAACATTATCTTTAGTTTAATTGCTTAGTAACAATGTGAATGCAATTTAAACATTATTATTGCTGTATTCTTTATATATATTGTTATTTTAAATTTTACTAAATAACATGTGTGTCATGGCCGAAAATATTGCAGAACTCATTCTGTGTGAGAACAGACACTTATTTGCGTCTGTATCCAATCTTACACAGATTGCAAAGAGTTTTCGCTGATGTTGAAACTGGAAAATGGAGCCCAGAATCTAAGGGAGGGTTTCAGGCTATCTCCCTGGCCGTCACATTGGGAATTGCTCTGTTTGGTGGTCTACTTACAGGTGGGTTACAGTTGTAAAGTGTGGTGAGTACATGCTTGTCTGACTGCTGGTTTCTTCTTGAACCGTGCAGTTCGATGCAGGTCATTGTTATATGGACATACAGTTTTTGCAAAGATGTAGAGAAATGACACAGTTATAACAGCTCATCTGAAATGGAGAGCTTTAAAAAAAAAAAAAAATTACCACTGTGAAACTTATTACCATAAGTCGTGCTTGCGAAGGTGGATGGGTCGATCAGCTTGTTCTAATTGACTGTCATTATCGCACTCTGGCCCAAAATGGGGTGGCAAAACTAATGCCAAAGTGTAGTAACAGCAATATTATAGCCTTATAGCCTCAGGAAGCCTCAGGACTCACTGGTTATGGTAAGGGGCACTACATTTCCAACACACACACACTAAGCAGTAGTGGTTCCCAAACTGGGAAGGTGACAAAAGGGGGTACGCGAAAATGCTGAGTAGTTAATTTAATTCTACCTTAAAACTAATATTAAAACTGAACATGTATTTCTAACTGCGAAAATTCCGTAAATCCAGTACATTTAATCAAATTACCTCATTATTTGCAGTCAAAAATGACTGTATCCACACAAGCAGCATGCATATGATAGATTGCGTGCAGTCGGCTGCCTTAAATCGCGCTAAATTACTGTCGTTCTCGACAATGCACCTTTGTAAAAATGGGGATTCAGCACTTACTCGCAAGAAGAACAAATATAGACACAGATAGTGGATTAATTTCGATTTAAGACTCAAACTTTCTCCGATACAAAAACATACCTTGTGTGAGTTCTTGTATTTAATGATGATAACGAGCAAGAATGCAATTGTTTCCAAATATCCACATGACTACAAATGTGACATTATTATACAACAGGTCAGAAAACTAAACGTTCATTTTAAACACAGTACTGTCAGTATTTACTCTATTTTGCAATGAAATAATAGTTGTAACAAAAACCACAGCAGAAATACAACACGTCTGTTTCACGAACAATTCTGCGGCTTTGAACAAATCGTGAGAGTCAATGATTCAATGATTAATTCACAGTCACTTGCTTCATTACTGAATGAATGACTCGATGACTCACTCAAAAAAACAGTGACTTGCTGCCACCAACTGGCGGTTTTAGTTTAATATTTAAAAGTATCACTTCGTTTTACCATCATTGCATATTTCTCTATTGAACATTTTTTATTTAAAACATTATTTATTTTATAAAGTTATTCATAAAGGAAAAAATATGCACTGGAAAATCAATTTAGGGGGCAAATATTGTCCATTAATGGTAAAGGTGTGACTGCACTCTAAGTGGAAGAGAGGGGGTACGCAGAAGGATGATAATCCCTTTAGGGGGTACTCCACTCTAAAAAGATTGGAAACCACTGCAGTAGACCAATCACAACAGACAGGAGCCAGCTGACCAATCAGAGCAGACTACACATTTTGGAAGGTGGATTCTAAAGAAATTTAAACTACAAAAGAGCGTTCAGACAGAGGTTGAAAACATGTGCTGCAACAATGTAAATTATAAGAAAAATTAGATTTTTTTTAACATTAAAAATGAAATCATGTAAACCTATATTCTAATAGACCTAATCTGTAAATGAGCATAATAAAATAATGCACATTTTTAATCTGCATAGATGCTACTGCACACCGATTGCGCCACACACAGGAAAAAATATTAACAAAGCAAATATATATAGAGCTGAATATTTAAATATCTGCAAAATCAAACACTTTCAGCTGTAACATGTCAGTCGATCCACGTTAAAAATGAATGTGAAGAATTTACTACAGAAATATATAACTTGCATAACAATATAAATAATACAGGGTTCCTATGCAGTTTGGAAAAGTATGGAATTTGATTTGAGAAATTTCCAGGTCTGAATAAGTGTATGGATTAAAAAAAAAGAAAAAAGTATGGAAACATATTTGTGTTTTCAGACTATTGCCCCTATTAATTTTTCTAAAAATATAAAATTAAAGGGTTAGTTCACCCAAAAATGAAATTTCTATCATTAATTACTCACCCTCATGTCGTTCCAAACCCGCACGACCCTTATTCATCTTTGGAACACATTATTCACACTGTGGAATTAATATTTTCTTTATAAGATATTTATTGATGAAATCCAAGAGGTTTTTTTATCCCCCATTGAAAGCAACTTAATTAACATCATTCAAGTTCCAGAAAAGTAGTAAAGAAACGGTTAAAATAGTCAATGTGACTACAGTGGTTCAACCTTAATGCTATGAAGCGACGAGAATACTTTTTGTGTGCAAAAACAAAACAGAAATGACTTTATTCAGAGAGAGACAGAATTGTTTAATAAAGTTGTTATATTTGTTTTGTTTTTGCGCACAAAGTATTCTTGTCGCTTCATAACATTAAGGTTGAACCACTGTAGTCACATGGACTATTTTAACAATGTCTTTACTACTTTTTTGGACCTTGAATGTGGTAATTATGTTGCTTTCTATGGGGTATAAAAAAAAACTGTTGGATTGCATAAAAAAAATTGTGTTCTGAAGATGAAAGAAGGTCTTACGGGTTTGGAAAGATATGATGGTGAGTACTTTATGACAGAAATTTCAGTTTTGGGTAAACTTACTCTTTGAGAATGTCTAAAAAGTTTAGTGATCCTTTAGTGATTGTCAAACATGAATGAATAAATTCAAGGTGCACGTTTTCATTACGCAAAACTGTTTGTCTTCACTAAAAGAATGTTTACTCAATTGCCAGAGCCACTCAAACAGCAACAAATAAAAGAGCAAACAGCCATCTAAATCAGACTGTACTTTGCTGATTGTGGATCATGCGAGACAAAACCACATTTATAGTATCAAGCTGATGTGTCAGAGGTCAATATATGCAGGTTATAAAGCATTTTAGGTTTCTTCTCATCATCACTTTGAGAAAACCAATGAAAAAAAGAAAATAACATTATTTACAGATGACTAAACTATATAATGCTGAAAATAATGCTGTATGAACTAACTTGGAGTCAGAAATAGAATGGGGTATCAGTTTACTGTCGGAGATTTGTTGTGTTGCATTGTGCAGCATCCAGTGTAGACAGCATCACTGATTATAATGGGCTCTGTTTGCTTTTATCGCATTGCACCGCTCACATATGGTGTAGACATTTAACACTGTAAGTGAAATTAAAATAGACAATTCAATTGTTAAATCACAGTTATTTGTATGAAAATTAATCAAACAGAAATTCATCATCTAGACAGCTCATCATCATAACAGCTAGATTGTTTATGCTTCTCTGTGTATACCTGTGTGCAGTATATTGTGATTTGTTGACCTCAGAGTAACATAGCAATATGTGTGTGCACTCTCAGGGTTCATTTTGAAGCTGCCAATCTATGGTGCTCCTCCAGATACTCACTGCTTTGAGGATGGACTCTACTGGGAGGTAAAGACTTTCTGATACCATGTTTATATTATTTTACATTTTATACTATATTCTGTGTTTTTCAAACAAAGATTCCTTGACAAACAGTGTAATTATTAGGCAATATTAACCTAATGTGCAGTAAAGGATTGTCATTATTAGGACACATAAAACTATTGAGTGGAACAATGAATGTCCAATATGCAGAGAAAGTATCTCAAACAATACTTGTTTTGTGTTGTAATGAAATGTGTCTGTTTCAGTTGCCTGGGGAGGAGGAAGGTCAAGAAGAGCTTAACGAAGTGGCCACACCAAACGAAGTGGAAAAACTTAACAGCTAAATTACCTGCTTTCACCTGTTTGCATTTGTTCATCTGTCACCTGTGATGTTCTCTGCAGGTGCAGTTTATTTTACTGACTTTTGTTCCATTATTGTTATTGTCAACATACCTGTGATTCCCTATAACGCCACTAGATGGTGGTGCAGAGCTGCGAATGGCTACAGCGCCGAGACAGAGGACAAGCTGATTATTCGCATGAGCTCTTAGAAATATTTGTTATTTAAGAAAGGCGACCGGAAAAATGCAGTTCTTTTTAGAGGAGAATCAGCAAAAGGATGTATCGGAAATTTTTGTATTCGTTTGATGTAATTTTTTTTCCCTAAAAATGAATGTGAAGTAAATGAATCATAAACAGCTGTAATATTTCAATGTAGTTATTTTAACGTCTCCTATGAACTACGGCAGACAACCGTTTCACGCAGATTAGAAATACTGTGAATATGGAACATTGATAAACATGTTTTAATGGGAAAATTGCAAAAATTTGAAGTGAGAAAATATTTGGATTGATGTATGTTAAATGCATATAGTTACATGTCATATCTGTTTTTGGGAAAAAAAGGAAATTAGAGGACAAATACGTTTTTTGCTTTACATGGATTATTTCTACCCAGCATAACCTGCGTTTGAACATAAAAATTCTGTATGGAATGACATTAATTAAATTGTTCAAAGATTTATATTGTTGAAATGTCATGTTTTAAATTAATAGTTAACCTTTGGAGGGTGTGTATGTGTGTGGTGATAATACACTGTATGGTTTTTGAGACGGTAATGTGTTTTGTTTTTTTTTCTCTCTCCAAAACTTAAGTGATTTTGGCAAAGTCACGCGAGCATTAATTTTACATTCAGCTCAAAGATAAACAACGACGTCGAATCACACTAATTCCTAGTGAAAGCGCCGTTTAATCGAGAATACTTAATGGCGCCCAGCCTATAATCACTGCGGAAAGGGTTAACGAAGAGTCCAGATGGTCTCCGTCGCGTAATTAGCACAGTTTCACTTTCTAGGATCAAACGGAGAAGAGAAAGTGGGGGTCTTATTTTGATAGCACGTTATTAGGAGCGCCTGGAGCTCGCGGGCTGTGCGAGGAGCTGCTCTACGCCCCTTTTCATTCGCGCAGAGCATCTTTTACAGAGACGGCGCCGCGGCGTGAACCAGCGCCAAGGTCTTTTCCCAGGCCTCAGACAGGTGGACAGCTGGGATGTGAATAGGCGCTAACGCTGAAGTGCTTAATTGCGCTTTATAATCACCAAAAATGAAGAATACTAACTGCACGTAATGTGGTATTTACATACTTGATTTGTTTGTGTGTTTTGTTTGAAATTGAGCTTTAAAGGTTTCAAAGTCCACGTGATAGACTTTGATTAATTATAGTGCTTATAGTCTGCAGTTGTTAAAAACTAGAGTCATCAAGCTAGTTTTAGGACATATAACAATTTTTGGTCAGGGAAACGTTAGTTTAAAAAAAAAAAAAAAAACACCACAAAAACGTTCTGTATAGGTTCATATTAGGTTTTTATGTCACTGCAACGTTCTGAGAACATTGTATGATAGTTACACAAAATCTAAAGAACCTTTTAAAAATTCCTATAACATTAGGAAATAGTTGCCAAAAAATAACCAAATGGGAACCATATGCAAGTCTTAGGGGAATGTTCTTTATTTGTTTGGTATACCTACTTTCAACAAAACACCCGAATCAGGAACCAATTCATTTGACATTTATCCATTTTCTCCTGTCTCTAAAGTGTCTTCAGTAGGAGTGTGTGCCGAGGGGAAAGTCCTGTGTGTGCTCTGAAAGCCGGTCTGTATGGGGAGAGTGCCTGTCTTTAGCTCACATTAACAGGATTACAGACAGGCTGTGCTCAGGGGCCATGGTCCCTTTCAACCGCAGGCCTCCCTCTGATCAGTGCTCACACAAACAGCACAACAAGAAAAATAGAGAGAGAGCTGGATTACAAATTCAATGAAGCTACCTTGCATATATTTACTTGACATTTCTTTAAAGATAACAGAAATTTTGGTTAATTGAGAAATTTGTCCAGTTACGAGATGCTATTCTATTCTATTCTATTCTTAGGGGGTTATTTCAACTTAATCAGACCCTTAATATGAGTTTCCCAGACTGTAGTCAGATTCATTCTCAATTATATTAACCTTTTTAATTTCGACTTAACAAATCTAACTAGTTTAACTTTTTTGATTGCACAGTTTACAGAACAATAAGACTGCTAAAATCACACACTATGGGCTTTAACAAAGCCCGTTGTGGTCAGGAAGTTTTCTGTCAGGAGAAATTGGTGCTTATGTGCTTAAGTGCTTATTGGTTCCCATGTTCTTCGCGTAGGCTAGTGAAGGTGTTTGGATCTGAATGGAAACGAGCACAACAGAATCAGGCTAATATGGTCACAGTGGAGCTCACACCTGCTTCGGCCAAGGGCAGCAAAGTTCAAGAGGTTCATTAAGCGGAGAGCAGAGCAAGAACAAAATGAACAACAAAGCCGTGAGAAAAGAAATGCCAACTTAGGAGGCGGCCAATGGGCCTAGAGCAAAAAACTAAGAAGATAATATAGCCGGATATCTTCAATCCCACAAAAACTGACTTTAAACTCATATTTGTTTGGTGATTAAGGGATTTTTGCTCTTGCAAGGCCTCCCTCAGGGCCCATTACATTCAAAGGAACACAACAAAAGCACTGACAGCATCCTTAGGGAGAGAGGGTGGCTGGACACAGAGGGGACAAAAGCCCTTTACCGACCCCCTCGCGATCCCCCCCTTGGCCAAGCACATCCCCATGCATGCTTGACATTGTGAGAGGCGTGAACCTTGAGGTCAGAGGTCAGTTTGGGTCAAGTGGGGTGAAGCCATCATAGAGTCTTAATTGAGTTGGTGCTGTTGAATGAGGACGTGACAGTGGAGGGGCTCTAGCTAGCTCAGCTGATGGAGTGGGTCACTATTAATGCTTAAATGAAGTGTGTCTTGGGCCACATATAGCCATGATCATGACAAGGAAAATGAGTAAATCTTGACACATGATTGAGGAATTTTACTTAAATGATTTGAGAGATTTACAGTTGTTTACAGCGGATCATTCACTTGCTCTTATATTTATAGGAAATATCCCTTTAGCAAATGAATGAAACTAGGGATGCATAATATTGAAATGTATTCTTATACCGAAAAAAAGAAAGAATTATTTTTCTGTTTCTTTCAGGCTGATAACCAATAAATAGCAAATATTATAAAATATTTTGCTTTGTTTGAAAAAAGAAATTTAAAACACTAAAAATATAATAAATAGTTTGTATGCTTCAAGTGAATTTAGGCATATATATTCCAGGGGATAACGATTCAGATTATAAATGTTAAATATTTAAAATATTAAATGTAAATATTTATTTTTATATTAAATTAAATATTTGACATTTTTGCTAGACAGTGATTTAAATCTTAGGCAGAAAAAAGTAAAAAATTATTAAATATTCAAAAAATGGCTGATTAATATCAGATATCAGCCAGTATGATAAAAAAAACAACCCAAAAAACAGTTATCAATACGGTGCCGATATACACTGTCACAGGTCACCTCTTAAACTCACCATTATGTATTTTAGCTTATGGAATGGTAGATTATCAGAGTTCAGTGTCAGACATAAAAAAAAAGGGATAAAGAAAGAGGTAGCTATTTCAAGTACAAGGAAGATTTTGGTTTATCCATTTGGGGATGATTCATTGGGTATAGAGGGAAAAAAGACAGAGAGGGAGAGCTGAGAGATGCTGTGTGACTGTGGGGTTTGCAACAAAAACTAATTCTCTCCTATTTACTCCTTTCCTCTACATCCCTTAAGCAAATTCAGTCAATGCTGTTTTATCAGATGCCAATTTGCATGATGGCAACAAGCCACAACAGACTTGCAGCTGCACCACACACACACACACACACACACACACACACACAAACAAACATAGGCTACACAGAAACATATACCCTACCACCCCAACACAACCCCAAATAAAAACACAAAGATAGACATAAAACACACTTTAGACACAAAATGTCACAGAGTGAATGTCTTACACACCAGCAAATCACACATTTACACACAAATCAATGCATTCGCCGTGTCTCTCCTCCCGCTTTTCTCTCTCACACGATTCACACCCCCTCCGCACCTTCTCATCATAATTAAAACAGGAGGTGTCTCCACAATGCTCTTTTGTCTTAGTGCAGCACGGTGAGAGAAAGGAGTCCGGTGGCTGAATATTAATGAGACGGGGTGTCCGTGGATGGGCTGCATGAGCAAAAGAAAAAAACAAAAGAAAAAACAAACAAACAATGGTACTATTTTTCTCCTCCTACGCTTGTGGAAGGATACATCATGTGCCAAAACACCTACGGCCACTCAGGGTTGCCAGCGGTGGGGAAATGAGCACTATGCATTGAGAGAATGAGTAAGAGGTTTAATAGTGGAAATGCAGTGAATGGGTGATTACCAGGTGATTATGTAGCCCCTTCTAGCCACTAGGTGGAGCTGAGTGAGCTTTGAGAGAGAGCCGGTGCTTGTTTGTCTCTACAGTAGGCTACCTGACTGAGCTTCACCTAGGTTTAGCTGCTATACTAAACACTATCTACAGATGGATACACATGCCTTGGTCTCTGATTTAAATACAGTATAGGTCTATATATATATATATATATATCTCTGTGCGGTTTCTTTTCCCCCTCAAAAATCATTCAGCATCTTCGAGAACATCTGATCAATGCTTTGTTTTCATAGGTAAGCTACACATATATAACTTATAGGCCTACTGTATAAATGTGTCAATGGTAGTGTCCATGATAAATAAAAGGACAAATCCTTTAAAAATCTGCCTTAAAACATTTGACAAGTTCTTAGATGTTTGGTTTCATATGGATTTGAAAAATGAATACCATTTTCAAAAAACGTTTCAATTACATTACTCATAGGCTTAATGAAAAATGTCATGTGTATCCATTAAGAATTTTTTTCTTAGACCTTCAATACATGTGAGTTTGTCCACATCTTTATTGTATTTATATGCAATTGGTAGATGCTTTTATCCAAAGCGACTTACATTTAAGGTACATACATTTCTATCAGTTCTTGTATTCCCTGGGAATCAAACCCATGGCCTTAGCCTTGTGAGCGCCATGCTCTACTGTTTAAGTTACATTAATTTATTAATATCATTTATTATTAAATAGCTATTCAAAATTTTCAAATTCATATTTTTAAATAAATTAATAGATCTTGACAAAAAATGTATATTCATATAATGTGTAACCAATGTTCCTTAAAAGAAACACTCCTCCAACAACGGTTTCTCTAATAGACATGAATGCAATAAATGCATGTTTGCAGGCACCAAATCACATACGCAACCACACCGTCGCACAATGCCGTGAAATTGTTTCTTTTTAGCTTTTAAGCGCTTAAAGAGAAACACGCACACAAACACTTGCGAGCATACTTTCAGTGTTGCCATGCACATCTCTCACACACACTTTCTCACACAGCTACTTCCTGAGGAGGCATTTTTAAAGCTGAGAGGTTGGATGTCTATCTTTGGCTCTCAGTTCTAAGCGCCCTGTGTGAGTGTGTGAGGGGCCTGTATATGAGCAAACTGCCGCCTACTCCGGCCATGACCCACAATTCCTCACAATGCCCCCATTCTCTGGACTGAAAGGCTCCATCAGCCGCAGGGGCCAGCTCTCTGGAGGGGATACGACGCCTCCCAGGATGGCATACAGAGACGGGCATCGCTGCCAGGAAACCATGGGCCTGGCGGAAAGAGCCAGCAAAGGCGATGATGAGAGAAGAGAGAGAGAGAGAGAGAGCACTGAGAAGGCCAGCATACAGAGAGATAGAAGGATGTGCTTGCCAAGAGATGCCAAGCGTTTTGTATATGCCAGTGCCACTCAAGCCTCATTAGCCTGACTCTTTGTGCCACACTGCTCTCTGCTGTGAAGGGATGTGCAACTCGCTTGCCCTGACAGAAGCATCAGATTCTGGGTTTGTGTCGAAAAGTCTGGATCTAGACCTGGAAATGAGACTGGAATATTGCTGTCACTTTATTTCGATTATTTAGTCTTATTTTATTAAATATAAAAGTATTTTTATTAGGCAAAATTTATCTGACCATTCAAACACTATTGTTAAAATGTAGTTATATATATATTTTATATATTGACTATTCAAGCACAAGTGTTAATGTTAAGTGGTGTTTAAAAAAATAATAATAATTCTATCAAGCATATTTTATTCGACATCATTCAAGCAGTAGTGTTAATTTTTAGTGTTTTTTTTTAAATACAAAAATAATTACTGCCAGACACATATTATCTGACCATTGAAGCACTGGTGTTAATATTTAGGTTTTTTTTTTTTTTTATATAAAAATAATTGTGCCAGGCGCATTGTATTTTACCATTCAACACTATAGTGTTAATATTTAGTGTTATTTTAAAATATAAATAAACTATAGTGTTAATAAACTAGGGTGGATAAAAACCAAATTCAATCAAGCAATTTTTTTATTCAAAAATGGATTATTATAAAATGAACTATTAATGCTAAGCATGATTTTAAGGTAAAATGTACATTTGTGAAAGAACACTCAACTTCTTAAAACAGTGGAAACTGTTGATAAAAAGCTATTAAAAGTAATAAAAGTTATTTCAATTTAAAAACTATATCAACATTGCAGGATTGCAAAAAAAAAATATTTGTACATAGTCTTTAGGTGTTCTTTTGAACAGACACGTGGCTTTTTTTTCCTTTTCTTTTGGCTGTTCTTTTTAATAGAAATTGATTTTGAAGCACATGTTATTGATAAATGATGTATCTCAGAGTTTTTAGCTCTTTCTTTTCAATATTAATTTCTGCAAACAACCCTGGTGGTTGCCAATGAGCACGCACACACATCCCAGAATGCCCTGGTGAAATCTCTATGTGAAAAGGCACAGGTCAGCCTTATCAAAGAGCCCAGGGGCCGTTAGGGGCATTGAAGGGGCAGGACAGCCTGGCAGGGGGGTAAAGGGGGTCCAGGTGGGGCATTAATCTTGGGGAGGATTAATCTAATAATCTAGTGATCCAATGATGAATCAAACTTCAGAGCTTGGTCTGAATCTCTACAGCTCCAATTAACTCCAAGGGAGGGAGAGGCTGATGGACAAGTCTATTATTGGCATCTGAGAGACACTGTGAAAACTGAAAGAAATCAAAGGAAAAGTGTTCTGGAGAATTACGCCCACGCCGAGTGAATACACAGAACATGCATGACTGGCTCAATTGTGCCCTTTTAACATTTTCCTCTAAAACCCCAAATCACTAGGATATATATCGCAAACGACAGCATGGTGGGGAGCAGTTTATGTGTCTTCGCCAATCCCAAGGCAAGCATTGGCGATTACATAAAAAACACAAATGGGCAGTTGAAAAAAAGATTTGGAATTCAAAATTAATTAAACTGAATTAAATTTACACAGTTTATCTCAGCCTCTGAAAGCCATTACATGTGCACAAAGATGAAAATGCTTTCTTTAACATGAATCAAGCTAGTTTGATGACCAAATCTATTTTTCCCATACTTTCGCTTGCTCAGCACAGAGACAATAATTGTGGGAAATCCTGCTGGGTCTTTTATTTTAATTTAACAAAACACGCTATGCTGGGTTACTGGCAAAATGGCAACTCTGGATCATAGTTTTGAGCTCTATCAACAATAATCATATATTAAAAAAATAAAAACATTCAAACATACAAGCTAATAAATCCAGGACAATAAAGAAATCCATTCCTTAAGATTGTAAAGTACAAAATCAATGAATCAAGAATCATCAATGAACATAATCAGTTTTGTGTTTTTGAGTTAATATTGCTAAAATGAGCTGCACACATAACATTGCATGGCTGACATTGACCTGTTGTTGAAGAGCAGGCCATCAGCCTATAGAGCCATATGTTAGAGAAGAGGACCCTGTCCCTAACCTCTGACCTCTGGCTAATTGGAGGCTTGACCCTGTTAGGCAAGGACAAGCAGGTCACAAGGATAGTGGGGCGTGCTAAGGGAGGGATATGCCCCAAGGGCACACCCCAGGGACACCTCCTTATGTTTAACATCCACCTTATGACTGATTAAGGATATGTCCATCCCACTGTGAGGTTAAACCAACATTCATATATCAGTTCATTCATCGCTGCCCCAAAGCCATTCATGTGAATCAGCTATGGTATATTATGAACTTCCCTGCTTAAACTAACATCACCATAATTTGATAATGATCACAAACAAAAAAATCTTCATTAAAAAAAATACAACCCAAATACTAAAAAGATTACTGATGCTTTTTTCAGTGAAAAGAAACGCTTTAATGGACTAGCATTTCAGATTAAGATTTTTATTTTCTTTAATTAAAATGCATCCCCTCTGTTTGCCATGTAATTAAAAATAAACAATCCAAATCTTTACGTTCAGAACATTTTTAATTTATGAAGCCTTTCTATCTTTCTTTGTGTCTCTGTATGTCGCACACACTAAAAAGTGTTTTCATAATTATCACAACATCTTTGTTTCCTTCCTTTATACTTAATTGTATGAGTTCCCAGATCAAATCAATTCTCATCATCATCAGTAATGAATTTCAAAGTGGTTGGGGTGTGTCATAATTAGGTAAATTGGTAAACAGGTAAATTGTCATAATTTTAATATTTTTTATTTATCTGAGTTTTTTTGAATAGTTGATATCCATGTACATAACAGTATATTTTTTTGTTAACAGTCTCAAGCAACAACAATTAACATTTAACTATTAACATATACTGCATGTACACAACAGTAGACGACAAACGTGCAAGAGTATCTCTCACAGCCTTGTTTTCATTGGCGAACATTTTAAAAATGGCGTCTGCCGCGAACAAGGTAGGCCTGCGTACTTTTCACGAACAGCGGTTGTGATGGAATTAGGATGAGTTTCTCTGCGACCAGTCAGAAACAGTGAATATTTAATCGTGAGTGTTCATGATCCTGTGATGTGTAATGCCAGTGGCACGCCATATAATTCCTAAGCTTGTTATTTGGGCCTCTCGTGAGCTCTCCTCTCCCAGCTGCCAGTGAGCAGCACCGCTTGTGATTCTTTTCAGTAGTATAAGGGATGAGAAAAACAAAATGCCATTGGCAGCTGTTTGTTTATGGTTTCCCACGACTCCGTGCCAATTACCTCTTGTCCTTTCGTCAGTCGCTTGTCGTCTCTCATTAGCCACCCTTCGGTTGACATGAACCCCGGGAAAAGTGTATAGGCGAGCCCACGCTTAAGCGTTGTGTATCATCTAGCCATCTTCACTTCGCTGGCAAATGTTCCTCTCTGAAATACACCTTTTCACTGTATCGTTACCTCACTCTGCTCCAGGCTTTTGACGCAAAATAATAATCCACACCATAGGTTTTTTGCTGCATGCGGATCTTTGGGGATTCAAAGGTTCTGTTATATTCAAAGGTCTTTAGATCTGCAAATTGAATCTTTAAAGCACTAGAAGCCTACATGTTGTTGCACCAGAATTAAAAAAAAAAGTGGTTTGTGCAACTTTAAGTTATCCTATGGCATCAGGCTTTAAGAATTATAAGTTAGTCTACTTGTAGATTTCAGGTGAGAAGTTACATAGTAGCCAGTAAGGTCCTCTTTTTGCCTCATTCATGAGTTTAATAGCCTGCATTTTACAGTCTGTAGTCTTCCTATATTTCTCAATTTTTAGATGTTTTACTATTTGTGTAAAATTAACATATGAAATTAAAGCTATCTAATCGCTTATAAAAAAAGGCTTTTATTAAATGATCAATGCACACAAATTTATGAATTTAAGTTGCCCACCCTGCATCATAACTGCATGTTTTTATTTTATGTAGCCGGTTTAGGTTTTTTTTTGACGCAACATAATTGTACAAACTTTTTTTCTGTTTTAGTGGCATTTTCTTAGTAGCTGATAAAAAAAAAAGTGCCTTCATCCTACATAACTCCGTCTCGTTTAAAATCAAGCAACATGGTTTATTTCACGAAATTTTAAAAAGCTAAATAGATTAAGTACAAAAAGGTACCGATACTGATAGTTACCAGCTTGCATTCAAACGAAAATGATCAGATCAACATAATTTTAACACTCGATAAACCTTAAAAACACTATTGCTGTGTAGCCTTTGTTATTTTTAATGGTGTACATTTTACTTCGGAGTTACAAAGTAAATGAACGCACATAAAACCTTTGTATATGCCAGATAAATTAACAAATAATAATAAGGCCACCCAACTGCAACGAATGTTATAACGAAAATATGCCTTTAAATGGATATTTACGTTTCAGTCACTTGTAAATGAGTCTGCATCCCTTCCCAATCACAAACCTTATTTGCGTTTAGAAAATCACTGGGTTTATTTAGCTCACTCTGATTGGCTGAAACGAATATCAGCGGGACCGTGAATGATCTCATTGCCTTCATTTACTGTTTTCCGGTTTTTAATTGGGTCCTGCAGGGTATAGAATGCACACAGTCCTTGCGAAGAGGCGCAGTAAACAAAAGGCGCTTTACTTTGATGCGAGGGAAACTGTGAGAACTGGTAGCCTGTGTTTTAATCCCGATGACCCTGTGTGTCGTTAATTGAGGCTGACGTCACATAACTCGGTGGAGAAAAATTAAGACGCGCGCGCACTAATGAGGGCCCCTCTCTCTCAACACAGGCATGTTCTACAACGTGAACCGTGTGGCCACGCAATTATATATAAAATCAAAAGAACGAAAAAATGTTGTTTTTCTGAAAAAATGAAGCGGTTTAATTGGGTCAATGTATTCACCTTAGGTTGCATTATAGCTTTTAAGAGTAACAGATAGTGTTTTCTTTCTACTTAACATATACAAAAAATCATGTACATTGATTTGAGATTTTTATATTTTATTTAGGCTATTTAGTTTAATTCCATGTCTATTCCCTGAATAGCCCATGAGTGATTATTATTAGCCAATTTATTATCTCTAGTATTAGCTTATTTATTTACTCTGTATTTTCAACATGAAACAAATGCACACCGATTTAATGATGCACCAAAGCACGATTTATTACTACAGCCTATATTATATAGAAATAGACAGATGCACTGAGAGTGGGCTGTTGCAGTCTAAACGTTTAGTGTTTGTGTTGCTTTCACGAAATTATTTATAAGTCTAATTGTCTTGTATAATATTTATAGTAAATCCGTGTCCCTAGCGAAGATGGTGGTCTATAGGGCAGTTTTGACTTTTGAGGTCGCCCTTCATTGATAGAGGCAAACCGATCGGTGTCTGATCCGATCACTCACTGTTATGTGTCACTGCTATAAGTTAACGTCCGCCAAGTTGGTGGTATTAACCCGTTCATCCCCGCGCGTTGCTATCACGGTTGCTACAGAGAGAAACTAGTCGCGCTTTGTGGTTTCCCAGACACACCCTGCGGCTGCGCGCGGATTCGCTTCATTACAATTTCACGGATTGTCACGTCAATGACAGCGTCTGAACCTTACATTGATCGTGAAGTTATGTGGACTGTTTCTTTGAATGTATCACAGCTACAGTTTTAATAGATGTAATTAAGCTCGTTATTAAAATTATATAAAGGCTAAGTGTGTGTTTTAGTTTAGAAAACGACAAAGGGGTGATTTAAATGTGAGAGAATTAGGGAAGTGAGAGGTTTTAGTTTCCAAACAGTTTCTTAGCTATTATTTATTTTTATTTTTTTTAGAAGTTGGTTCCAAGTCTGGAAAATTCTGCATCCACTACTATCATTATTAGGTAATGATTATAAAGTAACTGCATTCACAGGTTGGCTACAGTACAGAAATGGCCTGTTGAACTGTTGCATATATATACATTAGCGTTTCCCATCAAATCTCATGTCACTCCATGCTAATGAATGGACTCATATCTGTCTGAATTGTGGATGGCATTTTGTGGGAACCTTTTGATTGGTGCCTCCCATTACAGCTGTGCATATTCTGAGTACATTACTTAAATGGATAGTTCACACAAAGATAAAGATTTTGTCACCATTTACTCACCCTCATGTCGTTCCAAAACTCTGACTTTCTTCTATGAAACATAAAAGAAGATATTTTGAAAAAA
>RJVU01062584.1:2552337-2567194 GCA_003731715.1 Anabarilius grahami | reverse complement strand
ATATATAATAACCATTTTACAATTCAAATGTATAAAATTCAATATAAAAATGTAAAACTTATATATGAAATATTAAATATATATATTAATAAAATTGTAAACAATGCATATATGTATATGTGTGTATTTTTTTTCTTACAGGTCACCTGCCACAGTGGCTGCCAGATAAGTATCAGCCACTGACCACGAAGTACCAGCTCATATTGAGGCAGATCTGCAGAGGGATGGACTATGAATCCTTGTTAATCATCTCAGAAGCTAAGGGAGTCTTTATTATCTGATGGATGGTCCCACATGGGGAAACAACGCAGCGTGGCGGGCTAGTCTTTTCTTAGGTAGTTTCTTTCATTGTGCTGAGGATGCTGAGGTAGAGGTGGTCTTTGTTTTAAGGTGCCGTTAGCCGGGCCGGAGTGTGAGAGAGTTGGCTGAGGGGTAAATAAAGAGTGGGATTGGAGGGGTGGGGTTCTGCTGAAAGGCAGCAAACCTTCTCTAATTGGCACTTGACATTTTTTTGCTGTGGCTGGATAAAGTGGACCCTCCAAACGCTTGCTGGAAAAGTGCCTTATGCAAATACTGCAAATAGGAACCATTGTCAGGCCTCTGACATTAACATCTGAGGTAACAATAGGACTGTGTGCTTTCAGTGGACATGTAGGTGTGTTGAAGAGAGCACAGGACAATGTGGCAGAGAGTGGACAGCATGTGAAAAGCCATCCAAATGATGCTTCAGTGGGGGAGAAAAAAAGTCATTTCACCAGAGCGAGTACTAGTTCACTGTGCCAAGCTTTAAACAGAATGGCCCATTAAACTTGGACAATCAAGCAGATGTATGATTTTACAACGTCTGTATATTTGTTTTCTTTAACTTCTCCTCCAATAACAAATTTTTTAAATCTATGAGTGTAAATAACACTAGCACAGAGTGTAAATAATTCATATAGCAGCATTCAATATTATTGCCATGTTCACATTCAGCTATTTTCAGACACAGTCAAACCCATTGTGCAATTACCCATTCATTCCTTTAGACTAAATTTAAATGTCTAAACGAGAACGGTGTGGTCTTCTTGTCGCCGTACAGCGTGTGTGATGAATCGGCCTTTCATGTAGTCAGGACAGCGTTTGGCTACACCTGTTACTGCTGAGAGTTTAATCCCCTTTGTGTGTGTGGGCCCATTGACTTCTCTAACAGCCTAAAGGGAATTCACAGTTCTTTGGGGCGACGTCAGGGCGGGAGGGGGTCAGAGAGAACGGTGTCTATTCCTCAGTTTCCTCTCCAACAGTGCAGCCATTTTGGGGCTCGGTTGGTGAGTTCCGTCCAAAGAAAGGGAAGCATTGCCGGGGGCAGGAATCAGAGCGGCGCTCACCAAAAGCTGCCTGGCTGATGTGACTGGGACGCTGTCAAAAGGTTGGTAAAGGAATCCATTGTCTCTGTGACAAGTGGCCTGGCTCTATTGACCGTACAGTTGATGGGAGAAGGGAGGAGGATGGTAATAATAAGGGCACAATGCTTGTTTTTCTAGTTGACACTTGAAGTCCGAAATGCTAAGTGCAAGAAAACTGCCATTCACGCTTTTCCTTCCTGTTCCTCTGTTCCCTGCTCTACAGACAGTTTGATTAGACTGCCAATCATTATTCCTTACAGGCCGTGACGTATCCAACCTAAAGGCTACCTCCTACCTTTATGCTAAATAGTCAAGGTATGCTAACTTGTACTTGTAGATCTTTCTTTTATACCACTTTTTAGGACATTTTGTAATTGAACGTCATTTATAGTTTACTGTAGCTAGGCCAAGATGGACAGTTCGCTGCTAAATTGGTGTGAAGGATGCAACAATTGAAATGGATAATGATGGAGTGATGCAAATTAAGCTAAATCAAGATGATGATTGATAATATTTGCTGCATACAGGTAAGTGGAGTATATAAATTGCTGTGTAGGTATTTTTGATAATAAAGATATTAATAATGTAACTGCAGGCCAAATCAGGACAAAACAAATTGAGAGTTTGTCACACATGTTATTGCTAAACTTGAACATGGTTTTAGAAACTTTTAAGCCACCTTTTAAGAATTTTCACTATCAACAACAAATAAAAGACCATAAGTCATTCATTTCCAATTAAGCATATTATAGAAGCTTTGTGAAGTTCTGGCCATATATGCTTATGTGGAATTTTTCGATCTTCGGTTGCAATGAATATTTGAACTTTTGCGGTTAGACAGTATGTGACCACTAGACCGAATGTAATGTATTCTAATCAAAACTATTGCATGAGGTGAGAATTACCAATATTTTTGCACTAAAACGTTATTCTTTAAACACTATTTCTCTAAAACGGGTGGTTATTACAAAAATTGTCCAGTGTAAGCCCTAGAAAACCTATGCTTTTCTTTCAAAAGTATTGGAGGTCATTTGTTTTATGTGGATATATTCATACATTCATATTCATTCATTTTACAATAGTGAATAAGCAGAGGGTAACGGCTGCTTCATGGCCAATTTGAAAGTTCTGTGCAACTGCCATTAGGGGGTAAAATGCAGGTTTCAATAAACTCAGTTTGCTCAGTAGAAACTGGTCTGAAACATTTTGTCATTGGAGGACACTAATGCTAATGTAACCACATGTAGTACACACTTGATCAGTTTGGCTCAAACTCATTTATCTATTCCCAGTGGTAACGTTTGGACTGTATTTGTCTTTTGCTCTCAAGGATGAACAGTTTAATCCTTGCACCTGCAATGCAGCAGCACTATCTGTGGCTACAGTAGTAACACAAACAGAATGACAGCGCCTCACCATATAGATTCATTTACAACATCCAAAATGTACCTATTACTAATCAGCATTGCTAAATCAGACTTATGAAGCCTCTGTGATCTGTTAATTCCAAATGAGAAATTAAATTACTATAACATACCCAAAGTAGCTGATGTCCACCTACTGATCACAAGCCTAATAGTGAAGGGGAATTGTGGTATTGGCCTCCTAATGTTTTTTTGCCAACAAAAACTGTTAAGGTTCAGCTGCTGAACCCACAGACCTGTATTCAGGACCATCCCAACAAGCTTTGCTAGAAAATGTCCATGCCGGCACTGGCTCCATCCCAGCCCCATTTATAACACAGCCAACTGTCACATCCAATCAAGAACCTCTCAGCACAAAATTCAAGTTCAGACAATCAACGTTTGTTTCTCAGCGTTGGCTCAAGGTCCGAATGCATCCTGAATAGAAGCCAGATTTGCGTGGGAAAGCTTTAGCCCGTTAATTATTCAAATGTACGAGTTGAATTGAGCGAGTCCGGGTCGGTATTGAAAAAGACAATGGGGTCTCAACTCACCAACCTTGTTAAACAAAGGTAACGAGTGAATGAGCTTTGAGCGCTCGCTGCAGACTAATACTTCAGAAAGCACCGGACTGGGTGTTAGTACAGGCACCCGTGGGTGATCATCATGTGGCCTTGTGTGTTAAGCCTCGGCCTGCTGCTCTGTGCTCTGAGACTAGCAGCTTACAGATTAAACACGATCATGTTTGACCAACTTACCACTGCACCGCATGTTCGCTTAAACCATGTTTTATCCATACAAATCCATAGATTTTGGATTTTGGTAAACATCCTCATTTTGTGCAGTATTTGTAATGAAAGTTGTTGCGTATTGGTGTGAATGTGTATTTTTTCTCTTCTGCTGAATTTTCCTCCGCTTGCTGTGTAGCTATGAATCGAATATCCCATTTATTTGTCTAATGCTAACCAGATCTAGTCCTTGAGTAATGCATTTTACATCAAAAGACATTGCAGTTGAGTTTGAAAATTTCACACCTGCTCTTATGAATTGTTTGCTCTCATTTTTCATGCAAATATGTATGACAAACTCTTACAGGCTTCTTTAAAAAATGGATAGCCGTTTTGTACTTGCATCTTTCAAAATTGTATTAGCCCTATGCCAGAGTGGAAACGCTATTTTACAACCATTATAAAGAGGGTAATGAGAAAGATTGGGCATTACGAGGAAATATGATGCTGCATAATTCTTTATGTGGTACAATCACTGCTTGTTTTTTGAACAAAAAATTACTGTAATAAAAAAAAAATGTAAATGCTGCTTACCTTCTATATCAGCAGTGATGGAGGCCATTTTGTGGCTTGCTCTTGCAATAAGATGCAGAAATTGAGGAGGAGGAGAGAGGGAGACTTAGGAAGGAAAAGAGGAGAGGGTAAATGTACAGATCTCAAGGTGGGGTGATGCCTTTCAGGTGTGTAATGGGATTCTTGTTACTTTCGGTTATCTAGCTTTATGAAGAATGAATAACACTCATACAGCTAGATAACCAAAGATAACAGCCAACCCCTCCGGCCACCCATCCTCTTCCACCATATGAAAAACCGGGGTTGAACTGGGACCTGAAAAGAGAAGATTTTTTATTAACTTTCTAATTAGGTTGGGATTGAAGTCAACTGTATTTAAACACAAGCTTTAATTAAACCTGATGTGTTTAATGCAAGTCATTCATTAATGATCATGACTGTGTTAGGACTTGTTGCTTTTAGAACTACTTGTATATCTCCTTTTTAAAGTTGACTGGTTAAAACCTGCTAGAATAAACTTGGCTATGATTTCACCAGTCTGTTGAATCAGTCTGAACTGGTTTTTAGAGATGCAAGGGGTTCATTCACTGCTTGTTGTCTCTGTCTTACATTGCAGGCTGATCATTCTCCCTGGGTGAGAGATGGCTTCAAACACATCCCGCAAAGGTTGGGATTTATTTTTAAATGGGGAAAAAAGACCCTGACTGTGCCGGCGGAAAAAAGGAAACAGAATAGTAACACTGGTTGTTTTAGTTTTCCACATATTTACCCTCAAGTCGCTGTTGTTTGTGTTTCAAAAGCCTGTCTTTCAATGCTAAGTGGCAGAATCATGAGGTCTCTCTCTCTCTCTCAGCCTCTCTCTGTCTTTCTCACGACTCTCAGTCAATCTGATTTTATGCAAATAAAAGAGGAGCCGGTCCAATTAAAAGCCTTTGTGTGAGAGGAGCCCCTCCCCATACTCTCAGAGGTGTTGCAATCAAAGAGAAGAGAGAGGGAGAGAGAGAGTGTCATCACTTATTACAGCCTTTCAAGCCTAGTGAAAATGGCGACGCAGGGGCGAGTTCAAACACTTTTATTTACTCTACACACAGCTCATCATCTAATTATTTTACTAACAGCACCAGCACATTGTTAACAGGACAAAATGTCCTCAGCCAACTAGCCTTTTGACTGTAAATTAAAATGCTAGAAGCTTCCCTGTTAATGAACAGTTAGCACACACAAACATGCTTATATTACACAGGTAGACAAACACGTAAATGTTCTGAGGCAATGGAAAATAAATGCTTTACAATTAAATAATACAATTTCAATATAATAATAATACTACTACTTGATAATCTCACCACCAGCATTCCAACAACAGTAATTAAAGACAATAATAATAATATTTTTTCTATTATTGTTTTTGTTTTTATAGTAGTGGTGAGAAAATCACAGTGCTTGTATTCACATCCCATTTCGCGTCACGTCTCATGTTTCCTGTTTTGTGCTGCAAAAATGTTAATTTGGTGCCAAGAATTAACTAAAAGGTATACTAATTAACTGATCTGTTAAACTGGACTGATTAGTAACTAGCTTCATGAAGTGATAGGCTATTTAAATCTAGTCACCTAACACCGCAGAGATACAGTCGTGACTCAGTGAAGCGATTATAGGCTATAAAAATGACTAATTTTGTGCTCTGTTTAATCTTAATCATTCGAATCAAACAAATCCAAAATATATGCATAATCCCCAATATTAGTATATAATATAATTCCCTATTCCCAAAGTTTTTCGTTAAAATTTACAATGCCTGCATGGTTCACAATATTATTGACGTATCTTGCATTAAATTGTTGATAGAGTAATTTTTATGTAAACTGCAGAGGTGACTTCATTGATTTTACTCTTAATTCTGTGCTTGTTTCTCCATTTGCGTCTTTACATATTGTTTATTTAAATTTATTGTAAGGATTGTCCTGGTGTGAAAGGCGTACAAAGAATGCAATCATTTTTTATAAGGCTTTATGCTACCATTAACTGACAACCATATGAACATGAATTTTAAACTCGATGTATAAGTCATTAAATACGAATAAGAAACGGAAACATGGCCTATTCGTGTTTGTGAAGAAACTTCACATTTGTAATGTTTATAGACTATATTAAATATTCTTGTAATATACATTTATAGGGGAAATTGTTTTAAATTAGGCCTATATGAAATGATAGGCGTCTTGTCAAGTAAGCTCGTCGTTATTTTCATGTGGCTTTATTTTATTCTTATCAATTACGCACTAGTTTAACTATAAGATTAAAATGAAAAACTGTAAAAATCTAAATATTCTGTTGCTAAAATTAAGCATATATAACACCTAAAGGTTTTGGTGTCGTGCTCTTTCAATCGCAATCCAATGCTCTCACACATTATAGCCTAAATAAATTAATTGATCTATGACTGTGTGTGTGTGTGTGTGTGTGTGTGTGAGAGAGAGTGTGTAACCATATGTGTGTATAGACCATACAAAAAATAAACAGGCCTGAATAAAAAAAATAGACCTATTAAAATGAATTAAATTTTATAGTTGTAGCTACCTGTGTAACGTGCCCCTCGTGTAAAATCTCATAATGGACGTCCTATGGGGAAAAAAGAAGCAAAGAGAGAACAACGTGAGAACTTGAGTCTGATTTGTTTCCCCTTGCTTTTATAAATAGACATTGTGAACAGGACTTTCTCGTGGTGTATAGAATTTTAGTGGTGACATAGCCTAGCTATAAACATAGTCGAGCAACAGAGATGTGAGGTAGACTAGGGTAGACCACACCTTAACTTCAGCGATTGTGATTTTTAAACGAACCCGATAGGCTAAAAACTAACAATAACTTTTTCTTTTTTTTTAAAAATATCCTATCACAAAATTCATAATGTCCTCCACATTAGTAGGCTATTTAAGACTTCTGCTATCCTATTGCAATGATGAACATACTATATAATCGCAAGAGAAACGAGATTTGTCACACAACAGTCGCACGATTCATAAGGTTTAGGCTAACCTGAGTGACGTTGGTCATCCTTCGGTCAGTGGTCCAATCTGGTTGTAAGATAATATTTAGTAATGTTGTGGGGTGGGGGGCTGGGGCCATGTATACATACATGTCTGTGTAATATCTATACAATTAGAATTTTTAATCAATTATAACGTGCCTTAGTGTTCATGGGTATGATACACTAGACAGAGCGAAACGCGCATGAAAGAGGCACGTGGAGAGCAGATATTGGCCTTGTGATAAACCTGAACGCTGGCCATCAGGATTAAACCCGTCATGCGCACAGGCCTCTATCACATAAACACCAAACAAATTACAATCATTTGTGCCAAGGTTTTAGAAACAATTCTTGAATATATTTTTATGAATGTTCTGTAAATGAACGTATAGCTTTTCCCATCATGTAGTTTGAATGACCCAGAAATATTTCTGTTATTCTCGTTTTGTTCTATAGCTTAAAGATTCATACAAAACTCAAAATAAACCACGAGCCTTTTCGACTGTTTATCAAAAACTGATAAATATTCTCATTGAAAGCATTTAATTCAGACATAAAGCACACTGCTGTAACTCTAAATTCTCATTTAAAATAATAGCCTACCAATCATTTATAGGTCAAAGAAATGGGCATAATGAAAACCAATAAAGCCCTATCAAAATATAGACTTATTAATTAGCAATAATCTACAAATTAGAGTAAGGGTTCCATATCCAGACTTGTGAATTGAGTCTTCTGAAAGAGAATCCGTATAATTTCTAATTTCCTACATTGGCTTCGTTTTATGAAAAAATGCGAAGACTATTGATATGATATAACTGACAATTTCCCGTTAATTGCGTCTAAAGAGGATGCACGCGCCCTGATCACCTCTAACAGCAGCGTGTCTCGAGCGCCAAACCCTACAAGGACCGCTACACGCGCAACCTGTTCTGGGACTTATTCCTGTCAATTCTCGCTTCACCCTTAAAAAAACACGATTACGGAATTCTTGCAGTGGTTCTATGAAAGCAGTCTACAATACAAACGTAAATATTAGCGTATACTCACTCCTATCCACGAGCATCGATGGTCTTTAGGACGGATCGCAAAGATAAATGTGCGCGTGCGGTCTGCGTGCACTCCAGAATGTTGTCTAGTGCTTCGGTCCTCCGCTTCATGGCTGCGGCTCCGCGTGACGTTGCAGTGGCCCCATCCATTCAGCGTCTCCGTATCGGGCTGCACGCAGTCTTTTCACCAATATTTCCCATTGAGATGCTCCTCTCCTCCCCTACGGAGAGTGGAATGAGCTGCTCGTTGTCCCCCCTCTTATCATTCCGCGTATTAAACGCTTGTGGGCCTCAACCTGCAAACCAAAAAACATATAGCATATTTTAAGCCCTCCCCTTATGACACGTTGCGGTTAGAATTTGTCCCCACCCTCTTGAATTAGCAATGCAATGCTGCTTAAATGTACAGAGAAGCATTATAATTTGCGCTCTTTTGTTAACTATTACAATAGTAAGTTCTTTCTATATAGACCAAGTATGTGTGTCCTTGAAAATATAGGAGAAAAACCAGATAATCTATGATATAATTATAGACATGCAATAGCTCGGTTTTATTTACTCATGTTTAATACACTTACATAAGAATTTTTGCTGTGTAGCTAAAGGTAGCCTATAGGCTACAAATGCATCATATGGATTTATATCTGAGCTTCAGGAAGGCCTTGATTTTTGTTGTGCTGTGATGAAATAAGTGCCTTTTGTAGGAGAACCAAGAACACTTTGACTTAGAGACTCCTTTAACTGTAACCCACAGTCTAAATCAAGTGCGCTCGCTCCCAGCAACCCTTTGTCTTTCCCTTTTTCTCTGGAAGTGTCTAGGAATGTGACCACTGAATCGACAGGGTGAAACCGTGCAAATCAGCTTTAACCGTCAGGACCGAGAGTAGACCCCAGACAAGGGGACAGAAAGGGGTCTCGGTCGGTTGATTATCATAAGAATCAGATCGCTGGGGATAAAAATCTCCTTTGAATAAATTACTGGTTCAATAGGAGGCGCGACTGCCAAATAGACAACTCTGTCAGAGGCCGCTGGTCTTGGTTTTTCCATCAGTCGTCTGAGTCCCCTTTTCTGAAAGCTCAGACTCTTAATGCATTCTCTGTCTCAAATTCCATCGATTTCCATCGCTTGTTCTCCTTTCTCCAGATCTGGATAGCACGCGAAAGCCGCTGTTACCAGGGCGCCGGGAGCATGCAGGCCTCGAACCCTTCGTGAAAGCCAACCCGTTGAGAAGTAATGAGTTAGAGATAATGCGCCAAGGCTTCGTGTCCGCCAGAGATGCTGAGAGAATCAGACACTGCTCAGTGTTGGCACGTCCCAGGGTCATTATCAATTATCGACCAACAACATGTTTCTACTAGTCCCTTGCTTTAACACATCTAGTCATTTCCTGAGGGATTCTCCAACACGTTTTTATCACTAGGAGGATCTCTTAAAAATAAATAAACACTTTTATGCTGCTTTTAGACTTCAGGCAGTCAGAAAGTGGTGGATAATTGGAGCCACGCGCTGGTGAACCTGTAAATTCAAGGACGGAAAGTTCCAAAGCTCCAGTGAATAAATATAGTTCGAACATCATATATAAACGTAAGCGTGTATTTCCATATATAAAACAGTGTTATTATGACGTTTCTGAATACGAAGTATTAGCGGTAGGCTATTATGAGCCCACGTGTGCGTGTGTGCTTGAGACGCGGCCAGGGCGAAATGACTTGTATGATTTTCATAAACCGCCAGCGTGCGCTCCAGAAGTCAGGCTGTTGAGATTTATTCTTAATAAGAACACGTGTTTCCAATGAGGCGTTTGACCAACTCAGCACCACGATTTTCGGCCACGAAAGTGTGCTAAGGCGATTATGTGAAGTAAAACTCATGACAAGGATTGAATTGCATGGGCTGATCTATTCTGGTCTTTTCACATTTCGCCTCTTACAGTAAAACGTGAGGGGGAGACGCACCGAATGACTCAGGAAAAATCTGATGTTTTCTCTTGAAATTGTGTCGATGCACTCGAGCAAAGATCCGTAAACTAAGCATTGTTTTTGTAAAAACTCGTGTGTTTATTTCAAACTAATTTCAATTTGAATAAGCCACCAGAGTGAATAAGATAATATTTTAAAATAATATATTTTAATTTGAAAATAATAAATTGCCCAGTGATAAAGAAATAAATACGTAATACGTAATTTCAAACGTCGTCATTATTTATAAAAATTTCATCAGGTGTTTAGTCCTTTTTTTTTTTTCTCCAAATGATATTTTATCAGCCATCAATCAGTGCATCATATAGACTTTGATTGGTTCTGCTGATTCTTAAAATCGCAGGTGCCATTTTTTGTCACGTGATTTCAACGTTATGATTCTATTACAATTCTCAAATTTGTTGTCAATATGCAAACATATTACATAAGCGTTTTATGCATTGTTGCATGCGGGTAGGATAAAGTGGAAGTGTTAAGTTCACACACGTGAATGTGTGAAGGATTGTGTGTGAGAGAAGGGGGGAGAATACGATGTAGAAAGACCAGCTACATTCAAAACCAGCCTGTCTGTGAGGTATTGTATGTACTATAGGCTTTACTTGTAAGGTCTGGTTTTGAATTGGGATGCTGGACGGTTCAGAATCCGATACGTGATTGGCAACTCAAACGTCATCTTTTGTTCCCCTAAATCCAACTGAGTAACTACTCAGTAAGAACGCACACATCTTCGTGCATCGGTCTGAATGTCCATTTATCATACCATTGCAAATTGTGGAAATATTTCCGTATCGACATATTTTCAGTATGTATAAGTTTTGTTTCTTTAAGGGGAAGATACTGGGCGTCTCAGACACTGACTGTTTTTTATCCGCATCTCTCATAGCCTATTTAGTAGTTGTAGCCTACTTAAACACGAACAAGTTTTACCCCAGGATACCCTTTTCCTGGTTACTGGAAACCGTAAGAGCTGTTTTCTCAATGACAAATCCCTAAGCCTGGTCTAACTGAAAAACAAAAATGGCGTTCTGACATCTCCCACGCACCGCCTGACAGGGTTTGCAATTAACCCTAATTTACATATGCAAATGACCTGGAAATTCGTTTTGACTACAAAATGGGGTTGAGTGAAGCAGCAGACTAGCCTACTCGGAGATAAAATGCACAACTTTGTGCCATATATTGTAATCTACTTCAAATGATGAGAGAGTATTTATTTGATTCCTTATTTACAGAAAGGCAGAGTCCATCATGAGATTTCTCTCAGTAGAAGCCTTCTCGTTATCATTCATTAAAGCCATTGTTCTTGGCGCCGGTTACACGCTTTATGTCCTCACAACCACATTTTAGGTGTTCTGTCTGTAATAGTTAACTCTTTCTCAACTATTTTCAGTGGTTAAACCTTATATGCTGTAGGCTACATTACTTAAGTAGTCTACTCCTAAATGCGAGACTTTTATTCAGTTATATTCAGTTCTTTTATTCAACAATGAATGAGCATCTCAGCGTTTCGTTGGGCAGATGTCGACTAATACTGAATTAATTGCTTAATTAATGCGTTTGTGAGAGTTTATTAAGTTTAGTTTCTACTATAAAGACCACGATTTGTCTATATTGACACGAAATTGTTAACTTTTTTGGTAGCAGGTTTTACTTAAAAACTGAGCCAAATGTTATATTAGTAAATAAAGTTGTGCAAAGATTATGAAGCATAATCTTTTTTTTTTTTTGTATTTATTTTTAACTATAGCTTTTCAGTTTAAGATGCTGTTTTACAAGCTTCATAAGACAGTCAGTTTTAGGCCTACCTGTAGCTTATGTTAGCTACTGATCGTGTAATTTTTCATTCAGTGTAGCCTATGGGTATACATTAAATAAATGCATTTATGCGTTTGTGTTCTCTTGACGAAATAACCTACATAAACGCAAACCTGATGCTGTGAAATTATTCCCGTGTTATAATGTGGAAATTGAGTGTCTTCGTGAAAGAAATTCCAAGTGTCTTTATGTGTGACCTCTGCCTTTACAATTATGAATCTATCATTTTCAAAACGGCAGTTTACTTGTAAGAATTTCGTTTATTTAGATTATAAATTAACGAAATATTTTTGCATTTAACGAAATTATTAAAGAAAATCCAGATTGGATCATCTGGCCACTGAATCCGTGCCAGCTTTTAAAGCCTCTTCGTTGGCATGTGCTATGTGGGTGTCACTGTGTGTGTATGTTTTATTGTTTTATCGAGGTTATTATTTCCAAGCAATATAGAAAAAATAAGAGGCAAGACTTTGCGAATAAATGTTGCTTTTTCTTTTACTGAAATTTTATATTTTTCTGCCATATAGCCTACCTTTTTTTACTAGCAACAAATCTTATCTTAATAAGCACTTAAATGCTTATTTATTGTACTTTCAAAAAAATCAAGCATTATTTCGGTTAATAATAATAATTGTGACGTGAATCACCTGTAGTAGCCTATAGATCCTCCAGGTTTAAAGCAGAACGAACACTACTTAGTGTCAAATTTGAGAGTTAGTCTTATCAGTCCCTTTATTTTTCGTGTCCCATTTATAATAGATTTACAATAATTTGAGCAAGTATCCTCCCAAGACTGACGATGGATGGACATTGATGGAAAACTTCCACCCTGACCATTTCTGGCTTAAAAAAGAAAGGGGAAAAGGAAATAGAGTTGACTCGGTGAATTGTTTGACTAATCCTTCTCTTTTATGGGATGAAGGAAAAGACTGAAAGAGGAAAAATAGATGTCATTCGATGCAGGGGGCAACAGGGCTGATTATCTTTCTCATTGAGTATAACTACAGGCATCTGAAATCTCAGCATGGTTTCCTTGTAGTGCGTAAAATAAGTGTAAGATTGAATCAGGAGGACTTGGGTCAGGCTACAGATTTCTATTCTCTTCACCCTCTTCCATTCATTAATTTGTTCTCATTTGTTTGTTGTGTAGTTTCATTGCATCACACCGGTGGCAGACTGAAATCATCCTATTTATCTTGAATTATATTATTTATCTTGAAACAAGTGAAGTCCTGCAGTATGAATAACTGTGAATTGCCTATTTATTATTTTTTATTAACCTATTCTATTCTGTTCTATTGGAATAGTCTAGAACTAACCTCGCTCGCGCTTTTTTTCCTTGTGAGGCGCTGTCCGTGAAACAGTGCTGAAGTCAGCCTTAACAAGAAAGCTCGATTTCATCTAATTCCACAGTGTAAAATGTTTTGTTAAACAACCATTAAAACATTCTTATAACTGGTTTTAGTCAGAAATATGATTTAGTGTAACGAATCAATTTGAGGTTACACTAATGAAAAACATTTTAAGACTCTAAAGCTTCTTAATGTAACAGCATGTTTAGTTTGCAGTGCACCAATACAGATGACCTTTTATAGACATTCATATCACGTTGAACTTCGAGATTCTTAAAATATAACGTAATTTCAGTTTGTCACTGACTTTGCTTTCGAATTGATGTTAGTTACTCTGCATTTGTTCCCTTATGTGCGGCCTGAAGGTCCACCACGTCAAATATTTCGTATAACGCCACTGCTTTAATCTCAGATTGATCACTGTAAAAACAGGCTTGGCAAAAGCATATTCATTTACTATGCAGGCTAATATTTGAGATATGCAATATTTAGACTACAGGTTATGTAGCAGGCTTAACAAAAGAGAACTGAAGGAACCTCCTCGCTGCTCCCATCCCCATATTCCCAAACAGATCCAAATCTGCTCCAGTATCCTGGGCGGTGTGGCGCAGCATGGCAACTGGTATTGCACAGTAGACTGCAAATCATCCAGATGAACGCATCTGAAAAGAAATACACCTCCGTATACGGCGTAGTTTAACATAAATAGTGATCCCACTGTATCCGTGTGTAGACTAGCAAAAATAGTTACTTTTTACGATTAAGAGCGTTACCAGACATTGCGTGAAACAAATGTAGGATACTTGGGTTGTAACTAAAGGTTTAAGCAGGATAACTTAACTAAATTGCTTTAAAAAAAGTAATATGCCTCATTTTGTTACACAATGAGCAGTTTTTGTGAGTTCATAATCTCTGACATTCTTCAAACGCTGTTTTAAAGCACTAATTACTTATTTGACAAGAATAATTACTATTTATGACATGAAATTTCCATGTTCTTTTAGTGTTTTCGCAAAATTTTGGCTATAAAAACATCCGCGAGATTTTGACGAAATATTTAGCCTTCATTCAGCACTTGTGGCATCAGCAGCTCCCGCTGAATTTGGTTTTCTGCTTACTTGAAACATGGTCCAGGTGTCTTCCTTCAAAGTAACCAACTTTAAAGCACTGGTAACAATTTATACTTTTTACTTTTAAAAAATAACTTTCATTAGTAAGATATTAAAAATGAAAATATGTGGAAATATATGCTATGATGTTCTATTTAGATGTATATTAACGAATAATCTCTTAAACATTATATTTGTTAATGGCAGTCAATATAAAGATAACAATAACGACAAATTTGAGAAGATGGAACATTGAATTCTAATTTTAGTAACAGTAATGAATTCTAAAATGAACAATATTACTGTGCTGTAGTTAACATTGCAAGTATATTATAGCCTAATTAGTCTAGATGTTTCTGAAAAAGAAATCTGAACAAACCCCGAGTTGAATCTGACAAAATGTCCTCATTTGTAAAATCTTTACAGTACACA
>RJVU01062584.1:2526868-2549935 GCA_003731715.1 Anabarilius grahami | reverse complement strand
ACCATGCTGTTGAACTTATTCATTTCTTTGTTTTGCATTGCAAAGTTTGTATTCACAAGAACAAATTTCTTAACATTTTGCTTTCTTGCTGATATTTTCCATACTGTAAAATCTCTTGAACTCATTAATAATAATATTAATACATTTCTTATGGACTATGATCTTAGCTTTGTTGCTGATTGAGATGCAGTATGTTTGCCTGTTTGTATCTGTTTAAAAAAAAAAAAATGTACAGTTGTGGTCAGAATTATTGGCACCCTTGGTAAATGTGATCAAAGATGACTGTAAAAATAAATCTGCATTGTTAATCCTTTTGATCTTTAAATCATAAAATTAGCAAAAATCTAACCTTTCATTGAAGGAAAATAATTGAAAGTGGGGGGGAAAATCATATTATGAAATAAATGTTTTTCTCCAAAACACGTCAGCCACAATTATTGGCACCCCTAGAATTTTTTGAGTAAAATATCTCTGATGTATATTCCCATTCATATTTACATTTTTTTAGCACACCAGGGTGATCATGAACATGAAATTGTCCAGCCATGACTTCCTGTTCCACAGGAGTATAAACATGAAGAAACACAAAGGCCAAATTCCCTTAATCATTCATCACAATGAGTAAAACCAAAGAATATAGTTCTGATGTGCAGCAAAAGATTGTTGAGCTTCACAAAATAGAAAATGGCTATAAGAAAATAGCTAAAGCATTGAAAATCCCCATTTCCACCATCAGGGCAATAATTAAGAAGTTCCAATCAACTAAAAATGTTACAAATCTGCCTGGAAGAGGACGTGTGTCTAAATCGTCCTAATGCACGGTGAGGAGAAGAGTTTGAGTGGTCAAAGACTCTCCAAGGATCACAGTTGGAGAATTGCAGAGATTAGTTGAGTCTTGAGTCTCAGAAAGCCTCAAAAAATTTATCAAACAGCACCTACATCCCCACAAGTTGTTCGGGAGGGTTTTAAGAAAAATCCTCTGCTCTCATCCAGAAACAATCTCCAGCATATTCAGTTGTCAGACAAGACTGGAACTTCAAACAGGACCGGCTTCTATGGTCAGATGAAACTAAAAAATAGCTTTTTGGCAGCAAACCCACCAGATGGGTTTGGTGCACACAGTGGTAAAAAGTACCCCATGCCCACGGTTAAATATACTGTTAGATCTTTAATGTTGTGGGCCTATTTTTCTGCTGGAGGTCCTGGATGTCTTGTTCAGATACATGGTTTCATGGATTCTATCAAATACCAACTGATAAAAAATCAAAACCTGACCTTCTGCTAGAAATCCAATAATGGGCCGTGGTTGGATCTTCCATCAGGACACTGATCCAAAACAAACATCAAAACCACCACAAAAATGTGTCACTGAGCACACTCATGTCGTTCCAAACTCATAAGACTTTCCTTCATCTTCAGAACACAAATGAAGATATTTTTAATGCAATCAGAGAGATTTGTTTCTCCATTGACAGACACAACTACCATTTTGACACTTCAAAAAGTTCATAAAGAGATCGTAAAACTAATCAATGTGAATTGAGCGGTTTAGTCCAAATTTTCAGAAAAGACAAGATTGCTTTATATGATGATCAGATTTAATTTAGGCTTTTGTTCACATATAAACATTCATCAATGCACACATCAGATTCGGTAAACAGTAGCTCAAGCTTGCTTGCTTGACGTGCGAGAACCATTGAGGTTCATTCTCATGTGTTACGCAGAACGTTTGAACTTGTGCAAGAAACAGTGAGGTTTGTTCTCATGCTTTAAGCAAATACACAAATGCAAAACTATAAAGTGACCCCCCCACTTTTCTTACTTTCAAAAAGATGTTAAGATCTATTTTAAATCATTATCTACCTCCTGTAACAGAGTTTGAATTTATGGTTTTTGGTGTCTTTGTATAATCTTTATTTAATATTGTTATTTTATTTTGTGGGGAAGATTATGTTTATGTGATCTGTTTAATATATATTTTTTTATTATTATTATTTTTACCCATCTCATTTTAAATGTATGTAATGTTTGACCTTCCCTAAACCCCTGGCTCTTTTCTTTTGGCCTATTTCTCATTTTTGTACTCTGTAAGCAAATGTTTAATTAGAAAAGAAAAGAAAAAAGGTTTATCTTCTGTTTATGTTCGATGTCCATGTTCTGTTATGTTTATGAACTTTTTGAAATGTCAAACTGATGGAATGGATTGTCAATGGAAGGACAGAAATCCCTCGCATTTCATTGAAATGTCTTCATTTGTGTTCCGAAGAGAAACTAAAGTCCTACAGGTTTGGAACGACTGTCAACAACATTAGGGTGAGTAAATGATGCGTTTGGAAAACTTGTCCCGGCTCTTTCACTGGTTTTGTCCTAGTGTGGCCACAAGAGGGCGCAACGTCACCAACAACTAACCACTCTCACGTGAGCCATTCAAATTTGCAGTGTAAACTTTGGACACAGTACAAGATTCTCTACTACGCCACATTGTATGATGCCGTGATTGTAAAAGCAAATACAAATTATACTGTAAATTAAAAAAAAAATGATAAACACTACTCTGTGCTGACAAAATTTACAATCTTCTGTAAATACAAATGTCTAGCAACACAATGTCTTGATAATCATATAAATACAATGCATGAATGAGCACAGTCAAAATTACAGGCTACCTTTCAAATCACACCTAAAACAGCAGCCAGTAAACATTAGCTGCGAAAATATGATTAAATGTAAATGCAAATATTGATAATTATAATATTGGGTAGTTGCATTGCATTGCATTACATAACACAGCCTTGTCATACATGATGCTGTTTCTTTACAGTGGTGATTTGAAAGTATGAGACATTTAGACACTTAAAAATTATTATTTATTTTTTTCTAATTATATTGAGTCCCTTTGCTTTTCCACTTACTGAATTCTTGCCTGTTCCTGATTGCCATACTTATTGCAGCTCATTGTGGGGGTACATTTGATAGAGGCAGGAGGGTTTGTTGGCTTTGTTGCCATAGATACAAAGAGTTGCTAGGCAGCAGACAGGATGCTACGGAAGCCAAGTGCAGCAGATCAGCGGGTCACTGCAGAGAGGAAAATTTTCACCCACACACCTTTCATCTGGATTAATACATTCAGAAATAAAGGAAAAGAGAAAAAGAGAGAATGAGGCAGATAGAGAACGATGGATGCAGAGAGAAAGAATAAAAACAAGTGTGCATCTGCACGTGCATCTGTGAGTCAAAGAAAGCGTGAGAGCGGGAAAAAAAGAGAAGGAAATGAGAAGCCAAGCCAAAAGAGAATCCATCTGTAAAGTGTCATTTCCAGCCCTTCTCAGCTCCGAAAGCAGCTGTTTTGAAACCTGTGTTCGAACATGCAGGTTCTATTAAACAATGAAACATCACCTGCATGTGCCCAAGAGATTAAACTGATCTAAAGTTCAAGTCCAAAATTACAATGCACTGCAAATACATGTTACTCCTTTTGCTATGCACACCATAGTAGATTCACAAGTGAATAAGATGTAATCTGACATTTATTACTTGTTCATAACTGCCCACTGTGGTCAGTCAATAACTGATCCCAGATCAGAGGGCTTGTCTGAGTCATTGCAGCCCCACTTTCATGATTGTTTTTGCCTGCAGTGAAGGTTTCGTGGCTGAATGGCATTCTGTTCAGTGCGCAGGCTGAGTGTAGGAAGCAAGTGATCTGAGAGAGGGCAACAGGGTGTCCATCTGTTTGTATAAATGCTCTTCCACAAAACCCCAGTGCATAAGCTCCTTACATAAGGAATAAAACAGTAATCTCTCTCCTCCACAGGTAGGCCTATATGCAATGGGCTACATTCATGTTATTTCTTTTAATTTTTTTATTAAGTGGATATCTATCTATATAATATATCATGAAGTAGCTGCTTAGACATTCTACAATGACTTGTCTCAAAAACTAAACTAAAAATAAACTTTAAGATAATGAAATAAAAATACACAAGAGACAATTTACACATTGCTCGAGGATTTATGTGATAATCTCAAGAATATCCTGGTTGCACGCATCACATTTCATATATAAAACGCAGACTGAAGGAGTTTTGTTTTCGAGTCCTGTGACTTTAAGTGTTCCTCCATCTCAGTGACGCACGCAGCTCTGATCCGAGTATATGTCGCAAGTGCATTCTCATTATTTAATCCTTTAAAGAATATTTCTGGTTTTGTTTTTTGTTCTAGTGTTATTTTAAAACCCGTAGCATTGATTTCCAGATGGATCAGTTACATTGTATCCGTTTCAGCTGCCTTCAAACTTACCGCACTCTTACATTTTAATTTTTCTGCGTGCATCACCACTATTCCCTCTGTAAACACTATATTCCTCCACGAAAAGTAGGACTTTTCATGCTTTTATTGGATTCACGTGATGTATCTTTCATGGAGCCACTAAAGCAGCCTGGTCAAAACTGTATTTGATATTTTGTCCAATAATAGGCTATTCATAACACACTTAATGTTTCCTTTTAGTTAAGCGGGTTGGAAATAAAATGCACGAATGCAGTTCGACTTATGAATGATTCACTTATTATGTGCTTTGAAAAAGCACAATTTAGGCTACTTGCTGACGTAATCTACTGAACAGTGTACATCTGATATTATAAATAATAAAACGTGTTTAATGTAGCGCATCAGTCATATCATGATTGAGGGTTATTTTTAGGATATTTAAATATTAATAATATTTCAAATATAAAATACAATCACATATAAAAGTAATTATTACATTTCAGTTCTCAAATGTAAACACAGACGAATTTTACAGGATCTTTTCCTTAAGATGGGGAGGCGGATGAATACATAAACCGCGTCAGCGCGATCTCTTCCTATTTCACATTAGCCCCGCCCACAACTCTTTTCCACACAGCAGTGCCCATACTTTAATCCGATTGGACGAAACACGCAAAGCTCATCTCTGATTGGCCACATTATCTATCCATCATAATGCACTGCCAGTCATGGTGGATAGGACACTTTGTACATGGAGGTTTTTGACTGTACGGGCTAAATAATAACCCTGAACAGGAGTTAAGGATTTCACATATTATTATTGACATCTGCTCGGTGTTTTTTATATTTTTGCCTGGTTTGATCTATATTACTCTTCTTTACGTATCGGGCCGTAAGAAACCTGGTGTTTATCGCACAGATGTGGATCTTGTAGCTGCTCCGGGTAAGTCGTTCGTCCAGTCTAGCTGAAGCTCTTACAACGCGAATTATTGCCGTCACCTCTCTGAATTTATTTTAAAAAATACCAAAATTCAAGCTCATTCGCGTTCGTGCGCAAACATAAACTGGTTATTTGTTGAATGGGTCTTTTTATTGCATCAAAGGGGGGAAAGTCGCGTCTGAAATCGAAGCTAGTGAGATACGGAGACTAGGCTTTTAATACCCAATTGATGAAAAGGGAATAAGAGATAATCCATCACAATTACATTACTTTTCATAAATATCTACCGTAGTGTTAGTGGATTATTAGAAATCGTGACTTACTGGGCCGATATGAACGGTGTTCGTTGTTGTGGTGCTTCTGACAAGCTGTCAGATTTAGTAGCTGTCTGAAATGTCAACATGATTTTGATGCAGTCGCACACATTTCAGCTCACTATGTTGTGCGCTACAGGATAGCATGTGTTTTGTGGTGGAACGTATATGTTTTTAACTGATGCGAGGTATTTTTTGGGATCTTTGTTGGAGTGGACTGATTTTTTTTTTTCTTTAGCACTGAAGCCACTTATCAAGTTTGGTTGATCCTGCTCACGGACTCTAAACAAAAGTTTGGTTTAACCTACGCAGTTCTGCGGCACCACCCTCTCTCTCTCTCTCTCTCTCTCTCTGTTATGCAATAACAACATGTGTTTTTGGTGTATTCGTTCTCTTAAAAACTTTCTTTGTGAACATTTGCTGGCTCTAAATTCAAACTTTTGAAGCCAAGGACATTCAAATATGATAATCCCCTTAGCAAAGAAATCCTCTTCCTAAAAATATAAGAAAAATATAAAATATCTATTTAAAAGACATATTCTGTCATTTTCACTAGAAATCATCAATGAAATGTGTATTGCTAATCTCATGATTTAATGTCAATTTTAGTATAATAAAAGTAAAATTAATATATTACCCCCTTGCCGGCCTCCTTGAGGTCCCAAAAGCCCAATATTAAAACCCCCTGTCTGTCTTAAGATATTCAGAGAAGAAATGTCTTTTTAACAAGCTGTGAAAGTGTGACTTCACTCTCTCATGAAAATATGTTAGTTTGAAGTTTCCACAGGCTGAGTTGTAAGTGTGAAGAGCGTTTGTCTTCGATGCTTTGCTGTAGTGTAAAGTGTGTGTACAAAGCTTTGATTGGTGGCTTCAGAATTCCAGCTCTCATTATAGGCAGAATCTCATAATGAGCTGAGTGTCTAGGTCATGCAGACAGGTACTGTGCTGTCGTGATTCCCAGCAGGGTGTCAGCTCTACCTCCAGAGACTCAATGCTGTTATGTCCTCCCACCTGGGGTACCAATAACAGTCAGAGAGAAAAGATTCTTTCACACATTGCAAACCTACCACTGGTGTTTTGAAATGCTTAAAAAAAGTTTTCAGAAAATAACAAGCATCCTGCGAACAATCATGTTCGTTTTATGAAAAAGCGCTGCTTGATAATGGGAAGTATGATACATGGAAATGATTAAGCGGATGCTTTTCGGAAAAGTTTTTTTTTTGTGATGGAACATGAAACCAAGTTAAGCAAGGCAGGATGATGCAAAACTTGACAGAACAAAAGTAGTGTTATGTCTTCATCCTGATCATCTATAGGGATGTTTTCATCAACATGAGGTCAGAATAATGACTATTCATTCTGAGTCTCTTATCTAGTTTTCCACATAAACAAATGTATGACTGTACTGTCTCTGTTTTTAGATGTCTATCTATCTGTTTTGTATTTGATGTGTGTATTTACGCTCTCTTTTGTGTCAAAGGCCCTCTGCTGCCTATAAAGCAGGTCTTCACTTTGTTCATGTCTGATTTGTGAAATTGAACACAGTATCCTCTGGTCACGTTTTAATAATTTTTTCCACTCTAACAATGTCTCTGGCCTTTAGTGCCTCCCCGAAAGCATTTGACACAAATGCTTTGTGTGGACTTTACCCAGATATCCAGCAGATATTTTGCCAAATACTGGTGAAGTCAAAGGGTTAGTTCAACCAAAAATGAAATTTCTGTCATTAATTATTCACCCTCATGTCGTTCCAAACCCGTAAGTCCTTCGTTCATCTTCGAAACACAAATTAAGATATTGTTGATTAAATCCATGAGCTATCTGGCCTCCAATAGATTGCAACACAACGGCCACTTTTAAGGCCCAGAAAGGTAGTAAAAGACATCGTTAAAATAGTCCACGTGACTACAGTGGTTCAACCTTAAAGGGATAGTTCACCCAAAAATTAAAATTCTGTCATAATTTACTCAGCCTCAGGTTGTTCCAAACCAGTATAAATTTCTTTGTAATGCTGAACGCAAAGGAAGATATTTTGAAGTACTTTTGTAACCAGGCTGCTTTGGGCCACCATTGACTTCCATAGTAGGAAAAAAAATACTATGGAAGTCAATGGTGGCCCAAAGCTGCCAGGTTACAAACAGGCTGAGGCTGAGTAAATGATGACAGAATTTTCATTTTTGGGTGAACTATCCCTTTAATATTATGAAGCGGCAAGAATATTTTTTGTGAGCAAAAAACAAGCAAAAATAATGACTTTATTCAACAATTTCTTCTCTTCCATATCATTCTCCTACGCTGTTTACATTGTAAACGCAATGCAGCGATTCCGGGTTCTACTTCAGAACACCGACTCATTATTGGCCGGCTCCTGCGTCATCATCACACGCATATGTTGTGCTGCTCATGTGAACAGTATCGGCCAATACTGAGCCCACGTTCTGATGTAGAACCCGGAATCGCTGCATTGCGTTTACTACGTTAACAGCATAGGAGACTGACATTGAATGAATGACAGAAATTTCATTTTTGTGTGAACTAACCCTTTTAATGGTATAGTTTACTCAAAAATTTAAATCCTGTCATTTACCACTCCCCTCATGTTGTTCCAAACCTGTATTATGTTCTTTCTTCTGTGGAACATAAAAGAAGGTATTTTGAAGAATGTTTCAACTGTTTTTGTCCATATAATGAAAGTCAACGGGATCCAAAACAACATTGACTTTCATTGTATGGAAAATAAATCCAACAAAATATCTTCTTTGGTCTTATGATATGAATTTCATACACGTTTGGAATGATATGAGGGAGTGTAAATGATGACAGAAGGCACAGTTATTACAAATATTTTGTCCTTGATCAGTGGCATCTGATATTGGCCAAGGCCTGATTGGAAACAAATCCACTTTAAGGTCATAGCGCTGCTGATTGAATTAAGTATTATGGGGAGGGGGGAGCCCTTCCCTGCCCTTTCCAATTCAAAATGGCCTCAGTGTCCTTACTGACTGTGCGGCTGGTGGAGTAGGGCACGGTGAAGGGCTGAAGCTCATCTCAGAGAGCACAACCCTCCTTCCCTGTGTTAATCTCTCCTCCAGCAAGCTCTTAATTGAGCCGTCATCATCTGATCTAGGGGTTAAACATCAATTAAGGTAATGAGCAGTGTGAAAAGAGACCACCGAAGATGAGGGCAACCCTTTTCCGCTGCAGATGACACGAGATTGGCAGTGGTTTAGGGGTTTTGACAAGCAATCAGAATTGCATGTTTTTAAAATGAGCTTTTGAAATGCTAGCAGGCATGTTTAGGTTTTTCAAATTGTCAATTAGTATCTCAAACTTGAGAAAGCCAGTATGCTTTTCTTTAATAAATGTTATAAACATTAACGAATGCTGTATTCCATTATGGTTAACAGATCTGTAGTACTTCATGTGCCTTCAGTGTGAATTAATATAGAATTATTTATTAAAACGTTAATATAAAATATTAAAATGAATATTAACAAATCTCAAAATGAATATCTATTATAATATTGTGATTTAAAATGATAGATTTCGATTTTAATTTATTATTTGATTTAAATTTATGATTTATTGATTATTAGCCATGACATGAAAATAAATATCTGCCAGTATTTTGATATCAGTTCATCCATAAATAAAAGTTTAATGACATTTCATGAAAACTCTTTAAATGCACGTTAACTAATGATGACGTAAGCATTAATTATTGCAATAATGATTATTAAAAAAAAGTTATGACAACGTGTTATCGAAGAAAATCTATACTTTTAGTTGTTTAAAGACCCCTTCCAAGCTCCTGTTTCTTTCAGGCTGTATGAATTTGCTAGTTTGACTTGGAAGGCAGAAGGTTTCTGGACTAGTTTTTGCTGTCCAAACAAGGTCTAGAGAACACTGTGGTTACCTCAATGCTGAAGTACTGGTGTCATCTTACTGAGGAGAGAGCAGCTGTATCCCTTATAAAGACCACCACTCATGCACTCACACAAACACATAAAAAAGACAAACCACCATTCATGCTCTTATTGCCTGAAGAGCCCCCAGGTTTAACCTTTGAGTATCTCTTTTTAAACCCTATGTGCATATCATGAAGATTTTCTGTTTCCGTTTCACTGCATCAGAGGTAATTGTATGCGTTCACAGTATTCATAACCACACCACAGAACCATTTTTCTTTTTTGTAGTAAGACATAAGCATGAATAATTGGTCCCCATGTGAACATCTTTTAATCATTTTATTATGCAAGACACCGAATGCATTATGAGGTAAATGATGAAATTGCTGCCTTTATGCTGGTTAACACTTGAATCCTTGATTAATGAACGCCGGCAGCTCAGACATCTGTCATGCTTGGACATTTTCACGTAGTTCCCGCGACACTGATTTCCATATCGTGAATCAGACTTATTTGGTTGAGCTCAAAATATGTCATCGTCGGTAGTACTGAATTCCTTAAAATTCCCCTTAGGCTAAAATGATGTGTGTTGACCTCATTCTGGGTATGCGGTTAAAAGGAAAACAAATGAGAACCTGAAATCTAATTCTGTTTATTTTTAGTTTGGGATTAATCTATGCGAAGCATTATGTTAGGATTTTTCTTCTAAATATGGTGAATGTCTGCTCCTTTCTCAGTGCGTCTTTGTGGATATTTTGGTTCTTATATGACGGTGGTGTTAATTTGTCGATTTTATCCACATTACTTTTTTTCCCCTTGTATTTCCTGTGCAATGTATGTGTTAGTGGATGAAATATCCACTAACACCAATTGCATAAAACCGACATCACGTGTGGAGGTTACCACAGCCATGACCTACATAAGTGAAATGTTGTTTTGTTGTTCACATTCGTAACATTTATCTCACGGATGAAGTTCCAGTAACATTTGTATTGTTTACTAAATAAATTACTGCTCTTAAAGGGATAGTTCACACGAGAATTAAAATTCTGTCATCATTTACTCACATTCATGCCATTCCGAACTTTTTCGGTCTCTCCGAATAACTTTTTCAGTCTCTCTTTTTTCTTTTTTTGTCCATACAGTGAATGTCCAGTTGTTTTGGACCGTTTTTACTTTCATTATATGGACATAAAACTCTGAGACAGTAATATGTTTTTTTCAAAATATCTTCTTCTTTACCCATCAGCTCTCTGTCAACGTCTGACTCTGTGTGCTTTTTCCTTCCAGAACAAAGCAGAGCACTGTCATCTTGTCAGGTCTCTTCTGGTGTAACCTATGCATACCCGACACAGATATTTCCCTTGGGAACACACACAAAGTCATTTACTGCAACCTTGTACCTGATTCTGCAGTGTGATGTAGGAGAAGATAGAATAAGATCCTAATGATTTCAATCCCATGTTCTTATAAAGACAGAAATAACAGGGACTCTTCCTCTGTTCTTCCTGTCAGTAACTGGCTTACGAATGTTATACGACCTAACATAGAGATTAGCTCTGCTTCACGTTCAGGGTTATTCAGGATACTTGAGTTAAAAGGGCTTAAAGGGTTAGTTCACCCAAAAATGAAGATTCTCTCATTGATTACAAATGACTCATGTCGTTCCAAACCCGTAAGACCTTTGTTCATCTTCGGAACACAAATTAAGGTATTTTTGATGAAATCCAAGAGCTCTCTGACTCCTCTATAGACAGCAATTTAATTACCACTGTTAAGGCCCAGAAGGTACTAAAGACATCGTTAAACATGACTACAGTGGTTCAACCTTAATTTTATAAAGTGACGAGAATACTTTTTTTGAGCAAAAACAAAACAAAAATAACAACTTTATTCAACAATCTGTTCTCTTCCATGTCATTCTGCTACCCTGTTGACATTGTACACACAGTGCAGCGCTTCCATGTTCTACATCAGAACACTGACTCATTATTGGCCGGCTCCTGCGTCAGCATCACACGCAAGTGTCGTGTTGCTCACGTGCAGCTTTAGCCAATACTGAACTGGCGTTCGGATGTAAACACTGAAGTGCTGCACTGTGCTTACTACATCAACTGCATAGGAGACTGACATGGAAGAGAAGAGATTATTGAATAAAGTCGTTATTTTTGTTTAATTTTTGCGCACAAAAAGTATTCTTATCGCCTCATAACATTAGGGTTGAACCACTGTAGTCATGTGGACTATTTTGACGATGTCTTTACTACCTTTCTGGGCCTTGAAAGTCGTTGTTGTGTAGGTTGAAAATGACGTGATGTGATGTGTGGCCAAGTATGGTGTCCCATACTCGGAATTTGTGCTCTGCATTTCACCCATCCAAGTGCACACACACAGTAGTGAACACATACAATGTGAAACAAACACCTGGAGCAGTGGGCAGCTGTTTTTGCTGCGGCTCCCGGGGAGCGATTGGGAGTTAGGTGCCTTGCTCAAGGGCACCTCAGTTGTGGGTAATGAGAGTGGAAGAGAGCACTGTTCATTCACTCCCCCCACCTACATTTCCTGCCGGTACTAAGACTTGAACCCACGACCTTCGGGTTACAAGTCTGACTCTGGCCACAACTGCCCCTAACTGCCCCTTCTTTTGTTCTGCAAAACACAAAAGAAGATATTTTGAGGAATGTTGGTAAATAAACCAAAACAGATTTTTTTTCTCTCAGAATATCTTCATTGATGTTATTACGAAGAAAGAACATCATACAAGTTTGAAACAACATGAAGGGGTGTACATGATGTGCAGTATCCCTTTAACTCAGACTCATAACAGTCGTACACTCGTAACAGTAAAAATGTAAATCCACTCAAATTTTGTGCAGGTATTTTTGATCAGCATTAACTGCCTGTATTTTGCAGCACTTAATAAACACTGATTTTAACCTGTAACAAATGAATGGGCCGCATCCTTTGAATAAAAAAAATCTTTGCAGTAAAATACTCAACACAGTGTTGTGTTGCTGTTAGCATGACCAGACAGCACAAGCGCACATAACCTAATGTTGTCTATGTTGGAAAACGGACGGGCTAACAGGGTTACAGTGGCGTAAGAGCAAGGGTTGGCCATTACTCCAGCACAGCTGAAACAGCAAGCATTGGGGCCAAGTGCTGAAACGTACACCCCTGCTTCTCTCATTTCGTTCCAGTTCTCTCTTTCTTACTTCAGCCTTTTGATCAGATTTCTTGCCAATTCTTTCTCTCCTTCTCCCTAACTGTAGATGGGGCCAAGCACTGCAGGTACGTATTCATTAGTATTCTGTCTTGGGCTCTATGGTGGCCCCTTAAACTCTTTGGAGGTAAAGTTGAGATATCTGGCACACTGATTGGGGTCATCAATACTATTCAATGAACATGCAATACTTTGTGCCTTTTGCCCCATGCTGGTTAGCCTGTTACCCCATGTGTGGGGTAAAAGGCCCACCTTGCCACCTCATGCATTTATATGATTTTTGAACAAAACAAACCACTTTTTTTCACAAAAAATCTGTTGCTCCATCAATGTTCAATAAAAACATATATTTCATACATATATTTCTGCAATCATACACTTTGGTACTAGTAAAAAGCACATTTTTAAAGGTGTGCCTTTAGCCCCGTTGCTCATAAGACGTTAACAATTTTGATATGTAGTCGATGAACAGAAACTGAAACAAAACTAACGCTAAGAGCATTTACATGCACATTAATTGTTCGATTTCAGACAGACTAAAGTGATAGTTTGTTTTGAAATGTTTGTATTTGAAATGTTTTGTTGTACTGAAATTGTACCAGCCTTTTTTTTTTTACGAAGTTGCACTAACAAACCTAGATAATACAATTGTTGCTCAACTTCATCCAGCATGAATACATGTTAATTGGACTACAGCTGCAGTTCGTACATTATTGCCAACACAGTAGTTTGTTTACAATGGCATCTAATGGTCAAAACTTCTCAAATATTTATTTATGCTTCTAACTTTGTAAATTAGCTTACATTTGAGTACAATTCAATATAGATGGTGTGCCTATGGTGCTTGGCCTTAGTAATTGCTGCTTGCAGCTGTATTTCTCGTTATTCTGCGATCTTACTTGCTGCTGTCTCTTTCTCTCATGGGGCGCTACAGTTCTATGGCAGTACAGCTGTGGTTCTTGTCTAGGGCCATCTGCACACATTGTCTCCTTCGCTCTTGAGGTTCAGTATGGCCGATCTCCGCTATGTTTTAATGGAAGATTGCTGGCTGGCCTCTTCTCATCACAGGAGATGCAGGCAGCAGTATGGAGAGCTGGGAAATATGCCAGAGAGGGAGGAGGGACAGGGAGAAAAAAAATCCCCTCTTTCTCCTTCCAATGTGACACACTTTGTGTGTGTGTGTGTGTGTGTTTGAGAGTTTGTGAGTGTTTACTCATGTGAATATGCACACTTCTCTCAGATGGAGCTCTGAAAGCAATTGTGCACTTGGAACAACAAGCCCCAGTCAGCCAATCAGATCTGACCACGGGATATTTGTTTGTAGAGGTGTATAAAATATTACCTCATGTTAATGTTTTATTTTCATGAGGTGGATTTAATTGTTTAATGAGAGAGCTCTTCTTATCCCACACGCATGCTTACATGTGAATGTTTACGCATCTTTTCCATGATCTGCCTTCAGCGAGGATTTTGTGAATCTTAACCACTTCATGTTTTCTTCTGGGGATTACAGCCAATGTTTATATTATTCAAATGCTACATACGCACTCCTACAGTCCATCTTGAGGGCAGCAGGCAGCACTTTTCTTTCTTCTTTTTTTTTTCTTCTCATTTTGTTGTCTTCTACTTTGCAAGTCTTTATGAAGTGCTTTTCCAGTATGTTACAGAGCCTTTAAAAAGGCTAGATTTCATTTATGTATATCTTCTGTTGTTTGTTTACTGTCTGCTTGTGGGTTTTAATGTTTTAATGGACATTTTAGAGAATTGATTTAGTCAGAAATGTGTCTTAGTGCATATTATAGACACATTAAAATGTGGTGCTTGTACAAAAAAAATGGGATTCCTGATGCACTACTGCTCAACTTTGGGGTCGGTAAGGATTTTTTAGAATTGTTTTTGAAAAAAGTCTTATGCTCGCCAAGGCTGCATTTATTTGATTAAAAATATAAATATTAATAGTAATAGTAATATTGTGAGATATTATTACAATTATCTGTTTTTAATATATATTAAAATGTAATTTACTTCTGTGATGGCAAAGCTCAATATTCAGCAGCCATTACTCCAGTCTTCAGTCTCACATGATCCATCAAAAATCATTCTAATTTGCTGTTTTGGTGCTAAAGTAACATTTCTTATTATTATCAATTTTGAAAACAGTTGTGCTGTTTAATAATTTTGTGGAAACTGTGATACTTCTTTAAAGGATTCTTTGATTAATAGAACATTTTAAAGAACAGCATATATTTGAAATAGAAATCTTGTAACATTGTACATTTCTTTGTCACTTTTAATAAATTTAAGTCTCTTGCACTAATTTAAAAGGGATAGTGGTAGATTATTGTAAATATTTAACCCCTTAAGGGCACTATATCTCTATATCTCACTTCAGTGTTAAGATCGTGTAACAAAAGGTTTTTTTAAGTGTGTTCTATGTATTCATAAGTAGGGTTGAGAATCGAAAATCAATTCCAATTCTGGAATCAAATACTAGGGTTAGTTCTCCCATTAATGAAAACGTTGTCATTAATTATTCACCCTCATGTCGTTCCAAACCCGTAAGACTTTCGTTCATCTTCGGAACTTGAGAGCTTTCTGTCCTTCCATATGCAGCCTGCAGTTGCAAATTTGATGCTTCAAAAAGTTCATAAAGAGATCGGAAAACTAATCCATATGAATTAAGTGGTTTAGTCCAAATTTCTGAAGAGAATCGAAGCTCAATCGAGCCTGAATGATGTACTCGCACATCATTCAGGTTCGGTTGCGCTTTATGTTCGCTGATCAATGTTTAAATGGGAGTAAAAGCCTAAATTAAATGTGTTCATCATATAAAGTGATCATGTTTCTTTAGAAAATTTGGAGTAAACCACTCAATTCATATGGATTAGTTTTCCAATCTTTTTATGAACTTTTTGAAGCGCCAAATTTGCAATTGCATAGGCTGTCTATGGAAGGACAGAAAGCTCTCAGATTTCATCAAAAAGATCTTGCGTTTCAAAGATTAACGAAAGGCTAAAGAATAAAAATGTTTGATATCTAAATATGTGACTTTTCGCCCGAACTCTACATATAAGTAGTATAGATTCATAATGTCGGCCGTAACATGAAATAATTATCGATGTGTCCTTAGCAAAACAGAGCCTATTAGACTCTGCTCTGACAATTTTTTACCTTTATTTTCTTGCTCAGTCAATTACCAAAATTACATTTATTAAAGAAACAAAAGCTGTTTTCAGTAATTGAGTAAAGTCCTTCAGAAGGCTGGCATGGCAGGCCCACGTGAATCTGTTGCCATCTGAACATTTTCCTTGCTGCATACACAGTGAATAGAAACATTTGCTGAGGTTATCAAAGACGCAGACAGAACAAGGAGACTCACTGCGCTGAGAAAACGAAGAGCGAGGGAGATGGGGAGGCCGCCATCAGAAATAAATAAGCTGCGGTGGAGGAAGGGTTTATCACAGTTCCTGTGCGGTACAAACAGGTGTTGCCTGTATGTGTGTGTGTTTGATTTGAAGTGTAAAAACTTCAGGATGAGAACAAGGGCTGTGCATTGGGGGTTAAGGGGATGTATAGGGTTAAAAAGGTTGTGCCCTTCCCACCTGTAGCCTGTCAGCTGTTGCCTGTTGAAACGTCAGCTGTTTCTGAGAAGCGCGTGTGTGCATGTGTTTGAGAGAGAGAGTAAGTTCCTTTGTGTGTTCAGCAGGATGGCAGAAACTGTGTGTGTGTGTGTGTGTGGGCCACTTCTCATGTTAAATACCTTTTGAGAATTCCGTTTTTTTTAACACCAGAGCCCCATCACTCCTCACCCTCCAACACACAGAGAAAGAAGACATCACCTCTTACTGACGGCTGACGACTCTTTGTCATAGTAATGGCCCAGACGTTTATTCGTGTCCTTGACTGGTTTAGACTATGATCAGCCCATCACGTGGAAAGCTGCAGTGATATCAGCTAGGCATGCGTGATATATTGGTACTATATGAGTTATCAGCTGGTATTAGAGAATTTATACATTTATCAATAACAGTCGATGTTGCAGATTTAATTGTTCATGCTTATTTCCGCTATTTTTACAGTTAGATTACCTATGCCATCACCTATGCTTACTTAAAGCTAATTTTTAAAACATTAATAATCGAATAACACTTTTAAATTGAATTTAACAAATCTCAAAATCCATACTGTACATTATAATTTCATGATAAGAGATTGATTTTATTTTTTTAAATGTATTTTGACACTTTACAATAAGGATTCATTGGTTAACATTAGTTAATATAAACTAACAATGAAAAAATACTTCCAAAAAGTTTATTAGTTCATGTTAATTTCAGCATTTATTAATACATAATAAAAAACAAAAGTTGCATCTGTTAATATCATTTACCTAAGCTAACGTGAACTAACATTAAACAGTTGTATGTTTATTGACTAACATTAACAAAGATTAATAGATACTGTAACAAATATATTGCTTATTGTTAGTTGATGAAATAACTAACTGTTAACTAGTAATAAGACCTTATTGTAAAGTGTTACCAGAATTCCAATATTGGTTATCAACCATAGCAGAATAATTATTTTAAACATAATTATCAGCATATCACTTCAGACAGAATTGTAATGTTGTTGCTAATATTTACATTTACATTTACATTTATGCATTTGGCAGACGCTTTTATCCAAAGCGACTTACATTGCATTATACTATACATTTGTATCTGAGTATGTGCAATCCCTGGGATCGAACCCATGACCTTGGCATTGCTAGTGCCACGCTCTAACCACTGAGCTACAGGAAAGCTCAGTATAATATAAATAATTCTAGAAATATAGACAGTAAATGAGCAAATAAAAATGGTTTGACTTTAAGGATGTTAATTGGGATTGCATATTTGCATTTGCAAGCACATTTACACCTTCATTAAATTTGGTCAGAAGCTGTCCCAGGCCACCTCCAAATTTCTTTGATCAGATCACAGAAAATGCAACTCCTTAGCAACTCTTTTGTAACTCGCTACAAAACCCTTAGCAACTGAATAGCAACGCCTTGACAACATCCTAGGATTTTGTTGGAGAGTTTTAGGCCACATCCACACGAAGCCAGAGCTTACCCTATCCAATCTTTTTTTTTCCTCGTCTCAAGAAATATCTACTTACACACGAAACCACTGAAACCAACTTGTATACATGCCATATCAGTATGTGGTGCTGTAATTCTTCCACAGAGATACACTAAAAATGGAGAAGAATACTCAGTAGCTTCTGCGGCACGAACACTAGCATGTAGTCCGCCATTGTTGTTGTTGTTGCTGTTACGTGACGTAGCGGTGTCTGACTAGGGTCGAGACGTGGGGGGATGACATTATTGTTTCACAAAATATACGGATTGGCTGTACACACGAAAATGCAAGGTTGTCGTTTTCAGATTTATCCACTCTGGGACCCGGTTTCAAAAAATAGCGGTTTCAGACTCCCAAAACGCAGATACGATACAAAAATTTTACGTATACACCTAAACGGGGCTCTTAGATTGACTGCTCAGTTATTTTTCTACAGAAAATTGGTCTTTAAAATTTGTTTTTAGAGCAAAATATCTTCTATATTCCTTCAAATTTCAGATGGTCACTTACTGTGAAAATTTAGGCTAAACTGGTTAGCTTCACTGATTTGGAATAAATCATGGTTTAGCATGAGTTTTGGCTTGTGCCTGTTCAAGAGTTGTTTGAAGTGTCAGAGGAAATGATTTCATGTTGTGGCACCGTCTTTTCGAGTGGCAGCTGAAGGGGCTTAGGCAAAGACAAACAGGTTGCGTTGTCTGTTAGGACTCATCTAGCTTCTCTTGACCTTTACGCTTTAGCTGTGACCGTCTGTCTAGGCCTGGAGATACCATGTTTCTCTAAATTACAAAGTGTTTAGAGATGACAACAGAATGGAAGATTCTTTTCAGCACATTGCACATATAAGGGCATAAGAACATAATGCATTTTATTTTTCAGATGGATCAGTTGGATAATTTGTCACTGATTATTGGCCACTGAAATGTTAAGGTACGTGTAGATGAAGATTGTAACATTTACATTTGTGTGCAGTCCTCAACTGAAGTAATTTGAATAGTACAGGCCTTGTTCTGTTATTTGGTCTGGTTGGTTAAAAGGCCACAAGCGCGCAGCTGTTCCTGGTATGGGAATCTTTTTATGACAGTGCATTTTCTGGGAAAGGGGATATGGACAGACGTGATGGAGTAACTGACTTTTTTTTTCATCCCACACCTCATGCATGGAACTCAAAATTCCCTGAAAATCACCCTTCTTCCTGATTTTATGTTAATACAGTTGGATTTGTATGATGATTCACGAGTAAGGGAAACAAAACCATATTTGCTCATATCCTGTGTAAAATATATTCTGAAGCATTATAATGAGTTTGCACTGGAGTTGTTCCATAAGAGAATTAATAAAGGTGTCAGGTATCATTGTCCATAAACAATTTTATTAAGAGTAAGGTTTATTAAAAATAAGCAATTCATTAAATTTCCTGCCAACCTTTTTACTGGCCCCATTACAAAAGAATTATAAATTTTTATTTTTAGCAATGTCTTTTTAAAATGTATGTTTCTTTACTTTTTTTAGTGTTTCTTACATTTTTCTTAGAATTTGCATTTTGCAACTTGCTGCAACTTGTTGTTTTACCAAATGTGTCTTCTCGATTTTGGCTTGGGTGTGTTATATTTAAGATGTTTGTATGTTTTTTCTTAGTAATGCCAGATTTCCAGCTTGATATAGCATAGGGAGGGTTTAATTCCCCCCTTCTCTTATCCAAAGCATTTATCCATATAAGTTACTCGTTGTGAGAAACCACAGTGTCCAGACCTCCCTTTCAACCCATAACGTTCTCAGTGCCAGAGCGTGATTTGTGCCCAAAATGTTTTTTGTCCCTCCCATTGGAAACTCTTTGACATTGCAGTTTTACAAACCCATGACCTTTGCATTCCCACACCCCCCGAAAACCCTTCTGAGATTTTGAGGTCAGGAAAAGCCGAATCTTCAGATTTGTTCTTGGGGAAACCATTATTGTTCTCTCAAAAAAAACGTAGACTTAAAAACAACAGGTTATTGCTACTTATGTGTAAAAAGCTTTCCATACTAAATGTAGAGCTACTGTTCAGGATTTTTTGGAAAGAGCTCTGGCGTGGAGTGTCGCCTGCAGCAGCTTTGGACCCGAAAAGTTGAATTTCCTACAGCTGTGACAGCAGAGACATTGCAAGGGGGTGTCAGAACAAAAGGTGTGTAGGCAGCTGCCACGACATTTAACACACACATGTACAGGCAGGAGAACAGAGGATCTGACATACTGACAAGCGTCCCAATCCTGACACCCATCCACCCTCTCAATTACATCCAAAGACACTGATGGATTGAAGGCAGTTGCTAAAGGCATATTAGGGCAAAGGGTGAGGGTGGGGGGGTCTGAGAGGAGGGCTGGGGGTCTGAGCGCTCTGCATTAGAAGCTCATTGCTGAACTGGTCTCCACTGTCAGCCAAGCATAGGTCACGGGACGAGCTATGCTGTAGTCCACTTGGATTTTATTTGTTGCTTGATTGGGTCAATGCAAAGGAACTTTGGGCACACAAGACTGTGAGGATCGAATCTTAGGCTTTTTGCTCATCTCTACTTATAAGGGGTAAGAAGGAGCTTAATATGATACCAGTAACGCTACTTTAAGCCTGTGTGACGTGAAGATTAATTTAATATAGTTTCATACTTGAACGCTTTAGTTTTGTGTCGCACTCATTTATTTTTGCGGAAACTAGAGCAGTAATGTCCTGAAATAATTTACTAGTTTGTTTTTCAGATTTGTATATATTCCGTAAACGTCACTAAGAGATCAGGTTAACTTAAACAATGTGTTGCCTTCAGGGTATTTCCGAGCGTTGAAGAGTGGTGTGGTGTGACAGGACCATGTGCTGTACTGCATGACAGCTTCACTCTACACGCAGAGCAGTTCGCATCTCTGTCTGCCTCTCTCAATCTCTTTCTCTTGCTTTTTGTGCACTCCTTCCTTTCAGTGTCTTTGAATAGGAATTCAGTTGCATTTTGTTATAATGTCTAATGATTTCAACAGCAGTTTCAGTTTTAGTTCAGTATAAAAACACATACACTACTGTTCAAAAGTTTGGGGTCAGTACCTTTTTAAAAAAAAATGTTCAGGAAGGAACCGAGACATTAAATTGATCAAAAGTGACAGTAAAGACATTTATAATCTTACAAATAGATTATTTTAATAATGAGAGTTGAAATTGAAGTATAGCTGGACCGATTAATTGCTTTGATCAAAGCAATTAATCGCCCCCCCCCTTTATTCACATTTATCTGGTTATTGTTTCTTTTAAATAAGTTTCTTTCCCAGTTGGGTTCTTTAGGAGACCTACCAAATTATGTGATTTACACATTATTAACATCTTGGATAATCTTTATCTTTGGATAATAATTGAACTTTTCAAATAAAAGCCATTCATTTTAAGATTAGACTTGTGTAGACATAGCCAAAGACAAAGATGATCTCGTATTTCATTATTAACAGGAAAGAATCTACATATGTTTATAGTTGTGGGTGTTGTGGCGTATCAGATTATTGTGTCTCGTTTTCTGGCATAACCTCTCTTTCACCATTGAGCTTTTCACAGAAACATGAATGACATCTTTTCTTTGTCTAGCTTGTCTTCTGATTGTGATTTTGATATAATACTGATCCAACAAGCTTATCTTTTGTTTGAAACAAAAAATATTTTGTTTTGTTGTGTAACCAACCGCTTGCATGACGTGGTCATGACGAACCGCTGGCAACACACCCTGCTTTCCAATTGTCACATTGATGTCACCAACGTTATGCTGCAAGGGAAGGTGTGTGCGTCTCCAAGACCTTTAGTGGCGGATGGGGGTCATGGTGGGTGAGAAGGGTAAGGATTTACCTGACCCGAGAATAGCAAGTTAGCCCACTTGTCAGTATTTGCAGACTCATGCAGGGGCCTGAGAGTTTTGTAGCGAGATGCACTCGGGTCTGTTCGGCTGTGTGGCAGTACTGTAAACTGACAAGTTTGACCACATTGTCCACACTGATGATGGAAACGATAAGCTGGTGTAAACAACAGACTATAGTACTGAAGACAACACACCAGACAAATGTGCTACTTCTGTCCGCAAGTATTTTGTTTGTCAAATGAGTCGGAAATAAAAAAGACAACAACAACAACAAAAAACCCCAAATAAATTAGAGCTGAAAGTGGTAATCTAGCATTGTAGTTTGCTTTCAGAGTTGACAGGACGACAGCCGCGGTGTGATTCACAAGACCACGGATCTATTACCCCCCTCCCCATGAAATGCTGTCCTTGCAGTGCCGTACCTACCGCCCTCCCCCACCTTAGGGATTGGGTTACGCTTGTGGTTTGGCAGACATTACGCCACCCATCTCCTCGCTCTTGGAGAAGATCCAGTAAAGGTTCTTAGCATCGAACGCCGCCGTATCATCAGTATACGTTGTGTACTGGACAAACGGCTGTGTTGAAAAACAGAAATCATGCGCTGCGGTCAGCAGCCGAGTAGCCATATTGGACAGGGTGAGTTCCTGCCGTGCAGGGAGGTTGAGTCAACAGGCTGGAAATATCCTGCAGTTGGTGCTGGCAGTACAACCCCAAGGTTGGAGTAAATCGCTGGAGGGTCTCACAGGGCTCCATTTTTGCCCCAGTTTAGCCACGGCTAATGTTTTGAACAGCACTCGGCTCAAAAAAAGCCTCTTAGGTTGAGGGTGTCTCCTCAAAACACTCTTCCTCCAAGATAAGCTTGCTTTGATTTCCTTCTATTCTAGTACAGTTTTGGGAATTGAGCTTAAAATCAACATGAAACGGTGTTTTGCTTTCATAATAAGAGATGCACCGATATTAATGTTCTGGCTGATGCTGATACGTCAATGATTATTTTCTTTTTATGGCTGATATTAAGATTCTATGCTATTTTATCTAAATTAATTGATTAAAAAAAAGTAAATGCTAAAAGTTCATTTGAAAAAAGATGATTACATTTAACAGTGTTATCAAATTATTAGTGTTTTTAAATATTAATTTGACTGATATTTTTATATTTTAAAAATTCTCTTAATAACAGCTGATAACGAATATGGTACCAAAATATTGTCCATCCTACCTGACTGTTATGTGATTTATTGCTAATATCTTGAGATTAATGGCATCATCAGTTACAATTTGCACTGACAATGGATTGAAAACAAATTTTTAGTTTTAAATGTTTTGAGTAAATGTTGTGTAAAATAAATGTACAGTTTATGAAATAAAATTTTACAAAAAAAATGTGTGTGTGTGTGTGTGTATATATATATATATATATATATATATATAT
>RJVU01062584.1:2482392-2526814 GCA_003731715.1 Anabarilius grahami | reverse complement strand
GCTTTGTTACTCAGTACAAAATTACTTTTATTGGCCCTGGGATTACTGAGATATTGCCGCCGGTGACAGAGCTGTGGTCATGGGGCATTTTGTATAGCGCCAATGTACGGAAACTGTAAATGGCCGAATTAAACAACTCTCTGTCCCAGTCAGTGACCTCCCGCTCTGAGCTGGGAAGGTGATGGATTTCTCAGCACAGCTTTGGACCTTGTCCAAGCCCAGTTCTGGCACGGCCTCTTATCTCCAAGCCCCAGGCCACTCTGCCTCTAGTTACAGGCAGGGATAACAAAACTGGACTCTCTCACACACACCCCATGGAGGAGATATGCTTACACACGCATACGCGCTCGCGCAGAATACCATATGCCCACACATGGACGAAGGCAGTGTGCGCTTATCCCAGCGGACCTCTGGTACTTCAGAGTCCTTGTAAGAATCACTGCTGTCCAAACGTGTGGGTCTGAGTTGCTCGTAGATGGAGAGTTCATCTATATAGTGAAAGGTCACAAACTTGAGACTTTTTTTTTTCTCTTGGGTTCTTCTTCACTAGCAGCTAAGAACCTTTGGATGTGTTTACACCAAGGTGTTTTTTCGCTTGTTTGCAGGCCTCTGTAAATGTTGTTTTGCTTGTGTTGCACACTGAAGCTTTGTTCCGCAGGATTTCCTCAGTGGTATGAGCAAAGCCGCAACTCAAAATTATAACACCTTCCCCCGTATGTGACAGCTGCATCTTACAACAGCTCACCTCTGTGTGCTGAAAGCAGTGAGAAATTACTTCTGCTGACATGTGTGTGTATGTTTGTGCACTCATGTGCATAAATGTATGTATTTTTATTGTACATCAGTTTTCATTATAGTATAATTGAATTTTCATGAGTGTGACTAATTCTATAAGAGAGTTTTTGTCTCTGTTGCTGGGGGTTCCCCTAGTATTGAGAACAGAAAGAAACTGATGTTTTATCTGTTATCTACTTTGTTTTTTCTTTATTGTTTATTAGTGGTTGTTAATTTTCATATTTAGGGTAGAGATCTGAACAAACCCTAAAAACTAAGTATTAAACTTTGCCTTGTAACCTGTCCCACACCATTTGTGCTGTAAACTTAAATGATACTTCAAATTGTGCAACCTGTTGAGGTGTGCTATTATTTTTCTCAGCAATTAGACGTGCAATTTTCACCAACCAGGCGATAAACTGAAATTAAAAAATAAAAGTTCATTAACTTTCTGAAAGACAAACCCTTGCCATATCTGGACTTTTTAGACTTGTAGCACATCCTAGCAACCGCATCGCAGGTGCTAAAACCACGCAGGACACCTTAACACTCTGGCGTTGTGGTGGCACAGGCAAACACCACTCGTTCCCCTGAGAAAATGTAAGAATGTTGTTTATTCAGTCGTACAATCATGTATTTTTTGTCTTCACAAAATTTAATGCAGATTTTATTTAAAATTTTGACCATGCTGTGTATAGGTTAAGATATTCTAGAAATTTATTATTCATGTGTTTTATTTAATTTATTTATTGTTTTATATTATATGTGTTTAAAAAGATTCATTATATTAAATATTTAATTAATATCTTAAGTTAACTGTGACAGCCCTAAAAATACATTAAAATACAAACTAGGGAAATTTTCCCCCTGGTTTTTTTCTGGACACCCTAGCACCCTCTTGTAGGCCCCTGGACCCTAGTTTGAAAAAAAAAAAACCCTGGATAAGAATAAAATAAGAATAAAATGATCAGTTTACAGCATTATCAAATAGTACTTTATGAGTTCTCAGCGGATAGAGAGTCTGACTGTGAGGAACCGCAGTCTGAGGACACTTTCCAGGTCCCTCGTGAAGCGACTGAGATCAGAGCTGGGAATTAGCCCCTCTCAGCGCTCACAGGGTGAAAGGTCAAACTCTGACTCTCATTGCAGATAAAGAAGTCTTTTCATGTATTGGCCCCGCAGACCAAAACACACACAGACTCTGAATTGCTTTGAACTCAAGCCTGTGCTGCTGACGGCCCCTCTGAGGAAACCTTTCCTGTCGACACATCCTCTCCAATCGGAGGCAAAAATCTCACGTAAACATACATGCGCGCGCACACACACTACACTCAATGTTTTACTGTGAAAGTGATGAAGCGTTTTGTCATGCCTAGCAGCTTAGACTGTGTATAAGAGTACGCGAGCTAGTGCGTTCTGACCTTTTCTGTTAGAACAAATAAAATTGACAGTGAATATCTATTCACTCCTAAATGTCTTTCTCAATTGTTTATTATGAAATGATAACACTGAAGTTCAGAGAGTGCCTGGCTTTTGTTTCTTTAGTTTCCACCCTTTTGTTATTTCTGTTGAACGACATACCAAAAGTCATTCAAGGGTTATTTCACTCAAATTATATTTCTCTCATTAAGTCGTTCCAAACCCGTAAGACCTTTGTTCATCTTTGGAACACAAATTAAGATATTTCACTGTCTATACAACGTAAACGGCGTAGAAGAATGACATGGAATGGATGAATTTGTTGAATAAAGTCGTTATTTTTGTTCACACAATAAGTATTCTTGTCGCTTCATAACATTAAGGTTGAACCACTGTAGTCACGTGGACTATTTTAATGATGTCTTTGCTACCTTTCTGGGCCTTGAAATGTGCAATGACACTGGTGCCTATATGTGGTTTAGATACCTCTCGGATTTCATCAAACATATCTTAATTTGTGTTCCGAAGATGAACGAAGGTTTTACAGGTTTGGAACGACATGAGGGTGAGTAATGTAGCGTAGTACGGGAGCTGCATGGAGTTCCGTTACTTTGCATATAGAATTTTCAGGCCTGATTTGAGCTTCAGTTTTGTTGAAATTTTTAAACTTTTGTGGCTAGATTGAATGCCACCGCCAGACTGGATGTTATAGTAATTGTTTTATGATTATTACACATTTTTTAGGCTGATTTGCCCTAGAAAACCTACTGTATGTTCTTCTTTCAATTCAACATAGCCGGGCATTTATTTTGGATATGGATATATTCTTCATTCATTTTAACGTGGTGAATTAGTGAAGGGTAATGGCTGCTTCATGACCATTTTGAAAGTTCAGTGCGACTGCAACTAGGTATCGAAATGCATCAGTCAGTGCATTTAACCGTGGTTTTAACAATGAAGTGTATGATTCATGTACACGTCTCCCTGTTAATAAACATTCCTTCTGCTTTTTTTGTGCAGCAATCCACCTTGCCATTGTTCCGATGCCATAAAGATGTTATGTTGCAAAAAATTTAAGTGATTTTTGTTGTTGTTTTTTCAGTTTTCTTGAGCTTGAGAGCTTTTAATTGTGATATTAATTTCCTGTCTGTTGCTCAGACAGAATAAATAGCCCAGGAGATATGGTACTTTTTAGTTCTCACGGTTCCATTGGCCATTCAGAATTGTTATGATGTAATTTTGACATGTCAAATGGCTCAAACAAATGCCGACCCTTTGAAAGTGTTTACTTTACCAGAAGGAATTTGTTTGGCAGGAACAAGGTGGAAGAGCTTTTCCAGTCGCTCTTTTTGCAGTCTTTAAAGTGCTTCTGCTGGACTGTAACTCTGGACTACACTTATTAAATGTGTGCTGTCTTCAAGAGGCCTATATTTGACGTTTAGTCTGGACTGAAGGGTAAAATTTGGGCTTTTTGCTGGTTTTTATTGCAAGGAAACTGGCAAGGAAATGACAACTCATAATTCAAGTTCAAACTCAGATTGTGCACATAAGATTGTCTCTGTGCATGTGCACTCTGACCTGAAAAGCGGAAATTAGGAAGTTTGCAGGCCTCCCTGATCAGGGAGTCTGCTTGTGTCAGCAGTCATGTGTTGATGTGTGAGCATGAGTGTGTACAGTCTCGATGTATATATAGAATTCTGTTTTAAGCCCTGGGTTGTTTTTAATCGAAGGCAGAGATAATAATAGCATGTTTTAAAATTATCTTGGCCCATATGACAATTCTTAGGCTGCAGTAAATTTATTCATGCAGCCATTCATTCATACTCACACACACACACACACACACACACAAACTTTTGCCATGCTGCTCCAAGGCATCTGTTCTCACTGTTTGTTTCAACATGTTTTTTTTTTATTATTATTATGATTATAAAGGGAAAAATGCACTTAACCTTCAAATGCGGCTAAATACCCATAAATACCCGGCTAAAAGGGTGATTTATTCGTGAGAGAACACTGAGAGAGCTGCTGGATGAAACACTCAAGCACAGAGACACTTCAGCAGGTGTTTCTCTGCAGGTGAAGATGCTTTAGCTCTGTAAGCGACATCAGCGTCAGCGGTTTGTGAACGAGAACACACAATCAGGCTCTGTCAGGCTGCAGAAAGGATCTTTGCCCAGCCTTATACTGTATGTGAATGTCATGCTATGTGTGGTTTAGGGGAAACCCAGCTAGGGTGAAGATGAGGTTTGCCTATCCTGTCCAGGCAGATCTTTTATCAGGGTTCCCATCATGACAGTTGAAACCTAACAAAATCTGAAAACGTCTTGAAAAATAAATGGAAATTTCTCTAATCAATATTTTTTTCTATTATTTAATTAGTTCTGAGGTTCAGCAAGAAATTAATCTTTGTGAGTCCAATTTCTATAAAAGGATTTCTAAAAATCAAGGGAAAATAATGGAAATTTACTAACTAGACTTTAGACAGTGTGGGAATCCTAAAGTTTGGAGGTTTATTCACCCTTCACACTTCATTTGCTAAAATATGGGGTGACAGACTGACAGAATAATCACAGACCACAGGAATATATGACAGGCTCAGCGGTTTTGTGTTAGAAATTGATTAAGAATAATGATCTTTACTTAAATTTTTTTCATCATAAAATTACAGAAGCAGGTAGTAGAATGTGAGATTGTAATTCTGCTGCACTTTATTGGGCTGGTAATTTAGTACAGTTAATTATAGAAGTAATTATATAAAACGTTGAAAATATTGTTATACATTACAGTTTCAAAGCTTGGGGTCAGTAAGATTGAAATATATCAATAATTTTATTCAGCAAGGATACATTAAAATGAGAAAAAGTTACAGTGAAGATATTTAGTGTTACAAAATATTTCTAGTTTGTTTGAGCTTTCTATTCATCGAAGAATCCTGAAAAAAATATGTATCATGGATCACAAAATATTAAGTACTAAATATTAAGTAGCACAAATGAATACCATGAAAATAGTTATGTATGCTATTTCTTTGCAATTTCCCCATAGTAAAGATTGACTACCTTAATACTTTGCTGTCATACCAGTTTTGTTTTTAAGTTCTGTCTTTCTTTTCTTTCACAGAATTCATCACAAGACCATCATCATCTTCATCACCAGATTTTTCCAGGGGGGTTTGGATATCAGAACAGACACCTGTCGGATGACATGCACCCTGAGCAGACCATGATCTGAAGGCCCTACCAGGAGGCCACACGCTTTCTTTCTTCCTTCCCTCCTTCCTTTTTTTTTATCAGTGGAGGAAGACGGGTGAGCCCAGCTGCCTCAGACAGGTGGCATTCGGAGAGAGAGAGAGAGACTCTCTCACACACACATCTTCATACACAGAGGCGACTAGTCGCTGTTTGTGCTCCTGTAACTGCCTCAAGAAATTTTAACCTCTGACCTCACCACACCCCCAACCTTGCCCCCACCCCTGTTCGGCCAATCACAGCAGCCATGGGGAGGAAAAAGATCCAGATTCAGCGAATTACAGACGAGCGTAACAGACAGGTGAGTGCACAGCCTGAGGGTTTGCAATGACAATGTTTTTAGTTCAACATTGTAGAATTCCCTTCAGTTTTGAATACGTAACTGAAAAGAATTCATTTCAGGAGCTTTCTCTAAATAAAATGCTCCCAATATACACAAGGAGAGCCTGGGAGAGATTATTGGCATTTAAACTGAAATCATTCTTACTGTTTATGACTCTTGTGAGTTGCCTTAAGTTGCATGTTAGTTTAGACATCTTGTGCAAGGCAATCAATGTGAGGCAAAATCAAATCTTACTCCTCCAATGCTTCAAAGTAATTTTCATTGATTTGTAGCTGAGTTGTGGATTTATTTGATGTTAAAGTACTTTCTCCTATCCCATTTTAATGGGCATGGACAAGTACAGCTTAACTACTCATAGGTTGTCTTCCCTTTAGGGTGTAAACACTGCTGCTTTCAAAACATTGTTGCGCTTGTTCAATTTTTAATTGAGTTTTAATGTAAGTTTAAAGGATTAGTTCACTTTAAAATGAAAATTACCCCTAGATTTACTCACCCTCAAGCCATCCTAGGTGTATATGACAAGGAGTTATTTGGCAAGCTTTATAATGGCAGAGAACATGGCCAACAAGTTTGAAGCTCAAGAAAGTGCACCATCCATCATAAACGTACTCCACACGGCTCCGGGGGGTAAATAAATGCCTTCTGAGGCGTCGCATCAGTTACGCTTTTTTCGTAAATATAAATATTTATGGATGTTTTTCTTACACAAATGCATCACTTTGCTTCAGAAGACTTTAATTAACTCCCCGGAGCCATGTGGAGTACGTTTATGATGGATAGATGCACTTTCTTGAGCTTCAAACTCATTGGCCCCGTTCACTGCCATTATAAAGCTTGGACGCATCAGGATATTTATTAATATAACTCAGACTGTGTTCATCAGAAAGAATAAAGTCATATACACCTAGGATGGCTTGAGGGTGAGTAAATCTTGGTAATTTTATTATTATTATTTTTTTAAGTAAACTAATCCTTTAATTCAGAAATATGAAATAGATCTATGCCATATTGGCTATATTGGCGGATTTGTTTTTTGTTTTTTTTTGTTTTTTAATTAACAGTATCGGACCATTTTGGATATTTAGCAAACCAAATATTTCTTTTTCATATGGTACATTATAATGTTGGGATACCTAAATTCACTTGTAGCATTTAAAACCAACTGATTTTAATGCATAATTTTAAGTTATTTAGACAAAATAGAATTTAAATATTGGCCTATATTGTGCCTCAATGTGATTACATTTAGTTATATTTGTTTTAGTATCAGTATTTTAGGGCTTCCAAAGTTAATGCGTTACCTTATATAACGTTAATATGTTTAGTGGCATTACATTTCTCAAGTCTTTTTTATTGCTATCTTGTGGCATTTTAATGTTTATTGCAATTGTAATTCAATTTATGATAAACTTAAATTTTCATATGTGACCCTGGACCACAAAGCCAGTCATAAGTCACACGGGTATATTTGTAGCAATAGCCAACAATACATTGTATGCGTCAAAATTATCGCTTCTTCTTTTATGCCAAAAATCATTAGGATATTAAGTAAAGATCATGTTCCATGAAGATATTTTGTAAATTTCCTACTGTAAATATATTAAAAAATAATTTTTGTGATTGAATATGCATTGCTACGGACTTTGTTTGGACAATGTTAAAGGTGATTTTCTAAAAAAAAAAATGTTTGCACCCTCAGATTCCAGATTTTCAAAATGGACAATATCTTGGCCAAATATTGTCCTATCCTAACAAACAATACATCTATGGAAAGCGTATTTATTCAGCTTTTTAGATGGTGTATACATCTCAATTTCAAAAAACTGACCCTTATGACTGGTTTTGTCATGTTTGACATTTGGTCAGGACTATTTTCACTTAAGTGGTGTTGGTAATGTGTTCCCTCTGTGGCTCATCTTCTGCTATCTTTGCTCCCTGTGGTAAAATAGGTCAATCTGGCCTTAAAAAAAACTTAAATCCCAGACTTCAGAACAGTATCATTTTGGATGCAGTATCATTTAGATTAGTTCTAAACTCACCAGTGTGTAGTCATCGGTTTTAGAAAGATTAGAAAGATGGTTGTGAATGTGTTGGAAATGTTTTTTTGGTCACAGTTGTGCTGATAGGTGTAGTCACTCTGACCGGACCAGGTGTGCATACTCAACCTTAGCCTGCTCCGCTGTGTCAGCGCTCTCTGTCTCCCTCAGGTGTGCCTGACTAATCATATTTTTAACAAAGTTACAAAAAAAGTCTTGTAGTTTGTCTGACCCAGATTAGGCCTCATTTTGTACTAAATATCCCTTTTAATTGAGATTTTTTTCAGAAAATTATCTGGCTTCGCACAGCTCATCCTTTGCACATCTCGGGCAATTAAAGAATTAAAGAGCATGAGAAGATAATGTGAACTACAGTCTTTGCTGCTGTAAAAAGCGCCTTTTTAATTACCAAACTCTTGCATCGAGCCAAGTATGTAAGAGAGGTGTAGAAGAACAGAGGGTATCCAGAACTGACAGACGGCAGCAGGTGAGAGAGCGAGATTGAGTCCGTGTTTGCGGTAAAGGTCAGTAGGTAAGCATTCGGCCCTGAGGTTAATTGGATGGAGAGAGGAGCGGAAAGAAGTCAGGTCGCTGTGTTTCAACATTCTTCACAATAATAAAGTTGTGTTCTCCTGTTGCCATTGGTTACCTGCGAATTCTATTTTTGAAGGCAATTATGTTGCTGGTGTTTATCCTGGTGCTGGTGTGGAAAGAGGGAACATCAGCTCCCTGATTGTTGAGGTGGAGGAGATTCTTTCAGCTAATGGAAAAGGGCTTTTATTTACAGAGATGCAATCACTGTCTGCTAACACTGTCAAGCTCTTAAGCTTAAGGAGTCTTGGATTTGAACAGAAAAACTTTTGGTAGCAGAGAGCAAAAAATGGTTGAATGCTTCCCGGTCAGTTCTGAGAGAGAAGAAGTCAACCTCAATGCACTGCAAATATTCCTATAGGGGTAGTTCACCAAAAATTTTTAAAATCCTGTCATTATTTATTCATCCTCTTGTGGTTCTAAACCTGTATCACATTCTTTCTTCTGTGTAATACAAAAGGCGACGTTTTGAAGTCTTGTTGTTGGTTCATCTTTACGTTGCTATCACAATGAATGGGGACTGGAGCTTTCAAGATTTGAAAACAACACAAAAGCACCATAGACCTATCATAAAAGTAAGCTGTGAGCTGTCATCCTTTGCGAATAGATCATTAAGTCAGTGAGTTGAACACTAGAACTAGATCAGTGTGAAACCCAAAGTATACTTAGTTTTTTCATGCCCATTAGGGAATGTGTACAGTGCCCATGGTGCAAAATCTCATCATCAGCTTAGTATGCACACAGACCGATTTTTCTCACTGTGCTCAGCTCAAACTTGTTTGTTGAATTTGTTTTACACTGATTAGTTTGTCCACAAGTTAGCAACACTGGCCTGGCCTTCTTGTTCCACTGTCAAAAAGAGATAGAATAACAAACTATTTGAGATCGTAACAACATGCCTGGGTTGACAAGCACTTGTGTGGGGGGGTAAAGAGATACCCACGACTAGTTAATAAGAGTACAAAGTATCAGTAATAATTTCTGGAGAGAAATAGCGCAGACATTGGACAAGGATAAAACTTTCTATTGCGCATGTGCATTCTTTTAAATGGAGTATACTTTGTAAGGCTATGCTTTCGACTGTATGCATAAGTGTTCATGTTAAAACTGAAATATACTTTGGGCCTGATTCGTGGACAAAATCATTCAAAATTAACTGATTTATTCTAAATATACAAATCAACATTGGACATCTCTACTTCTTTTCTTAGTCTGTTCATGACAGGAATATCTTTTGGCTATCATATGACTTTAGAAGACTACATTTATGATACTTTATGGGGCCTTTGCATCCTTTTTTAATCTTGAAAGCTCGGATCCTTATTGTAATTGGATGTAAATTAAAAAAGTCAATTGGATTTGGAATGACATGAAGGTTCGTAAAATATATTTTTTGGGTAGACTATACCTCTAATCTTTGATAATATCTTCTGTTTTGTTTTTACTGTAAAAATATCGAAACATCTTTAAAATAGGGCAGATTTACCAGTGAAGCAAAATTGCACAAGATATAGTTTTCAGTTCTCATCCTTCATCTCAGGCATCATCTTTTTCTCCCTGTCTAACCTCATCTTTCTTTCTTCCTTTCTTTCTCTCTCTCTCCACAGGTGACCTTCACCAAACGGAAGTTTGGTCTGATGAAGAAAGCTTATGAGCTCAGTGTGTTGTGTGACTGCGAGATTGCCCTCATTATTTTCAATCACTCAAACAAGCTCTTCCAGTATGCCAGCACTGACATGGACAAAGTGCTCCTCAAATACACCGAGTACAATGAGCCGCACGAAAGCAGGACCAATGCAGACATCATCGAGGTAAAACAGACATACAAGCCCACCAAGAATCCTCCCTTTTTCAGGTGGCAGGAAATTGTTTTGTTTGTTTTTTGGTCTCATTCATCCTTTATTTGTTTGCTCCTTCTCTTCTTTCCTTCCTTCCTGTCTTTGGTGAACCGTGTTAATTTGGTTGCAGTAGTTCAGTCAATAGCCCTATTTGGTCAGGGCTAGTTTTCCCTGAGGAGGCCAGGTAAATTTGTGTGTTTTTCCTCACAGAAACCTTGTTAAAATCACAGAACAAATTACCTACTGTTTTCCAGCTAACTCATGAGTCCTCTGAGAAAGATCCCTTCCAAATAGGAATTTCTATAATTGCAATGACTTTTTTCATGATGCTTCTCCTCATTTATTTTGACCTTTGGTCGAATACTCTAGCTAAAGCTAAATTTGTTGTTTCATTACATAGTGCTCCTTCATTATGCTAATTCCATGCTAATTTGTCTTAAAATTATTATCTTTCATATATCACGTTATTTACATGGTACTTCAAGTTACTTTTAAGAATATAATGGTATTGCCATGGTACCATGTTCAAAATACCTTGGTAATACCATGGTGAATATAAATCCACAAGAAGTTCAAGAGTTGGCAAGGCTTTTGCATAGCTAAATACTCATCCATAGGGGGACCGATCACATGTGTTAGAGCGAAAGAGTGTGTTTGCATGTCTAAAGAGCATGGAACCCAAGGAAGGTTCAGAGGCTCGCAGATCTCTATACGCTACTGGCTAACTGCCTGGATGATGGTGGGACAGGAGAGGTAGGGACAGCTGCACCCTCTACCACCTCCTGTCTTTGGCCAGAGAGGAAAATGTGGCTTACACACAAACACACACACGATGCCCATCTGGTGTCCGTCCCGTCCAACGCGAGATGACGACTATGTGAGTGTGGCATGTTTTTCTGGGGGCGCGCAACGTTAACATGGAAAGAACAAAGACAGTGGAAGAATGTCTCATATAGTATAGCTGGAACACTGCTTAAATTAAAAGGATAGCTCACCCAAAACTGAAAGTTCTTTCATTTATTTACTCTCCCTTATGGTGTTTAGAACCTTCGAGCACCTTCTTGCAGCTGGTTCCCATTATGATTAGTTAAGTGCAATTTGTGAATCACATCAAGAGTTTCATTGAAAAGAACTGGCTCAAAAGTCATAAACCTTTATTCCAGTGATATTCTTTTGAGCTCTTTTGTATTGTGTCCCATCTCTCGTTCTGCATTTTTTTGTTTTTTCTTATTTTCAAATCTCCCTCTTGCTCGTTCTCTGTCCTCGACCGCCATACGCCCCCTAATGCTGATTGGTTACATGTTTGTTGTTGGTATCAGCCCGACTAACTTCCAAACAGTGTATTTGAAGTCCACCTTTAACAGCTCACTGGAAGGAGAGATTATTTGTAAATAACAACTTAAATTTAGGTCTTTTACTCACACAAAAGTTCAACTCACTGGATGGTTTAGTTACTTTGGTTCTCAAGTTCACTGGAGGGAAAGATTTGTCAGTGAACAATTAACAACTTAAATTTGGTTATCATATGACTTCAGAAGACAGAGATATAGTGCACAAGTTGTATGAACCAATTTCGTGGTTCTTTTTTTTGTCCAATTTGTAGTTGCTATGAACTTTTTGACTTGTCACTATGAACTATGAACAAATACTATAAAAATAAGAGCCTAAGGGTTGAAACTACGGGATGGTGAGTAAATAATGACAGAATTGTCATTTTTGGGTGAACTCATTTTTCTTTAAAATTTTAAATGTGCATGTGTTTAGAATAAAGCGATACATTTATTGGTCATTGCAGTCTAAAATGCAGTTGTGAGAGTGTGAATGCTTATGTAGAGTGTGTGATGGTGAGAAACTGACGTGTGTCTCTTTTGCACAAGCCCCCAGTGGTAAAAGCGCATGTTTCCTGTTGGGTGCAGCTGCAGAAATCTCTTAAGAGTGTGTGAGTGTGTGAGTGTGTGAGTGTGTGAGTGAGTGTGTGAGTGTGTGTGTGTGTGTATGCGTGCATGTGCTGTGGTGAGGGCGTTGGGCCGCTGTGGGCCACATCAGCTCAAGCCTGACTGGGCTGCTTTGTGTGAGAGAGTGTGTGTAAAGGCTGAAGGCTGTCTCATGTAATATTGAGAGGCAGCGTGGCAGTAGATGCAGACCTGGTGCTGAGTTCCCCACATTTTGGCCTGATAAGAGATGTCTTTGGGGGCAGTACCGTTCAGAAGGCCTTTCCGGTGGCTCATGCCCAATGAAAAACACGTCTTTTGTGCTCTATTTGGTTATTTGTCATTTAAAGACAAAAAAGAAAGAGACAAGATTCAACAAAGTGAAGGAGATTTGTTGTGTATAAATGATATAGTGGCAGTGCTTACATTCACCCAGAGAAAAACCCCTCATTCACCCTACAGCTCACTGTACACACACACACATTCAGGCAGGCATGCTTTCACACTGATGCATGACTGAACAAACGCATATGCACGCACACAGCCTCTCTTCTTTTCTCTTGCTGTATCTCTCTCTTTTTGCTCTCATCTCCTCACTCGCCTCGTGTTGCACGTGCCTAGTGTGTGTGTGTGTGCGTGTGTGTGTGATTGTTGGGGGCTGCCTGCTTCTTCTGCCAGAGCTTGTTAATCTGCTTGACTGCAGATCCCAATCAGGAGAGAGACAGAGAAAGGGAGAAAGAGACACGGAAAGAGGAAGGGGAGAATGAAAGAGACAGAGAGATGAAGAGTGGGTGTTTAAGGATGAAGATCCTGTAGATATCATTTGGGATTGAAAGGAGGTGGTGAGACGAGAAACACAAGGCTTTGCCCTTTTTCATAAGCAGCTCAGATGAAGAGGCTGTGGGGACTTAAAGACAACATGAAATAAAATGTTGCCTTTTTAATAAATTATTAGCGATTCATCTATGCTCAGCCTTCCGATGAAAAATATAATAATCTTTCATCGAAATCTAATAACTTTCTTTGCTTCTTAAACAATGTTTGATTTTGCTGACATAACCAAGGTCATGCTTGCAGCGAAAATAATAGTATTAATATTTTCAGAGCCCATTTTTCACAATCCAAACAAATCCCACTAGATAAAATCAAGACCTGTCCTACTGAATATTCTCTTTTTCTTTGAAAAGCATAAAATCGTGGATGTTTAAAGGGACAGTTTACTCAAAAATGAAATTTTTGATCATTTACTCTCCCTCATGTTGTTCTAAACCTATATGATATTGTTTTGGAACATAAGATTTTTTGAAGAATCTTCATGCAGCTGTTTACAAAAACAAACAAACAAAAAAAAAAACAGTCCATTGTGGTCATGTGTGGCAAAATAAAAAAGCACCATTAAAGTAGTCCATATGACTATTTGTAAGTCCTTTGAAGACATTTGAAATGCAGAAAAGAGAATGAGATTTATGAGATTTTCAATAAATAGAGAATTAATTTCAGTGTCACATTACTCGTTTCTCCTTAAGGGGCTCGCACACCGGACGCGAAGCTTAGCGCCGCGCAGCGCTGCGACACGTCTTTAAAATTCGAACGCATTGTTTTCTATGAGTGTATGCACACCGGCGGAGACATTCGCCGCCTGTCCGCGGCGCCCAGCTATGACTCAGAAAACAATAGAAAACAATGTGTTCGAATTTTAAAGACGTGTCGCAGCGCTGAGCTTCGCGTCCGGTGTGCGAGCCCCTTTATTGTAGCTTGATAGACAAGGTCCAGACTTACTTATGAAAAAGAGCTGTATGTATTCAAAAATTTCTCCTATTATGTACCATGAAAAATTTAAAGTATACAGATTTGAAGAGACATGAGATTGTAAGTAATGACAGAGTTTTCATTTTTTTGGTAAACTATTTCTTTTAGTGCCTTGCACATTTTGTTTCATGTTATGTTTTAGCAATAATTTCCTAGATTTCTACTGCTGTTCAGCTGAGCATTTATATAGGAGCCAGGGCTGTCGATCGATAAAAAATGTAATAATAAATTACATAATATACAATATAATTAATCAAAGGATCCACTAGCAGATATCTTCCTAAGAAAAGCTCCAAATGAAGATTCAAACAGTCAGGCAGACTCATTTATTGTGTTTTTAGGGCCTGATCTGTTATAGAAGGCCTAGCATCTCTGATGAGTGTTGATTGACATATGGGGAAAAAAACTGCAAAAAGTAATAATATTGGTTAGTTTTGTCACAATAATACCAGTGCATATTTATCACAGCAAAAAACTAATTGGCCATTAAACAGTGCTTTATTTTCAATTAAAGCTAAATATTGTTATAATTATTAGCAAATTAAATTAAATTAAAACTATGAAATGTAGCCTTAACATTCATGAATTAAGTGCATTTAAAAAGTTTTAATTAATTAGAGTTTTAAAGTGAAGTAATTATTCAAGTTAACAGTAATACAGTACAAATAAACTAAGTAAGCACAATGAGTGGTGTTCTCTTTTTTTATATAAGCACTGCTGTTTAATTATTATAAGTGACATCATAGACAATGGCATGTTTATTAGGCTTTTTATTTACCCTGCAAAGATTTGTTTTGTCCCGTCTGTTTACATTCAGTTAAGAAAAAATCTGCTGTGTTTATCTTTGATGCCATGCCAAACTGGCATTTTGACCAAGAAGGGCACATTTATGAGCATTCAGCAGTAACCACCTGTGACCAGACAGCTTTATGTATTGAATTGAGTAGTCTATAGTACCAATACTACAGAAAGAACTGCAATTTGATTTAAGTATCGACTTGATACTGAAGTACTGGCACTTTTGACATCCCTGATATCAGCAGTTCCTTTCAAGTGTGACCATTGGCATTAAATTGTTGAGATGAAATGACTGTGAACTTTTAACCTCTGTCTGTAAGAGATGAGAAATCTGTGTGTGCTGGACATCGGCTAAGCCCTCTTCCATATTGAGATGATGTACTCCATCTTATTCTCTCAGATCCGCCTCCACAGTGGGCTGAGCCGTGGGTTATCAGCCAAGATCAGCTGCTAAAATGATTCCATTAGCCTCATGTATGAGTTACAGTCAGACTCGCCTGATAATGGCAGACACGCTGCCTTTAAAGAAGGAATGGGGATGAAGGGATGAAAAGGAGGAGTGGAGGGTTCAGAGGGGCCGCTAATCTGTCAGATGGGTGTATCTGGATGCTATCGTGTGTGTAAGCCGGCAGGCTGCGACGAAGCCAAGGCTTTAAGCGCGTTCTCAAGGGATGGCCTGGGGGGTTTGCAGCCTTCTCTGCTTTACACACTGCAAATGGAAGGTGACATTACATTCTGCCCTTGTTGGACATCAGCACACACTTACTTGCACTTGAAAGGAGTTATGTATATAGTGTACACTCTTAAAAAAATTTTTTTTTTGCTGCGATGCCATAGAAGAACCATTTTTGGTTCCTCGAAGAACCTTTTAATGAAAAGTTCTTAAAAGAACCTTTTTTTCTTCTTATTGTGAAGAACATTTTAATAATCTGAAAAACGTTTTTCCACTATAACGAATCTTTTGTGCATTGAAAAGGTTCCATGGATGATAACGATTTTTAAGAGTGTAAGGCTGTACATTTTCAGATAAATGAGTTTTTCAATTGCAGATTCTTAAACTTTTACTGTGGTCCCTCTCAAATGTTTGCTAACATCCCACATAGGAAGTGGGAGTTTGAAAAGACAATATGGGATGGAGAGAGGAGGGGAATAGAGGACAGGAATGAGTCAGCTCGATAAGTCGTGGAAGAATGAGCGTATTATTGGATTAGAGAAGAGACACAAAGATAAAGTGTAAAAAACCATAGAGAATCAGCACAACGAATGGAAATGAGATGAAAGAAGAAAGAAAGTGAAGGTCGAGGGGTAACACAAATAATGTATAGACAGGAAGGGGAAGCTCGAGAGAGAGGGACTGTACGGGGGGAGGGAAGGAAGGCAGTTGCAGGGGGAGGGGCACTACTGAACGAGGTTAGCCAGTCAGAGGCAGCGGAGCTCTGCAGGGGAATCTTCCCTTGGCAACACAAACAAGCACCCGCCCCATAAAGGAGAGACAGCAGGCAGAGAAATACAGGGACAGGTGAACAGATGGAGCCGACTCAGAGACGAGCTGATCAGCTGACCCACTCCTCACTGTGTGTGTGTGTGTGTGTGTGTGTGTGTGTGTGTGTGTGTGAGAGAGAGAGTGTTATGTTATGAACGATAAAGCTAGTTCAAAAGTTTGGGATGGTTTTTTTTTTTTGGCTTTCATCAAATCATCACCGAAATCTATGTATTTTTAGCAGTACTTGCTAAAGCTAATTGCTATTGCTTATACTTGGGGTTAAGGATTTCAACAAACCCCTATTCCTAAACATTTCAATGTCTCAAAAAAGCCTCAAATCGTGCAGCATTTTAAAGACGTTTCAAAAGTTTAGGGTCTGTAATTAGTAGAATTTAGTACTTTGATTCATTTTAAATAAATGCTGTTCTTTTGAACGTTCTGTTCATCAGAGAATCACAGTTTACACAAAAATATGAAGCAGCACAACTGTTTGTAACATTTATAATAATGAGAAATGTTTCTTGAGTGCCAAATCAGCATATTAGAATGGTTTCTGAAGGATTGTGTGACTTTGAAGACTGCAGTAATGGCTGCTGGAAATTCAGCTTTGCCATCACAGGAATAAATTACATAAATTTTTTTTAATAATATTTCGCAATATTACTGTTTTTATTGTATTTTACCATAAGAGACATCTATCAAAAACTTACAGACCTCAAACTTTAGAACAGTAGTCTATGTATATATATATAAAATACATAATTGTAGAATAAGTGTTAATTGTCCAAAAGTGTTGATCTGGATTACACTGGGTCAGTAAATTTTTTGCTATATTTTCTTTTATGTCACTGTGACCTCTGTGAGTAAGAAGAAAGCAGTGCTGAAAACTGTTTTCTATTCTGCCTCGATACCCCCATCAAAGCTACTTAGAGAAAATCTTGTTTGGAAAATCTCCTCAAAATACAAAAAGACTCAAGCTGTTTTCAGGATGAAACCGATAAACTGAGTTTCTCTCTTTTTTAGCCTCATCTAACTTATTTCCAGCCCACAGTTGTCAATGGGCCTTGCAGTTTCATCTTTTTCCAAGTCATGGTGTAAAATCAAATTCATCCTTTCACACTCTCATGAAACATTTTGCAGATGTACAGCGTTCTTGGTTTATGTGTCACGTGTTACTCTGTTGGTTTAATAAATCACTGCTGCATATCTCTGATTGACATTTGTGTGAAATGTGCTCCTTTCCCTTTCTTCTCCCACTCCGAATGGTTTAAGACGTTGAGAAAGAAAGGCTTTAATGGTTGCAACAGTCCAGAGCCAGACGGGGACGATTCGATCGACCAAAGTCCGTTACAGGAGGACAAATTCCGCAAGAGCGAGGAGCTGGACATCCTCTTCAAACGCTACGGAGTGAGTATTCCTCCTTACCTTGTCGTTCTAACCTCCCTCCTTCTCTTTCTTCCCCTCTGTCTCTCTCCTGTCCTCGGTCGGAAATAAACGAAGGCTCTGAACAAGAAAGAGCACCGTGATTCGGAGAGCCCGGACCCCGAGGAGCCGTTCTCCCTCACGCCTCGCACAGAGGAGAAGTACAAAAAGATAGACGAGGAGTTTGATAAAATGATGCAGAGCTATAGGCTTTCAGTGAGTACCCGTGTGAAGAGGCCTGCTGTAGGCCCAGCAACCAACTCACACAGCCTGCTGTCGGCCCGGCAACCAACTCACAGAGCACCTAGCAACCATCTCTCACCCCATTCCCCTCCTACCACCCCTCAATCCCCTCTGAATGTGTGTGCTTGGGCAAGGAGAGGGCAGTCGGGGGCGAGAGGGCGAGTGTGGGCCGCATCCCTTTGATCCTCACAATCCTCTATTTCAAATGCGCTTGTGATTTATAGCTCTCTTGATTCTGTGTGCTGTTGTGTCGTGTTTTCTGCGATGACTGATGCTTGTATCGCATTTGCCAGGAATAGACTTCTGACTCATCTGGGTCCCGTTTAAGGCGTCAGTGATGATAATTTTCATTAAGTTACTGTCAAAAATGCTTTATGCAGGAACCCTGCATGAGGAATCTCTTCTCAGCAGGTACAGAAACGAGAACAAGAACGTGCTGCTCGCTATCTCAATATATCGTGGGCCCGAGTTTGATATAATTCACATGATGAACATGATTCAACATGATGTGGGCAGCAAAGTCTAATTAGTGTAGTAACTAGTTTTCTCTTTCCTCTTTAATGCTAATGGGCCTGGAAATGAGAAATTACTTGGTATGTGCGTCAGAAAAGCATTTTGTCACCCGACGAAGAGGCAGGTTTCCTCTCTCTTGCACCCCTCCTGTTCTCCGCCCAGTGCACCATTCATGGGCCGGAGCACAAAGACAGTCATCCAGCACCTCTCTCTTTCTCTGCCACATAATCCCAGCATGAGTGCCCGAGGAAGCAAAGCTAAAACCTTAATCCCTCTCGCTAGGGACACCCAGCAGCATGTGTACTACGAGCTCTACTTAACAGGCCGGAAAATGATCAGTTTGTAATGAGTTTTTAGATATTCACCACTAACTGTCTGACACTAACTGTCTGGCAACCGCAGTGGATAAAGCTGGATTGTGAGGAGGAAATTTACATTAGATAGTGTTTTTTTTTTTATGCCGTTGGTTTTTTGAAGAAACATCAAGTAAAAATGTATTAATTTAAATTGGCTTTTTATTCTGGTAATGTTTTCAGTATCAACTTGGAATAAAACATATCATACTGGATATACTATATTTTTTAAACAAATTAATAATTTCATTCAGCAAGAATGCATACTATTGATCAAAAGTGATAGTAAAACATTTATAATGTTAAAAAAAAGATTTTTATTTCAATTAAATCCTGTTGTTTTTAGTTTTTTATTCATCGAAGAAAAATGCATCACAGTTCCACTAAATTATTAACAGCACAGCTGTTTTTAACATTGATAGTAATAAGAAATGTTTCTTGAGCACCAAATCAGCATATTAGAATGATTTCTGAAGGATCATGTGACACTGAAGACTGGAGTAATGATGCTGAAAATTCAGTTTTGCCTCACTGGAATAAATTACATTTTAAAATATATTAAAATAGAAAACATTTATTTTAAATAGTAATAATATTTCATATTATTGCTATTTTTACTGTATTTTTTTATCAAATAAATGCAGCCTTGGTTAGCATAAGAGAGTTATTTTACAAACATGAAAAATTCTTACCTACCCTAAACTTTTGAATGGTAGTATATTAGTTGATATTGGATATTTAATTTACTCATTTCTGTCTATTTTCATTTGGATTACATTTGCAATACCTAACGCTCGCTTAAATGTAATCTTTTGCAGATCTGAAATACATCCGCCTTTCATATTTTCAATTATAATGTTTTGATCAAAATTTGGTCAACACTCCATTTGGCCAATCAAATTTTATAATATTATATAAGGCTGCGTTTACACTGCAAGTCTTAATGCACAGATCTGATCTTTTGACCATATCTGATTTTTTTGTTTTGTTTTTGTCCAGCCTGTTTACATTCACTTTAGACCCGACATATCCGATATCTGTTTACATTAATCCCCGCCCAAAATGATTCTGTTGGTGATTGCTTTACTATGTGACATGGTTGATCCTTGGGTTTTGAATGGCTGTACTAAAATTATTTATATAACTCACGTCGGGTGGCCATGATTATTTGCCAGCATGGATAAATTAAAAGCTGTCATGGATGTTTTCAGTGTAAAATCTGACTGAACGGCTATAGACCAGAAAATAGCGATAATTTTTGTTAGATTGTTAGATCTAGAATTCTAAAATGAAATAAATTAGCACGATAAGATTACATTCATTTGAATTCATTCAAATGGATTAACGAGAGCGAAAAGCGTGAGAGATTGTGAGTGTGAATTACCTGCGTGCTTCTGTATGTGATAGTGACGCTTCAGGCTACAAGCTTTAAACCACATTTGGAAGTGGCTTAGAATGGAATGAGAAAAAATTGGATCTCGTGTGGATTTTTGTGTTTATACGTGTGCAACAAATTCCGATCTGTGTCAGATGTGATTAAAAAAATCATATTTTTTGTGCCAGTGTAAATGCAGCCTAACATTTTTATCATATTATAAGACCCCGTTTAAATCTACTGAGTAAATTGCCCCTGAAAGATCATTCCTCATGTGCACCGTGATCTGCTCCAATCCAAAGGGACTTCATGTTAATATGAGTTGCCAACTTGTTTCCCAAACCAGTCAGTCTTTCTCACTTCTCTGGTCACGCTCTTTCTCGACGTCACACAGTCTCTTTTTCAGTACCAAGTGTCATTCCTATCATAGTTGTCTAACGCTTGTCTGTGTGTCTAGACGGATATTATTTTGAGTCTGTTGTATTTATCTTCAGTTATTGAAGCCACATTCAGATGTGTAAGATTTCACCAGAAGCACATTCTGGCTGAGAAATTGGAGACTAGCACACTAGATTTTTTTCCATCTTGGTGTATATATTCAGATGAGGTGTGTTAGGTGCTCAGCTGCTCAGCTGCTCGTCTCACACTAATGACTCTCCTCTGCCCTCCCATCCCTTGCCTGGCCTGCGTGCAGTGCTGGAACTTAGTTGCTGTTTCGTCCACAGGCTTAGTGAGTAGCATGCTTTGCTACATGGGTTACTCCCTCTAGAACTGTAGCTCGTATGTATTTACACTTAAATATTCCTTTAAAATAGCTTTGGCATCACTAGATTCTCATTAGGAGTCATTTCTTCAAAAACAACAGTTTTTATAGAAGACGTAGGTCCATATCTTTATATAAGAACTAAGCTGTCGGAGGTCAAATCCTCACCGTAATTTTACAGATATTTTAATTTATTCAGTATTGGATATTGGATATTTAATTGTGCTCCACATTTCCTCTATTTTTTCATTAAAATTAACGTTGCTATCATCTAACACAAATTTAAAGTTAATTAAACACGAATTTAATAACACTGTTAAATGTAATCTTTAGCAAATCTAAAAATACATAACTGTGTATTATATTACCATACTGTATAAATTTATAATAAAAAATATTATTAATTTGTGATGCCCAAGTTCACTTGTAATATTTAAAAATGGCTGATTTTAATTTTAATTAGGCAAAATAGTTTAGAATTGGTAACACTTTACAATGAAGTTCCATTAGTTAACATGAACTAACAATTAAAAATATTTCTAACACATTTATTAATCTTAATTCATTTCAACATTAATTTCAACATTTACTAATACATTATTAAAATCAAAAGTTGTATCTGTTAATATTATTTAATGGACCTAAGCTGATATTAACTTACAATGAGCAGTTGTATTTTTATTATCTAATGATAAGTTTATGCATTAACCAATGTTAACTAATGGAACCTTATTGTAAAGTGTTACCAAAGAATTGTAATACCGCCAGGAGTACTACGTTTTTCTGCCGTCACTGAGAGGTTACAGGAGGAAGAGAGAAGGACAGAGGAACAGCCAGACTAACTATCAAACTGGGTCCCACTCAGAACACAGGAGGCCTAGTGCGGCCCACATTCTAATTTTAGAGGCCCTGGTTTTGCTGAGGATCATGGGAAAATGGGTCTCCATCAGAGCATCTGGACATTTTGAGTCCACACTGATTGCCGAAACTGGCTAATTGCGCTTCGGAAAACACAAGAACGAAGATTGGCTGACTCAGGAGTTGTCACGGCCACATGCCCCTTGTTTGAAACACCTGAGCCTACCCTGCGCGGTGGGTTATTCCCCAGAGCCATATTATCAGTTTAAGGACAACTGTTGCAGACGAAAATTGAGTATAAGCAAAACAAAAACGTGCCTATCTGCTTGTTAAGTCTGACGTCACAGTTTTCAGGTCCCAACGCTCTATCAGATGCAAAAAGCAAACAAGAATGGTGCTAATATACAGTACTTTCACGGTGTGAAAAATCATGATCCTAACTTTTATCTCAGCTGGCCAGACTGAGATCAATTTTTTATGAATCGTTGAGATACTAGTGTCTGGGATGCTGGAGACTGTAGTGTACACCATGAGTTTTTAAAAGCTTAGCTTAAATGTGTGATGTGAATAAAAAGTGCTAATAAACACCTGTTAAAATAGTATTCTCAACTGAAATGAGTAGAGGCTTGGACCTGGAAACAATATTCCTTACGTCACGACATAACAAGCAGATTAAAATATATAGTAGCTGTAAACACTGGATGATTCAGTGAAATCTCTAGATGGAAGTGGAGCGGAGACTCTCCGATTTTTCCTGTTCCTGCCGTTTCCATTCTGGATCATTCACAGTTTTTAAGTCTTACAAAATTAACTCTGCACCTCGTAGCTTCACATGCTCTGCTTTGGAGATGTTTGCACAAGTCACTGCATGCTATTAAAACCGGCGTGTGGTCATTTGTGTGTTGTCTTGATGTACATGCAGGTGTGCAAAGTAAAGCCGCTAACCGTTTCCCTCTTTATCTGTGCTTTCTCAGTCCACAGTGCCACCACCCACTTTCTCCATGCCAGTCACAGTGCCGGTGTCCAATCAGAGCCCTCTGCCATTCAGCAATCCCAGCAGCCTCGTCACCACTTCTTTCGTCACCTCCACTCTCACAGACCCGCGCCTGCTGTCACCACAGCAACCGCAGCTCCAGAGGAACACGGTGTCTCCAGGCCTGCCACAGAGACCTGCAAGTGCAGGTAAAATCCCTTGCAGATCAATGGTGCTGAGTACCAGTAAGCAAAGCAGGAAGGAGGAAATAGTAACTCATGTTGTGTACATGCGCTTAGAATGTTGCCCTGTGGGTGCCGGATTACCCGGAGCAGCTGTTTCTCAGACACACCACTGATTTATGCTTAAAACTGCCTGTCAAACCATCGTCTACTCTGCTCTGCAGTGGTTACATAGTGTACTGATCATTTCTCATTTTGTAAATGCATGCACAATATATTGGTATGATACTGTTTTAATTTACCTTTGCCATCATCTAATGCTTCCTTAAAGTTAATCTTCAAAAACACTTATAATTTAATACCACTGTTAAATGTAGTCTTTAGCCAACTTTATTTTTTATTTAATTTGACAAATTAGTGTAGAATTGGTAACACTTTATAATGAGGTTGTATTTGATAACGATAGTTAACTATAGTACTTAACATGAGCTAACAATGAACACAGTTATGAAATAAAATATTAATTTCAACATTTACTAATACATTTCAATTTACAGTTGAGTCTGTTAAAATTATTTAAAGGGGTCATGAAATGCATTTTGTTTTTCATTTCATAATGTTCTCTGAGGTCCACTTATAATGTTATCAAGATCTTTCAAAAAACAGCAGGCTATAGCACATTAACAAAACTTTTATTGACATTAATAACACTAATATCAATACAATTACAAATTAATAATAATAATAGAATAGCACTAAAATCCTAATAACAGTCTTGGTTCGAACACAGCACAAATCTAAGACTATTTTCTATCCTGTTTTTGATCCTCTCTTTCAAACTTTCAGTTTTGTGGCGTGCCGCATTAAGACTTGGAAGTAAATGGCCACTGCTATGATTGGGTTACAGTTTTGCATATTAAAATAATTTTCCACATCCCCGCCATTACGTGTGGGAAAACTTCCAATGTTGAAAAATATCTTCTTACATAGTTTCAACACTTGCCAACAATGTGAAACATTTATGCGTATTGCCAGTACATATGCTTTATAAGTCTTGGTTGTGGCAAATAAAGTTGAAGTACTTGGAGTTACCACAGTTATAGTTGACAAACTTACGGTGATTCGTGTAAACGGAATTATGAATGAATGTACCATTATTTGTCACACTGTCGTTCTTATAGGCTATTCATTGTTCATCCTTTTCGATAAAGTGAAAAACATATTCATTGTCATTTGCAGTTTCGTGTTTTAAATAAAAGTTGATATAACATAATACATAACATAAACTAATGACAAAACAGAAGATTTTGCTCACGGAAGCTTTTATTCAGGCTTGGAAAACAAAACAATAACAAAAGCAGCGCTCTCTACATGCTTTTTTCCTTATCCGTGAATTCCCCTCATTAACCCTATAAATGCCGAAGCAAAGGAAAGAAAACTATTCACAGTTTGACTGTGGTGATACAATATAAACATATCAAATGATCTGTAACAGACAAAGCAATAGTGACACATGGTAAAAACATTGTTACTCACACTTGTGTTTTGCAACATTGCTGTCGGATCCAATATAGTCGTCACTGCATCATCTTTTATTTTCAGTCTCTCTGAAAAGCCTGTACCGAAAGGTGTCTTGTTTAAAAACGAATTTGCAGTAAAATGAAGCGACCAAACTAACAGTGTCTTACTGATGCGATCTTGAGCTTCGTTAAAAATTAAATTCATCCACGTTTTCTTAATGGTAGGATCACAAGGAAGGCAATGCAAAGTCTGTGTTTTTCCACAATTTGTCACTTTAAAACATCTTGTAATCCTCAGAGGCATCTCTATCTTTTATTGCTGGAGTAATCCTGTATCCTGTATTTACCCATTCTGTGAGGTTTTCTGTTCAGTATTTCGGTATCAGCTGAGTTGTAGCATCAGATAAAAGTCATTTTACACCTGGTATCAACATCTCGAGAGATACAGTTGTAAATGAGGTTCAGTGCATCTCATTGTGATCTGATCACTCAAACCACCTTTGGAGTTTGTCAGGGACGCATATCGTATTTGTAGTGTAAATGCTAATGTGTCCTGATGCATCCTTGAAAACTCAAAGGATTACTGACTCGCGTAACACGTAATCACTGTTAGGAAAAGCTTTGAAAGAAAAATACTCAATCAAATCATTTTAGAATGGAATAAAAGCTTTTATTGCCACAAGGCAGGAATGGTGGAAGTTGTTATGCGCAGCTGTGAAACATACATGAGATGGTGTTTAAAAGCACACATGGGCAATTGTATAATAGCATGTACAGTATATACAGTATTCTGTTCAAAGGTTTGGGGTCAGTACATTTTTTAATGTTATATTCACCAAGGGTGCATGTATTTGATCAAAAATACAATAAAAAAATTATACAATGAACTATTATTACAGTTTAAAAACACGTATACATATAAATGCACAAGACTTCACTGAGTAGTGCATTTCAGTATAATACATTAATGTAAAGTTATCTGCATAGTCATGAAATCAGAGTCCCTCCATTCCCCAAAAGATTCACCCTAAATTAATGCTATTTCCTTACATTTGGTCCAAAATACAAAGAGAGTCTTTAGATTTCAGCCTTCCTGTAAGCTATTCTGTCTTTTTTCCAGGTGCCCTTCTGGGAGGTGACCTCAACAATTCAAACGGAGCGTGCCCAAGCCCTGTGGGTAAGACTTCCCCTCCTACCAGCCAGACAGCCCCAATAAAACCTCTTCATTTTCACCTGAATAATGCATCAGTCTGAGTCAAACTGCTGAAAATCGAAGGGCACACTTTAGACCTGCAGAGTGGAGCGAGGGTTTTCAGTCTCATCCGATAAGATATGATCTGATCTGACTGTGATTATGAAAATGACAGCAGCTCCATGAAGGTTGTCCGGACACACAAATTTGAAAGCAAGTGATCAGAAGGACTATAGGACATCCACCGTACGCTCACACACCTGTTCGCTTGTGACAGCTGAAGCTCACACTCTGCTCTCCGAGCATGCCTGTAAACACCCTCATGGGACCATGGGGCACGAGTGACATAAATGTTATGGGTCAACACCATGCATGTCAATTTTCCTACTCCGTCTTTCCATTTCGCTTTGTTATCGTTTGCTTTTTTCTCTTTTCTGTGCCCCTGCATACTTGTCTTTTCATCCTCTTCCCCTCTCAGCTGTTCTTCATATCTCACACATGACAGTCTGAGTACCCAGCTTAAACCAGCACGCTCCGTCCCTTCCCCTTCCCCTCCCCCTCTGTCACACTCCCTTCTCTGCTCCCAGCCAATCTTGACAGTCCCTGACAGCTGTTGGTTCTCCTGCCTCTGATCTTCAAAGAGCACATGAGTCTCATGGACATTTTAAGTGGGCATTTAAAATGTGAACATTTAATCAGTAAAGAGGCTGAAGGACTTTGTGGAGTCACTGAAAAAATACCTCCCATGGTTTCTTAGGATTATGTGTATTCTTTGGCCCTTTTTTGCTTTTAGTGTTAAATTCCAACTTTTAAACTTAAACTTACATTTAACCAATCATGAAATGCACTTAAAATGAAACAAAAAAATCATATTTTTGACATAGTCTTCAATTACTTTTTTTCTCCAAGAAACTTTCTCAGCTCCTACCATACTGCTTTTCCTTGTCCATTACCACTCTCTCATTCTCTCTCTCTATGTCCGTTGCCCCTCCCTTCCCTCCATTCTCAGCTGTTGCTCTGGGAATGTCAGCATTGACGTCATGTAGCATTCCTACCATTCCCATGAGAGAGAGGGACAGAGAGCAAGAGAGACATGGACAGAGTCAAAAAGAAAAAGGCAGTCAGACCTTTGAAGTGGAGATTAATAGAGGCCAGGGCTTACAACCAGCACACTTATTTACTAACACAAACTGCACACTCACATATACACACTCACTATACTCCACTATATTTACCAGCATACTCTCTGACCCAAGTTCATAGAGCATAAACAAGTATGTTTACACACATTTCTGTTCCAGCCCCCCTCTAAAAACCAGACTGAACTTAAAGCTGTGTTTCCTGGGGCAGAGAACAGCTGAGCACGTCTCTTCTCTGCTGCCAAGGAATTGCAGCTCCCTTTGCAATCTCTTTCCATTCAGAGCTGCTGACGCTGTTGTTGTTCACACACACACGTCTAGCAGAGCAAAACGCAGTTGTTGTTGCACTGTAACTGGAGCTCAGATAGGATAAAATATCAAACTTAAAAAGCCTCTCTAGTCTGAAGCTCTTAAATCATTCAGAAACTGAGGACATCTACTTTTGATAGACTTTTTCTTTTTTTCTTTTTTTTTTACTTTGGTGTATTAATTTAGTTTAGTTTTTGAACCATCAACACACAACATATTTTAGAAGCAGGGGAAAATGGGATTGGTTGGCAGAGTTTTCATACTTTATTCAATATCTCTAGTGTTAAAAATATTAGGATGACTCAGCAATTTAAATAAGAAATTACGTTCTTGAGGGAAAAAAAAAGTGTAACGTAAAAATAGTTTTAAAAAGTTTGAACACGGCATAGATTGTGGGGTTGGTTGACAGTGATAAAAGTATAAATAGAAATAATATTGTTTTTGCATTTAATATAATTGATGTCTGATATGATTATTAATTGTATATATATATATACACAAATTATGTCTTCTGGGTAAATTGAAAAAAAGATGAAAAGATTCAGATNTTCAGATTTTATATATATAAATTTTTTATATATATAAAACCATTATATAATTATTATTGGTATTTTTATAAACCTTCTTTTCATAAAGTTTGTCAGAACTCATTTCATGTGTTTTCATATTTTTTCAAATGTAAATACTTCATTAATTTTTGTTTTGTCAGGTTTTAGTTTTAATGGGATGTCTTGATAGAATCCGTGAGTGTGAATCCAGATGACAAACATGCATATGTTACATTGTGACAGCACCCTATAATGACCCAATTTACCCTGTGCCATCAAAATCTTGTCGCCAACCAACCGTCTCCCCTACAGCAGGTTAAAATAGCATTGCTAAAAATATTTGTAGTATAAATATTTGGGATATTTCTGTTCAGCTGAGACATCAGTGGGTTGCCATAGCACTAGTGAGTGACGTTCATGTTGTGTTGGGAGAATAGTGTTATTCAGTTCCAGAATGTGGGAAAACATTTGGAAAATCCTCAGTCTCTCTCTCTCTCTCTCAGCCATGCTCTGAAACACAGATCACACACATATTTTGCCTTCCCGTGAAAACACTGCCCTTGAGTCAGATTAGATCAAGCATTACAAGTGCTACAATCTCATAAACAAAATAGAGCAAAAATATTTCAATAACAAAGCTGGGAAGAAAGTCGAGGAACAGGATAAACTAGTGTCAGTTAGATCCCTCCGATCCCTTCCCTGTGTGCGTCTTCTTGTGCGTGCGTTTCCTCCCTTAAAGGAATGCGGTTCTCCAACCTAAAAACCAGTCACTATTAATCCTCCAATTACAACATAATAGAGTTGTAATCCCAAAAAAACAGAGGATTTTGTTTCCAGCACAAAGTGTTAGAAAACACATCTGTCGTGGTGAGGGAGACCCTAATAGGATTATTTTCCCTGGTGGGTAATTATTGTGTTTTTCTCATCAATACAAATTACAGAAAATATGACCACTGTCGTGTATCTGAATTCTGTTTTCATAAAATGCACAAGTGTTTCTTAGGGTTGATGAGAAAGAAAGCAACCATGGTCTTTATTTGTGAATCTCTCTGTTGACATCTCTCTGTCTTTTCCTCATTTTCTTTCTCGTTCTGTAGCCAATGGTTACGTCAGTGCCAGGGCCTCCCCAGGACTCCTCTCAGTCTCCAACGGCAACAGCATGGGGAAAGTAGTCCCGGCTAAATCTCCCCCTCCGCCCAGCACTCAGATGGTGAACAGTCGCAAACCGGACCTACGGGTCATCACCTCCCAGAGCAGCAAGGGCCTCATGCAGCTGGTGAGCTCTTCCATATTTCTCTACAGGAGACTTGATGGGTCAAACATCATCAAATCTCAAAGCTGTTCTATGTTACAGCTTAATGATAACAAATGAGGGCTAATGTTTGAGATGGGAACAGGTCTAGGCTCTCAATGTGATTTTGCACAGGAATTTCTCACGAGGACCATGAGAGGTGAAAGTAAAGCTGTCAGATACACTGACCTGATTTATACACATCTGTCCGTCTGCTCTCAGTATGTGTGTGTGAATGTGTGACCTCGTTTACACCTGGTGTTAAGATCCATCTAGAAAACTTGTCATTGCAATACATTTCCAGTTTGTAGATTAAGGGTTTTAAACTTTGCTGGTTTCAAGCAGCTTAAACAAACAAAATGTACTACATAATTACTATATAAATATAATTTTTATGAAAAATAAATTAAAATGATTATACACACATTAGTGGCCAAAAGTGATGCATGGCCTAGAAAAATTGACATCTTCACTGTTTTTTTTTTATTTTTTTTATATTATTCAAAATGTATTAAAGACCTTGTAAGCATATTGCATTGTTGTGCTTGGAGTCAGATGTTTTATTTGTTATAACGCAATGAAACATGCCAAATTTTGTGGACTTAAAGGGTTAGTTCACCCAAAAATGAAAATTCTGTCATTTATTACTTACCCTCATGCTGTTCCACACCCGTAAGACCTTCGTTAATCTTTGGAACACAAATTAAGATATTTTTGTTGAAATCCAATGGCTCTGTGAGGCCTGCATAGGGAGCAATGACATTTCCTCTATCAAGATCCATAAAGGTACTAAAAACATATCTAAATCAGTTCATGTGAGTACAGTGGTTCAATATTAATATTATAAAGCGACGAGAATATTTTTGGTGCGCCAAAAAAAACTAAATAACGACTTATATAGTGATGGCCGATTTCAAAACACTGCTTCAGGAAGCTTCGGAGCATAATGAATCAGTGTGTCGAATCAGCTGTTCGGAGCGCCAAAGTCACGTGATTTCAGCAGTTTGGCGGTTTGACATGCGATCCGAATCATGATTCGATACACTGATTCATAATGCTCCGAAGCTTCCTGAAGCAGTGTTTTGAAATCGGCCATCACTAAATAAGTCGTTATTTTGTTTTTTTGGCGCACCAAAAATATTCTCGTCACTTTATAATATTAATATTGAACCACTGTACTCACATGAACTGCTTTAAATATGTTTTTAGTACATTAATGGATCTTGAGAGAGGAAATGTCATTGCTGGCTATGCAGGCCTCACTGAGCCATCGGATTTTAACAAAAATATCTACATTTGTGTTCCGAAGATTAATGAAGGTCTTACGGGTGTGGAACAGCATGAGGGTGAGTAATAAATGACAGAATTTTCATTTTTGGGTGAACTAACCCTTTAATTTTTGGCCAGGCTGTCATACAAAGAAATTATGAACACTTGCAAAAACGAGAGATAACTGATTAAATAACTGATTTTATTTTTATTTTATTTGTTTGCATAGTAAAATAAAACCTGTAGTTTTCATTTTTTTTGCCAAAAAATGGCAAATAAATACCTTAACCAAGTTTAGTATTTTGTTCTTCCCTCATATTTAAAATATTTAAAAAATGTAAAATTTTTTTCTTATATTTTGATGGTTTAATCGGACTTGTAGGGTTATTAAAAACAAATATCCCTTCTGGACATCAATTTTGGCAACTACTGTATATATTGTGTGTGCATAACATGCATTGATTATTTTAATTATCATTGTTGTTTTTTTATTAGTGAATATTTGCAATTAGTTTAACATTTAAAATATATATTTGTGCAGCCAATACTTTTTTTCTTCTTACACATTCAACATGCAGTATCATGCTGATGTAGCGAGTAATATATGCAGTCATGAGTTCTGATACCCTTTCCATGAAATCTGATCAGAAGAGGTCACTGCCAGTAGTGTTCACATCGAGATGGAAACCAAGTGTAAAACCAGGCTTGTGTGTGTGTGTGTGTGTGTGTGTGTGTTGGAGTTGTAATCTCTGTTTTCTATTTGTTTCTGGCCTCGCAGACAGATGAAGAGCTGGAGTTGGTGAGTGAGGTGAATACAGCTCAATTCTTTTGACTGTTGTGCTGTGAACGGTTTCATTTCACAAACGAATGTTTGATGAACGATTTATGGATGTTGTGTATTTAACGTGTAATATTCTTTCCCTTTTTCTATACACTGCATTTTTCACTGATCAAATTGTATTGATTGTGGTTAAACAGTTATTTATTGTATTGAAGAATGCATTGTATACACTGTTTTTCATATATGATCTAATTGGCGGTCAGTGAATTGGAGTTAATTGCGTGCTGTTTATTCAGTTGCAGGCTGACTGCCTGATTATTGTGTGGAGTTTTAAATGAATGCACATACACACTCAAGGCGAAATGCACATATGCATGGGTTGATCTCACATGAGTCAGACACACTAGATCAAACGTGGAGCGCAGCGGAGCAGAAGCCCTCACTCCAAAGATCAATTTGTCTGTCTGTCTCTCTCCCACCTTCTTTCACACTGTTGTTTCCTCTAATGATTGTTGTCCAATGACACATTAAGTGTAGTGCATGTTCATCTGAGTTTTTGGGGAGTTTCAGTCATCTCAGCATCTGGATCTGTGAATGTGTGCATGAATCATGGGAGTCTGTTGACTGAAAAAGTGGCCTCTATCTTTATCCCCTTGTAGAACTAAGAGGGGTTTAAATGCAAATGTTTGACGCTGGTTTGCTCTGCAGACACACTCTACCCATTTTGTTATCATGTGTTTTTTAGTGAAGTGTTTTTTTTTTCTGCATGATTCAGATAAGGGCTCAACAATGAGGTTTTTTTTTGTGTGTGTGGTGAATTTTTATTTTCCAGGCCAAGATTTTCAACAGCCCCACCACATAATATGATTTATTATATATATACAGTACTGTGCAAAAGTCTTAGGCATGTTAGTATTTTCACACAAAAAAAGGTTTTAAGCCAGTTATTGTCAGACTCCTTGTGCATACAAAAATCTCACTGGATTATTACAATTAATGGCAAAAGGAATGTTTAGAAATGTAAACTCATATTTCCCACTGACACACTACAGCAAAAGATATAAATAAATGGCTTAAAATCATTTTTGTGTGTGAAAATACATGCCTAGGTCTTTTGCATAGTACTGTATATTTAATATTTTAACAATTTATATTTTATAAAACTACAAATAATGGCATATGGTGTAAAACATTACCAGTTTGTTTGATCATCAATGTTAGTCAGAAAAAATAACATTTTCTTGGTGCCATATTTAAATGAGCAGAATTCACAAAAATGCTCAATACATCAAACAAAACCAAAAGATGTGAGAGTTCTGCCAACTGACCTGAAACACTTTCAGACTAGGCCTTGACCGTCCTTATTGTTGAGCTCTTCAGAATTTTAGGACATTTATCTTGCTATGTTTACATGGACACCTTTTGGTTTCAATCGGAATGAATTTATTTGATTGATGAATCCGAACATAGTGTTTACATGAACGCTAAATAATGTGATCGGGTTGACGTGCACGTTTATATGTCACAAGCTTAAAATAATCGAAATAGATTTTTTTGACATGCAGAGACTGCACAAATATGCAGAGTTTCTCACTGTTTGCGCATACTATTCTCCTGCATTGCTTCTTTTCTTTTTTTTAAAGAGCAGATTTAGGGCCAGATTTACTAACAGCTTGCGCCAACGCATTCCCTCTTTTGGCATTAAAAAACTGCTATCAGGGTTTACTAAAGACACACAGTGAAAAATTAGCTCTGAAAAGGCATGGACAGGGTTATTTTTGCTGGAATTTACTGGAATTTGTGCCATTATTTACCGCTCAAAAAAAAGCATGTCTTAAACCAGACGCTAATTTGCGCTGCTCTTGGTAGATAGCGTTGGTCATTATGGAAATTATCCGGCTGCGTCTGTCGTCTTTAATTTGCGAGTCATCCGTAGATCACGTAGAACTTTCCACTCCCATCGGCACTTTTATGGAATTGCGCTCTCACGCTAATTTGCCTTGTTTAGTAAATCTGGTTCCTAATATTTATCTATTTCGGGTTCTACTTAGGAGACGACGAGCACATGAACCATGCTGCTTACATTTATCAAGCAGTAAAAACGCCCCTGCCCGTGCCCAAAACCAGGCGTCTGTGGATGAGATACCTAAACAAGGACTGCTGGGAAGTTGTCCCGCTCCACTTCACAGACGATGAGGGAAAGAAGAATTTTAGAATGACACGACATTCATTTATGACACTTTATTCAACAACACTCCGCACATCATACGTCATTATGCCATCACTACATCAATGCACATGCGCAGTACTCTCCAGTTTCAATCCTATCAAGTGTTTACATGTCCTCTCGATCGGAGGATCAAAAGGTTTAAACCACCCCTTACAATCCGAATGAAATTTTAATCAGATTTGGCCAGTTCATTATGATTGACGTGGTTACGTGTGACTTTTTTATTCCAACTGTGCTACTAGTCTGATTACAATTGGATTATTAGTCTAGCGAGATGTTTAGAGTGACAGTCTGAAGATGTGGAGCTTGTATTGTTGTTTATATGGACTGGTTAATTATTACTATTGTTAAGATGGCTTTTAGTACTCTAAAATTATCTAAAACATTGAATATCTTCAGAAGTGTCAGGAATTTGAAGATTGTGTTCATATGTATACATATACAAGTCTTCACAAACAAGAGGTGTTTGTGTCCATTCTTTCCTTGCCCGGAAAGTTAACTCTTTGTACTTTTGACTCTATCTCTGTCTGTTTTTCTCTCTCTCTGGCTTTCCAGAACGCTCAGCGGTTAGGCGCCTCTCAAGTGACCCAGCCTCTTACCACACCAGTGGTTTCCGTGGCAACGCCGAGCCTCCTGACTCCATTCTCCATGCCAACCGCCTACAACACAGGTGAGAGTGACATCATAGTGATAAGCCAAGACATCCGTCATTTTGCAGGCCTGCACTCATTTGAGAGAAATGAACACGACCATGTTTTAGTTCACACTCCAGTGAGATGCTTGCAGGGAGTTTTGAATTAAATGAAGGTCATGCTCCATTTATCTCTTTTACTTGCTCTCTTTCATTCTTTCACACTTAATGTTCTGATATTCCTCATTCCTAACCTCTCTTTCGAGAATAGATTTACAGTATCACTGGAATTTATTTTGAATATAAAAAGAAACAATAATTAAATATAGATGTTATATTATCATAACTATAGGAATCAGAGGCCATAAATAGAATTGTAAAAATTCAGTAAATGAATATACATTAAATGTTCCTCTTTGTTTTCATGCAGATTACCAGCTAACAAGTGCAGATCTCACAGCCCTCCAGGCCTTTACGCCGTCGGGTGCGCTGTTGCCAAGCAACATGACCAGTTGGCAACAGCAGCAGCCATCTGTATCCCAGCAACAACAGCAGCAGCCATCCATATCCCAGCAACAGCCTCAGCAGCAGCAACAACCACAGCAGATAACTTTGGCCTCCCTCAGTAATCTTGTGTACGTCTTATGCTTTTTACAAACTCTGTCTCTTGCTCGCACCTACTCACACATGCACCTGGTTCTTCACTAACCACATGTCCATGGTGTGAGCCCACATGCACCACATCTACTTCCTGTCTACAGTGGAGAGTTGTTTCAGTAATATTCGCCTCTCTAGTCTTAGGCTAAAACAATTCGATATTAAATATTTGCCTTGAAGTTACTGAGTTTAACTTTAGCTACATCTAACTAGATAAAGTTTAGTGGCCAACACTTTACAATCAAGTATATATGTTAACATAGTTAATGCAAAACATAACATGAAATAAAAATTAAAGTACAGTTCAGTTCAGAAGTTTAGGGTCGGTAAGATTTTTTTTTTAAAGAAATTAATATTTGTAATTAGCAAGGATGCATTAAATTGATCACAGTAGACATTTCAAATTTTACAAAAGATATAAATGTTGTTCATTTGAAACATTTTCAGCATTGATTTCAATGATGTTGAGCAGCAAATCAACATATTAGAATGATTTCTGAAGGATCATGTGACACTGAAGACTGAAGTAATGATGCTGAAAATTCAGCTTTTGCCATCGCAGAAATACATTTATATTTTAAAATATATTAAAATAGGAAGCAATTATTTTAAATTGTTATAATACTTCATAATATTGCTGTTTTTACTGTATTTTTGATCAAATAAATGTAGCCTTGGTGAGCATAAGAGACTTGTTTACAGCATTTATTAATTTAATGCATAATGTTAGTTTCTACATAAACTAATACATTTCAACATTGCAATGCAAAAAATCTTGATGATAAATTATGTTAAAAAAAAAAAAAAAAATGTTGTTCATTGTCAGTTCATGATACCTAATGCATTAACAAATTAATCTTTATTGTAAAGTTTTATCATTTAGCGTTAAGCTAACATTCATTTTGTAGAAGCTGCATTAGCACAAACTAGTGTCCTTCCTAGATGGAATTTCTGGGCATTATTGTCTAGGTAGTCAGCTCATACATTTTGACACATGTCCACAGTAAACTGTTGTGAATTATTACTTATTAATCTGCAATTTTATTCCCACTAGATATAACTGTAACAATTTAATCAAGCTGCACTTTGTGTCTCTGGTCCATCAGCTATGGAGAGAACATTGCTACTGCTCTGACTCAAAACTGTGTTACAGGGGCATCTAGACGCCCTGAATATGATGTTCAGGATGTGAATTAAATGTACAGGGCAGAATAGCTGAATGCCTGCGCTACCTAGTTTCCCTTTATGCATCACATAATAGCCCAAGGCTCAGGTCAAGGGCAGCTGTACGCTGCATTATTAGCACGACACATACATCTACTTTGATGTGAATTTGCTCAGATTTTTTATTTTTTTTTTATGAGGTCATGATCTCATATTAGCAATCACATGAATAAGAAGCCTAACGATCATCGGTAGCACCCAACCTAAAGCCTGCGTATTCTCCCTTGGAGATTGACCTAAATAACTCTCTTTTGGTCTCGCACAGACGTTTTCCTCTTTTTCTTCCTCTTTCTCTCCTCCCCATTGCTCCCTATGGGGGGCGAACATCGAGGTGTTCTAGTCTGCCTTTAATGCCTGCTAACAGCGGGGTTAGCGCTGCGTTACGCTCTCATTAGCGCTACTGTTCGCTTAGAGGGAGGGGGCATTTCTGTTAATGCTGAGTGCAGATTTGCAGATTTCTGGAGCAGGTCTAACCTGCCGTGTGTGTGTGTTTGTGTGCTCTTTCTCATTTGTTTACAGCATGTGGGGCTCAGACAAACAGAACGGAGAGATGGCTCACTGCATCTCTGGTCTTGCTGCTAATCTCAGGTGAATGGGCCCCTTGGGCACTCTGTGTCAGCCAGTCAAACCATAGGCTCTCTATGTTAGCCAGTCATATTCTGTGGGTGCTCTGTGTCAGCCTATTATGCGCCGCTGTCCTGTCTGTCACCTGCCACGGCCTAGTTGTCATGGTTACCGTCTTGGGCCGTGCTGAAGAATGTTCGCGCTTTCGTCGTCTTGCAGATGACCATTTCATCATCAGAGTCTCTCTTCATTAAATCCAACTTTGTGTCTTTTTATCTTTTTCTTGTTCATTGTTTATTGTTCAGTGTCCTGTGCGCGGCATAAACCGATTTACACAATGTTTTTTTCTAATGAATCTAGCACATTGGTGCCCTGATAACTGAGCAGGTAGAGATTAGAATTGAAAAGTAGGACAGACATCTCCATCATGTCCTCCCAAGTGGGTCAGGACTCTCTGGGGTTCATTCGTCCGTCCGTTTGTAACCTGCTGCATGGCCACACGTTCATCATGCCAGCATATACTGCTCTCAACCACCTCAAGCACCACATATTATGTAAACCAGGCTTTTTAATACAGCAGGTCAAGGCTTAGAAAGTTTTTCCATTACTATGCTGATCATTTGATCAACAGTAATGCACAATATTAAACATTATATGTCCATTCTTTACAATGTTTCTAGTTTTATTTATGGTAGCAATATAGTTATGTTCACATATTGACACTTGAGCCTGCTTTTTTTCCACATGCTCGTACTGGTAAATGCCATTCTGTCATTAATTACTCACTCTCATGTCATTCCACACCCGTAAGACCTTCGTTCATCTTTGAAACACAAATTAAGATATTTTTGAAAAAATAAGATTGCTCAGTGAGGTCTGCATTGACAGCAAGATAATTTACACTTTCAAACGTCCAGAAAGGTACTAAAGACATATTTAAAACAATTCATGTGACTACAGTAGTTCAACCTTAATGTTATGAAGTGACGAGAATACTTTTGTGCACCAAAAAAACTAAATAATGACTTTTCAACAATATCTAGTGATGGGCGATTGTGATAGTGATGAAGCTTCGAAGCTTTATGAATCTTTTGTTTGAAATCAGTGGTTCGGAGCGCGTATCAAACTGCCAAAGTCATTGTGCGAGGTCCATTGAAATTTCGAAACATTTCGAACCACTTATGATGTAACAAAGTCTCATTTATTGAAATCATATGACTTTGACGGTCCGAACCATTTATTCGAAACTAAAGATCTGTAAAGCTTTATGAAACAGAGTTTTGAAATCGCCCATCACTAAATATTGTTGAAAAAAGTCGATATCTTTTATTTTTTTGCCGCACAAAAAGTATTCTCATCACTTCATAACATTAAGGTAGAACCACTTTAGTCACATGAACTGTTTTAAATATGTCTTTAGTACCTTTCTGGATGTATGAAAGTGTAAATTATCTTGCTGGCAATGGAGGCCTCACTGAGCCATCGGATTTTATCAAAAATATCTTAATTTGTGTTCCGAAGATGAACGAAGGTCTTATGGGTGTAGAACGACAAGAGGGTGAGTAATTAACGACAGAATGTTCATTTTTGGGTGAACTAACCCTTTAAGTCAAGAAAGTGTCTGCTGAAGAACATCAATGTATTGATTTGTGGTTTTACTTGTGAAATATTTATAAACAGTTGACCCTTCACAATATTAAAATAGCAATTGGTGATAATAAATCATATAATAAAAGTCTATGAAGATTCTGTTTGTTTAGAAAGCTTCAAACAGAATTATCATTTTTTTAGGGCACATATTTTAGGTATTCAGGTTACAGGTGTTGTTTGCCAAATTTAAAAAAAAGTTCAAGCTGTGGATTATTCCCAGATTAACATGAAAGCATCAGTTGTTCATTGTTAATTAATTTGCATGTTGATTCAGGTCATAGTACAAGCAATAAAAATTAGATTAGAAATGTCATCAGTTGTAATATATTGTTTCTGATCAAGTAACAACAACAATTCAGTTATAATAAAACCCAGCAAATAAAAATTTGTAATGTTACACTTAATTCCATCACACTTTAATTCCATTTTTACTACTTTTAAGTTTTACCGCACAACTCATTCTTATCGGACATACTGTAAAACTTGTCTAAATCAGCATTATTGATTATTTTGCAATTAAAACATTATGTTTAGCCTTGCCTTTTACCTCAGTTACTCAAACTTGCATTTTTTATGAATTTAACTGTAATTTCTCTCACAGACCTCAAGGTGGCGTCATAGTAGTTTTAATTTCATCCCATATTTTGTGGCCTCTCCACTCTGTTATAAGAAGAAAATATTAATACAAATAGGCTGTATGTATTAGGTTTAGCAGGACTGAGACAATATTTTCATGTTTTCAGTGCAGCCATGAGCTGAATTCATTGATCAGTAGTGCAGTGTCCTCATATCACTTGAACTTTATCCGGACTCCCCACTCTCCTGGCAGCAGCTGTTGCGTTCTCTGCAAATATACAGTGAATTTCAAATGAATTTTTCTCTCGTTATGCCTGAGAAACCTGTCATTACGTCCCACTGTGGCCCTGACTCCCTGTTCCTTCTAATATAAATGCTAATGGAGCCGTGAGAGCTCCCCGCTGCTCCGCCACCCTGTCTTATGTTCTCATGTCATCAAATAATTTTTCCTTGTGCCGGCCTTTCCTGACCGGACTGGGGTGAAGACTTACTTTCTGCTTTGCATGAGGGTGGGATATGTATTTCTGTATTTAGAAGTAAGCATTCAGTTGGGTTTCTTTCTCCTGCTGAACAAACCGTCCATGTTAACTGTCCGTAGACTTCTGTCTGTCTCTAAACTGTTGTAGATGAGTAAATGCTGACATGTACGTGTGTGTTTGTAACATGACGTTGATTATTGCAGATGCTAGAGTGGGTTTTGCCTGTCTCTCTCTCTGCAGTGTGACATCTCAGGGCAGCTTACTCTTGGGCAGGGAGGAAGGGATCAGCTGGTACTGTATCTGGCTTTTCCTCTCTCCGTCTGTCTCTGTTTGTTGTCTGTCTTGTTGCGGTTTTCTATGGCTAATGGCGCTAACTCTCCTGCTCTCTTCTTGGGTTTCTCTCTCTTCAGTCTCTGGCTGCTTGGCTGTAGGAAGCTGGGCTTTGTCTTTGTCAGTGATTTGCTGAGTTGGCCTTTCTTTCTGTTTTGCATTAGAACATACTGAAACAGCACCTGCAGCATCATCAATCAACCTGTACAGGCCCACAAGACCAAACCCACTCACCCTCTCGCTGTCCTATCTCTCTTTCCCTTAGTTAACTTATGTTTTCTTTAAAAAAAATTGTTTTGTTGTTGCTTTTTTTGCTTTTTTTGTCTTCCTCTTTTGTTTACTTTTCCCCTTTGTTTCCTTTTTTCCCTTTTTGATTTCTGTCTCCTTTTCACTTTTCCACTTCCTTTTCACTTTCCTTCTTTTCCTTTTCTTTACAATTACTTCACATTTTCTTTATCCTATCAGTTTTCCTTTCCTTTGTTTCCTTTCTTTTCCTTTAATTCTTCTTTGAAGTTCCTTTTCCCTTTCCTTTACTTTCCTTGTCCTCTTCTTCTATTTCCATTTTCTTACCTTTTCGATTTACTCTTATTTTCTTTTTCGTTTAATTTCCTCTTCCATGTCGTTTCCTTTCCTATTCCACTATATCCTGTCCTTTTCCATATTCTTTCCTTTCCTCTCCCTTTTCATTTTTCTTTCTTTTCCCTTTTAGTTTCATTTTCCTTTCCTTTCCTTACCTCCTTTTCTTCTATTTCCATTTTCTTTCTTTTTCGATTTCCTCTTATTTTTTTTCGTTTAATTTCCTCTTCCATGTCGTTTCCTTTCCTATTCCACTATATCCTGTCCTTTTTCATATTCTTTCCTCTTCCTTTTCAATTTTCTTTCTTTTTCCTATAAGTTTCCTTTCATTTCATTTCCTTTCCTTTCCTCCTCTTCTTCCATTTCCAATTTCTTTCCTTTTTTGATTTCTTATTTTCTTTCATTTCATTTCCTCTTCCATGTCGTTTCCTTTCCTATTCTACTATATCCTGTCCTTTTCCGTATTCTTTCCTTTTCATTTTAATTTTTCTTGCTTTTTCCTTTTAGTTTCCATTTCCTTTTTTTCTTTTCTTTTCCACTTTTCTTTTCTTTTCCACTTTTCCTTTCATTTTTCTTTCCAGTTCCTTCTTTTTCCTTCCATTTTCAATTTCTTCCATCCTTTTCTTTTAATTTCTTTTCTTTCTCTTCTTTTCTCTTCTCTTCTCTTCTCTTCTGGAAAACCACTAGAATAGCTTTGAATAATCCCAACATAAATAATACACTAAATACAGTACGTTAGGCTGCAGCCTAAGTTACACACACACAAACAAACACACTCACTGCAGTTGAGGGTATGTGGCATGTTGTGCTGTGTAAAAGGAGGCTGACCAAGTTGTGACTGCATGGCTAAGAGGAGTTAAGTGACAGAGAGCTTCTGTGCATTTTATAGCTGCTTTATTGTACTGTTATTTTTTATATACTATAATGTGGCTGTACAAAGGTAGTGCAAAACATGGTAAAGTTGTGGGTATCGTTGCTGTTTGTCATATTTAAAATGTATGTTTTGGTAACAAATCAGGTGTCCCCTCTTTAATAGTGATGTCCATTATGTTGATTGTTCTTCTCTTTCTCCTTCTACCATAGGCCCGTGGGAACGATCCCTCATGGAGCCACTCTGACGGTTAACACTAACCCCAATGTCTGCATCAAATCCGAGCCAGTGTCTCCTAACCGGGATCGCAGCACCCCTAGTTCAACCGCCGGGGCAGCGGGTGGCATATCGGGTCTGACCGTGACCCAGTATCCAGCGACGCTGCGTTTGGAGCCCACCGGCCGCTCTCCAGGCGACAGCATCAGCAGTAACGGCAGCTCTTATGAGGGAAGCGACCGAGACGACGGTGGGCAGACGCGCCCTCCCGATTTCAACTCTGCCGGCCTGGGTCTCCTCCGAGCTTCCGGAGAGCAACAGTCCCAAGCGGAGCAGCAGGAGTCAGCCAATGTGAAACGCATGAGACTGGACACCTGGGTCACATAAACGCTGAAGGAGAGAGCGAGGGAGCTGCTCTCTCACCCGCACATACACACACACCGACACAAACACACCCCTAGTGGCACCTGCTTTCAGCAGCCAATCTCAGTCTGCACTTAGACACATGCATGCGCCTGTCTCTCTCTCTTCCTGTCTCTCTCACTCTTGTCTCACTCTCAGACACACTCATATTTACTGGTGTGTGTATATATTTATATAAAATATGCATATATGATCACACATGCACTAGATCTTCACACACACAGTTGCCAATCCAGGTGTAAACGTGTTCACGTATACGAGACTGAAGAGATGTTCAAGGCGGAAGGGCTTTTGGTCGCATCTCTGATATCCCTCGCTCCTGCTCAGAGAGGCCGTCCGGATCTCAGATCAACTTTTACAGGCCTTACCGTCGACCTGATCAGAGTTCAGCGGCACTGCTCTGTCAAAACAGCATAACAACTGCTTGTTATGTTGCATAGACAAGCCTGTCAATCTCTTTTTTTGTATCTATTTCTCTTTTGTTTTGTTTTGTTTTTGTATGAATGGTTGCATTTGTCATTTATCTTCTCGACTGACTCTTTCCCTCTTGCTTTTCCTGTTTTGTTTTTTTTTGACTATCTGCTTGAGCAGCTGCCTTTAGAATCGCCCCCGTTCCTTTTGTAACAACTTTAACGTAGAATCTTTATCTTTGTTTTTCTTACTGTGCAAAAACTAGCATAGTGTGTTTGTGTGTGTGTGTGTGTCAGCTGTGAGACGGAGGTGCTCATTCATTCAATCGCTAAACACAATTCAGCCAAAAAACACAACTCGATCATGTTCGTTTACCATCTTTCGTTGTATCGATTCGTAACCTCGCACCAGTCCCCTCGCTAGATGCGTGTGTCTATCCGCTGAGCTCGAAGCGTGAACGGCGCTCCTCGTCCTCAATTTTCTGCGTACGTGTGGACTGTAAACGTAGTGTCATTGACATTGGAAATGCTGATCTATCTGTACTAATGAGATCCAGGCGTGCAGGAAACACAGACATGTTCGTATCAGCCTGCAGTGTGTGGCTGCGTTTACGAGAGCAGCGGTCTGCCACATTATGCTATATTTATTGTTTTTGTCTGGCTGTGTAATTCAGAGATTAATTAGTTAACTTTATGGGACGGGTATGCTTAATTATTGTTTGTAAGATTCCATGAAAATAAAAAGCGGTCAAAAAAGTCTGAGTTGTTTAACTCAGGATGCCGGGATTTTAGATGTTTGAGATCATGTATATACAAAATTTCTCAGTGTTTCAGTACAGGTTTATGTATAGCAAAAAGAGTTGGTGGCAAACACACATCTCAGCTAGGTCTTTTTAGCTAAGAAAGAGATGGAGGTTGCGTAGCGTTGTGTGCGTGTGTGTGTGAGAGAGAAGCGTTAAGATTGTACATAGCGATGTATGTTCACATATATTCTGCTGGGTCTTTCTGAAACAGCGCTGTAATCTCAGTGGAACCGTCTCTGTCAACCTCTGCCTGTAAATAAACTGTACCGTGTTGTAAGTTATCAAGGTGGAGAGGCAGATGAAGGAGGATTTGACTGTTTTTAAGCGTGACTCTTTTCTGTCGTTTTTATCCTGATGGCGTGCACTTTAAAATCTCTCCCCTTATCCGCTCGCACACCTTCAGACACACAAGTGAGGAATTTCGACTTCCTCGCATTATCATTTACACGATCAGTCCACTTACATCTCTATCTCCCAACAGAGCGATTTCCTGACGGCTTGGAAGGGAATACAACCTCCTTTCACTTATAAGACGTTTAAAAGCATTCAGGGAAGGACGTTTAGTTTTTGTTGTTTTTTGGCTTATATTGCACTTCACGTATTTAACCGTGAACAATAATAGAAGAAAAATGTAACGTTTTGTAAAAAGAAAAAAAGAAAGAATGTTGTACTGAAATCTAGATTAGGCTTTACACGTGTTGCAGATGTGACAATTATGTACACAAATTGTTTTCTGTGCATTAGTGTATTCTTTAAGTGACAAAGATGAAGGATGTTTCCGTGACGAGTTTGAAAAATGACGACAGATTCAGTGAGGACGAACTTAGAAGGGAAAAGGGGTTCAAAATGATTTCAAATACGGTATATTCCCCTCTAAAACTATGACTTTATGAGGCTCACCTGTCCGTCATCGGCTTCTCTACCTCTCCTTCCATCCTCTCGTATCTTCTCTTTCTCTCCTTTTCTCCACTCCTTCACTCACAGAGGAAGACAGAAGCCATTTCATTTCACCTCAACAGGTGGCCCACCTTTTGTTAAACCAGATTCCACACACACTCATTCACACACACACACATGATGGAGGCGGTGAGAGTAAGCGTTCGTTCGGACTCATCACAGACCTGCGTTCGCATCCCTTCGACTGAGGTTCTAGAGCTACTGGGCGGATGTTTTCTAGAACTGCATCATAGCAGAGCGAGGCCTCTGCAGCGCACCTGTTGACTTAAAGACTGTTGTGTCCTGAGCTTTGAACAAATGCAGTGAATTCTATGTACGTTTATAAGGTGACGGCCTGATACTCGAGGCCGACGCACCCGGGATGGTCCGGCACATCGAAGCGCTGGCTTGTGTTGCTTTTAAGGCTAAGACGACATTCGAAAAGCTCTCGTGGAGACCTCGTGATAAAATTAGGAATCTGAGTAATCAAAGAAAAGACAATCGTCCGGTGAATAGTTCACTTTGGCCCCCGTATTCCCTTTGTATGATGTCTAGAGATTCTCACATACTTTTTCTCGTGTTAATTTGTGCTGGTGACAGTTTTATTGTCTGTTTTTAATATTATTGTTATGATGATTATCATTACCATTATGATTATCGTCACAGATGGTAATAATAATGATAAATTTAGAGAGACGGTTTTTATTTTTATTTGTTTGTTCTTTTGTGTAGGTTAGGCATCCTATTTTATTTTAATTTGATTTTGTTTTATTATATATGAATATTATATAAATATATTTTCGTTTTCATTTTTTGTTTTCTTTTCCTTTTTTTTTTTTTTT
>RJVU01062584.1:2468368-2482387 GCA_003731715.1 Anabarilius grahami | reverse complement strand
CAAAGGGGTGTTACTAATATTGCACGATTTATTAAGTAAAACAAAACCGTTGTAGTAATATTAGTACTTATTGCTAATTGAGGGAAGCGATAAAACAGGTTCGATAGAATGACCAGTTCAATGCTGCAATTTTTAGTCAATTGTACAATAGTATCTACACATAGTTAAGGTGGGACATCCACACATTTAATTTATTCTGATCAGACACAATGCATGGGCGTCAGACAAGCAAAGAATGAGTCATATTATAAATAAACTGAAATGTAATTTCAATAAGAATATACAACACACAAAACTAGAATAGAAATTGAAGAAAAAAGTTTAAAAAAGAAAAATTATAGCTAATATATTGTGTTCGGCTAGTCTGCTTTGAGTTTTGTTGTAAAAAAAAAAGACAAAAAAGAAAAAAATTCTGTTGTTTTCGGAGAATGATATACAATTTGTGTATATTTTCATAAACAAAGTATGCACTGATATGTTATTACAAATTCTATACTGCTTTTACAAAAGAGTGTTTGTTATTGTACCAAAGTATCCATTGTCCTTTATGACCCTCCCCTTTTGCGTATGTTTTATTGTATTTTATATATTAAATAGACAAGTTGACCTACACACAAGTATGAGTCTGTCTGTATTACAAGTTTCTGTGTGGACGAATTACTGGGTTGGATTGTTCTGTTTTCAGTGCACTCATCAGACTTATATTTGCATATTCATTTAGCAAATGCTATTATCTAAAGTGGCTTGCAAATGTGGGCAAACAAGCAATGCTTTTTAATGATGAAGTAGCCAGCAATATTTACAGTTGTAAAATTTTCTGAATTCTTAAAATGTAACTATATTCTCTGCATTTATTTAATCAGTAATACAGTAAAAACAGTAATATTGTGATTTAAAATCCTTCAAAAATCATTTTCTAACAAGTTGATTTAGTGCTTTAGAAATATTTCTTATCATAGTTCTTATCATCAAAGGGTTAGTTCACCAAAAATGAAAATTTCTGTCATTAATTACTCACCCTCGTGTCGTTCCACACCCATAAGACCTTCGTTCATCTTCAGAATACACATTAAGATATTTTTGATGAAATCTGAGAGGTTTTTTTTTTTCATCTCCCATAGAAAGCAGCGAAATTACCACATTCAAGGTCCTGAAAAGTATTAAAGACATGGTTAAAATAGTCAACGTGACTACACTGTTTCAACCTTAATGTTATGAAGCGACGAAAATACTTTGTGTGTGCAAAAACAAAACAAAAATAACTTTATTCAACAATTTTCTCTCTACCCCGTCATTCTCCTATGCAGTTTACGTTGAAGACACATTGCAGAGCTTCCACATCAGAACGCCGACTCTGTATTGGCCAGACATTGGCCGGTCAGCATCACACGCATGCTTCGTGGTGCTCACGTGAACAGCGTCTGCCATTACTGAGCTGGCGTTTGGACATAAACACAGAAGTGCTGCACTGCATCAACTGCGTAGGAGACTGATGGGGTAGAGAGGAAACTGTTGAATAAAGTTGTTATTTTGTTTTCTTGGCGCACAAAAAGTATTCTCGTCGCTTCATAACATCAAGGTTGAACCACTGTAGTCACATGAACTGTTTTAACAATGTCTTTACTACTCTGGACCTTGAATGTGGTCATTTCATTGCTTTCTGAGAGATAAAAAAACCCTTGGATTTCATCAAAAATATCTTAATTTGTGTTCTGAAAATGAACAAAGGTCTTGAAGGTTTGGAACGACATGAGGGTGAGTAATGACATTTTTGGCTGAACTAACCCCTTATTATTTTTGTGTAAATAATACTTTTATCAGGATTCCTTGATGAACGGAAACTGCAAATGAGCAGCATTTATTCGAATAAGTACATTTTTTAACTTTTTTTATATACACTATATATAATATCCTACTTTGTTTGATACTCTGGAGGACAATAAGGCTTTTTAGCATATGATCTTTCCGTTTAAATCTAAGTGTTGCAGCATTAACTTTGAAGTCATTTTTATATCTGGCCACTAGATGTCATCCTTTCACTTATCTGGACTGTAATACAGTAAATAGATACACTAAAATTCTAAATAATTTTAAACGCCAATTTTAGTGGGGGTTTTTTTCCTTCTTCAAATCAGTTTTATAATTTACCAACTTGCTTGTTCAGAAGAAGCCCAGGTCTTTATCTTAGCCCAGTAAACCCAATTTAGGCAGAAAGAGCTATGAGATGATACTTCGTTTTCAGGTCTTTTTGTAGTGTGATCTAAATATGTAAGAATGTGTTTCCCCTCTTAGAGACATTTGGTCTGTTGTTGTTTAGCAACAGATCATAGTGATTCAGGCACATTGAATGACCTTGAGTGAGTGTCTTGTGCATGTGTCTTTTGGTGGTGGGGGTATTGAATACAGACCATTCCTCAATGACATTCTGTTCATCTGAGCACAGTGTCAGCTGAGTTTGTCAGTTCGAGCGTCTGGTGCAACCATTGAGCTTCTGTTTGTAACAGGTCCCCACTCATTGTTTCTCTGGATGACAAAGTTGACCTATTTTTCCTAATGCACAGAGACACAAGGATCATTTCATCCTAAAAACACCCTGTCATCCTTAACCATTTAAATGTCATTTATGGTGATTGACAGGGTAATTGTCCTTTATCTGAGGATCTAGAGTATGAAACAAGTAAAAAATATAGACTCCACTAGAATTAGTCATCAAAAGAGAAAAAGATTTGGATGCACAGTTTGGCAAATCAAAATGAAATCTCAATGCAATAAGATATCAATGTAAAATATTTCATTTCAAATCATTTCACAGATGTTTGATCAATATCTTTGACTTTATTTTCAGCTGGTATTCGCTTCCTTCAGGCAGTGAGATAAATTACAACGTGATTTGTTTTTTGCCTCTTTGTATAAAATTTGTTGCATGCTTAAGGTTTCAGTTAAATTGTTTTGTTTCGCTTTTCTTAATTGTATAAGGGTCATTCTTGTTACGCATTTTCATTTACGTGTCTTAAACTGGATAAATGGATAAATATTAAACTAAATTTATAAACATTATAAGCAATCATATTATTTCAGTTTGTTTTATTAGTAACACTTTACAATAAGGTCTCATTTGTTAACATTAGCAGTGAGCAATATATTTGTACAGCGTTTATTTACCTTTGTTAATGTTATAGTTATTAAAAATGTTCATGTTCATGTTAGTTCACAGTGCATCTAATGTTTACAGATACGCATGGGTAAATTTTACATAATTTTATAAGTTCTACTACTTCCAATATGAAATTTTTTTTATTATTAAGAGCATTTTTTTTCTTAATGATTTTCCTTTCCTCATCAAAAATGTTTCAATGGTTTCTAGCTGCAACTGGTATAATTTCCTGTGTCGTCAATATCACTTACATCCTGTTTTGTAATATTCATTGACATCATTCTCCAGGAAGTGACATTTTTGAGAAAGCAACATCATGAAATTTACTTATTGGCACTGGTTTGATGACATTAGCTGGTTTGTGACACATTTGCATTAGAATGTGAAAGTTCAAAGAAACATGATGAATGTTGGGTCCTGTCTAATCTTAAAAACACTCAGTCACTCAGTATCTGACATTGATAATCAATAGCAATCAATAGCAAAGGCAGATGGTAAAAGGAGCAAGGAGAGCTGAATGACACTCATGTGCCTCTGAACCCATTTTGGGTTTATTGAGATTTATTTGTAGCACTGTGGTCTCGGGATTCTGCAGTCATTCCACTCAAATAGCTCTTACACTGACACTTGTGATACGGTCGAGATCAGATTTAAATAACCTCTGTCATTTCAACAGGATCAGATCTTCAGTTCAATGGGCTGGTAATAGAGTTGCATGCTATTGCATCAGGGGTGATTGTGTGGCATCCTCTTACACAGGAAGCAGGTGTTGAAGCATCTGACCACCCAGCTGCTGCCCAGCCTCACTTTTGTTTTAGCTCTCTAAAGACCCTGTAAATCCTGCCTCTTTTTTCAGTATTTGCATGTGTGGATCAACTGACTAGCTGTTTGATTTGGACCAAGAATAGAAGGTTGAACTTTTTATTTTATTTCATACAGGATGTTATTCCATCTTTCTGGTTAAAATGGTGTTGGTTAATGTTCATGTTCGTCCAGCTGCCATTGTCCCACAACACCCCCATCAGTGGCACCAGAGAGCCAGCAGGCATACAGAGGGAAATGAGGCGGTGATATCATCTATTATTCATTGTTCCTTATTCTTTTTTCCTTCTAGTGTGGCCTCTTTCTCTCGGATCAAGTATTGTGTGGTTACCAGCGCTGGGCTCCAAATCCCAGTGTGATTCACTGTCATAATGACTGAATTTAGCTTGTTCAGCTAGTTCTGATTCATTGCAAACTGAGGCCCGTTTACACGAGTGAGTTTTTGTTTTAAAATGAAATCAATCCTTGTCTACACTGGCGTTTCCAGAGTTTTAGAAACGATCTCAGTCTACACTACACGGCCGAAAGCGCATGTCACATGACCGTTAATGCATATTGAGCATGCGCGTACAAGTGTAAACAGTTGCCTCTTGCGCATGTAGGTAGCTGTAGTATTAAAAAAATGCAGAGTTTAACTGCACAATGGCTGCTACAACAACAAAGCCAGCAAAGATTGCAGTGCAGCGTTTTCGAAAGTCATCGTTTTCGAGGTTCGAAAAAGCCGGCGTAGTGTAAACGACAAGCGTAACCGTAGCAAAACTTAGGCCCCTATGCATTTTAAAACGAAAACGCACTAGTGTAAATGGGAATAGTTGGAGTAATAAAACCTAGAACTTTAAGAATCATGTTTACATTTGTTTAAAACAAACATAAAAGTATTAGTTGTCTATGCAACGTTGATTAAGGAAAATGTTCATGAAATTATTGATCAAAATTGTAAAATTTAAAATACTGATACAAGAAAACACCAACTCAAAACAGTCACTGTTGTAGTTTTTATTAATCTTTTTCTCTTTTTTTCAGAATTTTGAACAAGTTTTAATCCATATTGTTTTCCCATTGTAATAGCAGTGCAAATTCACAAAGGGATATTAGTTATTTGTTAAAACTGACATATGAAGGTCATTGGATAGCTGGTCTGATTAGTAGAAACAACAAAAATGAACTAAGGCTTCATCGTAAGTCTTTAAGAATCCTTTCTGCTCGCGGCTGTCATGGAGTACAACGCCTTCTTATCCTGAGATGACAGCTGGTACATTATGCCAGGCTGTTGACTCACATTACAGAAATAACATCGTACCATTACACACACTAAGCTCTGCAATCTTGTCTAGTTTAATTTCTGTGAATGTATGAAAGTGTTTTTTGTGCACTTTGTGTTTAATGTTTCTGTTCATCTATTTATATAACATTACTACTTTTTATGTTTTTGGTTTAGTCTAACATGGTCTAAAACATCATTGGACAAAGCTGTTACTCATCACCAGAGGACCAGGAATCTCCTTCATCAACAGAGTCATCAGATGGGACCATCTTGCCTTGCGTTGGCTGTTCATCTTCATGTTTCTCATCCTGGACTTTGAGGATGTCCATTTCTTCTTTAGTATTTCTTTTTGCTGCTGGCTTTCCCTCCATATCTTTCCACTCCTCTCCAAAGACCATAGCCTGGTTGAAGTCTTCAGTCATGGCAGGGTCATAGGTAGCTGCCATCTCCACTTTCCCTTTGCTCCAGAAATCCTCCTTCAAACTAGTGCTGAAAAAGCTATGAATCTCACTTTTCTTTTCCTTTGAGCCAAATTCCTCCTCCTCCTCCTCCTCCTCTCCTGAATTGTTGCTCCCAAAGTCCATCACTTTTTCAGAAAAGCTCTCCACTGTCCTTTCTTCAAATTTTCCAAAGATATTTTCTGCTACATTTGGCATTTTGTTTGGACTTCCCAAGTTCTCAATCTCATTCACTGGGAAAATGCCTAAATTTTCATCCATACTTCCGTGTGTGAACTCGGCTGCATCTGGAATGCTCATGCTTTTGCCCCAGATGTTAGAATTCTCCCAGTCATCAATTTGAGAGGCTTTAGCTTCTTCGGGTCTCTTCTCCTTCCTGAGCACTTCTTCAGGCACATCGTTGTTGTCAGAGACAGAATTAATCTTGGAGACTCCATTAGTAAAGGTTAATGGCTGCTCAGTGAGAGCCTCTGCTAAAATGCTTGTATTCTGAAAGCACTGGCTGGCATTTGGGGACTCATCTTCTGAGCTATTACAATCTTCCTGGTCAGATTTTGACACGTCTGATGTCATGATATTTGGCTCACTTTCCAAAGAATGACTGTCCATCAGATCCATGTTGGTGTGCATGGAAACATCCAGAAGATTTTCTGGTTCTTTGGTTGTAGCTGCATCTTGGGACAAGGTCAGAGTTGGTGAAGTTTCAAATGAGATTTCAAGCTGTTCTTGCTCAGATGTTTCAGAAAATGAGGATGGATGGTCCATGTCGACATGTTCTTGACTTTCATATGAATGGATTGTTTCAATCTCAAGCTGGTTAGTGTGTATATGCTGGTTTTCAATCAGTTGTGGATTCTCATTTTGCTTATAAACCTTGACATCATGATCTTCATCTCTCCCCATCTCTCTCATATCATCATCACGTCTATCTTCTTCCAGGTTTCCCCTGAGCTCAATTCTTGGCCTTTCTTTCTCCACATCCAAACTTTCATTGACTCCAGAGCCACTCTGAAGCGTCATGTGTGCCCTCTCATCATCATCTCGTGCTTCTTCTTTAGAAACAACATCTTCCATCATCATCTCTCCAATGACATCCATGTCTGGTTCTTCTGTTAGATCCTCCATAGTGTTGAAGCGTTTGGTAGCGCTCTCATTCCAATGGCCTCCATCCACTCTTTCTTTTTCATCCTCACTGTCGCTGGTCTCACCAATGAGGTGTGAGGCTTGCACATTCCCGTCTGTTTCCTCATCACTCTTATAACGGATCAAGGGCCGAGTGTCTGCTAGCGTGTTCTCCTGGCTGTAGCTGTCACACTCACCAGGATCAGTTCTCCATGAGGCTGATATGTCTGGGGAGTCGTCTTCATCACCTTGGTTCTCTTTTTCTCCCTCAGATTCCTCAGGTAAAGGACGTTCTTCATTTACTGCCTGATCTGAATGAGCTTCAGCTGGTACAGTCTTCTCTATACTCTCCTGATGATCAATGCTCTTGGGAGAATCTACACCTCCATCCTGCACAGAAATGTCTTTCTCAATCACTTCTATCTCTTCTTCTTCTCTTTCAGTCACATTTTCATCTTCTGTTTTACCTTTTATGTCAGTGTCAATACTCATTTCACCCTCTTCCTCCACCTCAGACTCAGGGCTCATCACATTCGTCTCAATCTCTGGTTCAATTTCTTTCTGTCTGTCCCACTCATTGATTGAATCAATCGCTGCCTCGGTTTCATTGTTCAATTGCTCTGTCACCTCCTCACTAATATTGCTCGCAATTTCCTGTTCATCTACCCTCATCAGATCTTCATTTGTTTCTTCCTGACAGCCAAAATCACCTAAAGCTCCTTGCTCAAGGAACGATGAAGCCAATATATTGGTGTTTGGACTGGATGTTAATGTATCATTCTCCATATCTCCATATTCAACTGTATGGCTTTCACTGATGTTCTCTGATCTTACATCCATCTCAGAGGAATCATCTTTTTCATCCTCTGCCATGGTTTTATTTTCTTCCCATGCAACCTTAGGTGCGTGTGAGATCCGGGCAATTTCGACAGACACTTCAGTGTCCTCATCCTTTCCTTCTTCTGAAACTCTTGCAGGATCTGTGAATGGACCAGCCCAGCTTTCGGTCTCTGGAGTTTGGGACAAGCTCTTTGGTTGGTCAGCTGACACACTTATCAATGCAGATTCATCAGTTTTAGATTCAACCATCTGAGCTTTCTGGAACTGTTTTGGTTCATCTTCCACCTTGATATCTTCTGGTTTGGTCTGTGGTTCTGGTTCTGCAGCTGTTTTGGGGAGAGTTGATGCGAAAGCCATGTCCTCAGGGACTTTTTCTCGCTGTAAATGATCCACAGACTCCTGTGCAGCTTTCTTAGTCTCCTCTGAGATATGAACCCCTGTCTTTTCTGGCACTGAGGTTTTGGTTGGTGTTCTCTGTGGAGTCCCTTGAGTCGGGGTCCATGATGGAGTCGCACTGGTCAGCAGAGTGCGAGAGGAGGTGATCGATCTGTGACTTGTAGACACAGTATTGCTGAAATGACAGGAAGCAGCAGTGGTCTGTATGGTTTGGTGGGTCCCATTGGGCTTTGAGAGTGCATCTGTAACAAGAAACAAGAAGATGGTGAGACAGGATTAATCACACAGACAGGGAACAAGCTCTGTAAGAAGACTATTTGATTAAAGCCACGCACACACTTAATGATTGTAAGGCCGATTATGAATGTAAATTGATACTTATGACTGATCGCGCTCAAACGCGTCCAGTCGCGTTCAGTCTGCGATTACAGTCGGTGTTCAAATTCCATGTGTAAGTATTTAAATTGGCTTCACTCGCAGGAAACAATCGTTGTATGTTGAGCATAGTCTTAGAATGTTTTAGATAGTCGTTAAATGTGTGCCCGGCTTAAGTCTACTTTTGACAGATCATCATATCTATTTTCTGAATCCCAAATGTTTTTAATTGAATGTTTTAAATCATTACAATAACAATAAGGTTCTATTTGTTAACATTAGTTAACTGCATTAGTTCACATGAACTAACAATGAAAAATTATTTTAAAGCATTTATTAATCTTAATGTTAATTTCAACATTTACTAATACATTATTATTATCAACAGTTATATGTTACAGGAAGCACCGTCATAGTATTATTTTAGTCATAAATCTGTAGTCGTAGAACATTGAGCACTAATATTCAAATATGAGCAGAATACAACAGAGTGGCTCATACCCTTTTATGTCCCATCTCCTGATAACTGTGATGCTAATGGAACAAGTGTGGTTGACTGGAACAAATAAAGCTCCAGACTAAAGAGATAGATGGAGATAGTATGAAACAGACATAGACCCTTGTTCTGCCTCTCAAGGGAGTTATCAGAATACACACTAGTCCTGAACTGTGAGTGAGTCGTAATGGAGAGGTATTGATCTTCATTATGCTTTTCCAGCCCTGCATTACTGGAAAGTAGAGCCATCTGTTACAGTGACCTATGGGACTAGCACAGGAAGCTAGTTTTACAGGCTTAGACAGATAACCTCACCATGAAATCAGTATTAATCATTTAACCAGCCCAGAGCACAGCAATATTTAGAGAAAGGGGATCTGTGTTCAAATCCAAAATTTATATAGGCTGAATTTTGTTCACTGTAGTATATAGTCTATTATGTAACCAGTCATGACTATTTTTTTCTGGGCTTTTTTTTTAGTTTTATTTCACTTGCCCATTGCTCTAATAACCCTCATTTAAAAACAATAATAATAATTAAAATAAATGAAAAAAAGAATTAAAAAAAAGAATGTTACCTAAAAAGAAAGCAGAGTTTGTTGTTTTGTTTGTTGTTGGTCTGTCGATTCTCAGGCCCTCGCTGTCCAGCAAAGCTCTGGAAAGAAGCAACAGAACATCTGTTAGCATCACAGCACTTCCATTAATGCGAGGGGTGGGCTAAATGAGATGGAGTCACGTTCTTGAGCTGCAGTCCTGTGCTTTGTTCTGTTGTTATGCAAATAGTATGTCAGATTTGTCATTGTCAGCCCATCTGCAGGATTCAGTCAGGCATCGATTCATTTACCTCCTGCATGCAGCATTAAACAGTTGAAAGGGGTGGACTTTACAAATGTAAAGCACACTGTTATCGTAACAGGTGATCCTGCTAAAAAACTCACATATACATTTCTCTGTATACATTTTTAATAACTACACATATTTAAAACCCATCCTTCCTAAGTATCTGTGCATGTAATGCAATGCACCTTAATGAAATGGAGGACCATGAAATGAGCAACAGCTAAATAGCTTTGTCAACATTTATTTCTGTTCACCCTCAACAAACATAAATCGTTTTTGATGTTTTTGAATGAATCACCCACCCCCCTGTTTCCCTGCCCCTCCTCCAAGCAGATGGATCAGGGTCAGTGCAGGGTGGGAAATGGAGAGGGTCTATTCGGATTGACTGATCTAAAGTTACCCCTCTCAGGGTGCCTGAAATGCTTTTTAGAGCCACTGATGCATGATCATATCAGTTGAGCCTCCATAAACTACAAATCCCACAGTGCATGGGAGAGGCTCTCCACTCTGACATCCCATTAGGGAGGAAGTGGGGCAACTTTACAAAAGCTACATGCATATTTTACTTCATGTAAAAATGGTTCTGAAGATGATAATAAAAAGGGAAGGTTGTATTTTTTTGGTGTTGCTGACGATGATAAGGAGGACATTGACATGTACCTGTATGTGGCCACCTCCAGTCCAAGAGACATCTTCACCTGCAGCAGATTTTGTCTGTCCACCATCAGGCTGTCTATCTGCTGCCCCAGGCTGTCTTTCTCCAACTCCAGAGCATCTACTTGAGCCTGCACAAAAACATGAGCCATGTTTTCTTAAAAATCTTTGCTTAAAGTGAAGAGATTGTGGAAAACTGTATCATTTTAATATCATGCCATTAAAGAAACCCAGTTATATAAAATCAGATGGATCTGCTGTCCTGTTTTTAAACCTGTATGAGCTTCTATCTTCAGTGGAACACAAAAGCAGATATTTTGAAAAAATGTCTCAGTGCTGGTGAAAGTGTTGTTTAGACTTCCATCGTATGAACAAAAACATTCCTCAAAATATCTTATTTTGTGTTCCACAGAAGAAAGAAAGTCATACAGGTTCGAACTATATGAGGGCGAGTACATGATGACAGAAATTGAATTTGTTAAACAAGTTTCTATTCTTACCTGAAGCTGTTGAAGCTCCTGATTCTGTTCTTCTCTCTGCTGCACTACATGTTTCTCCAGCATCTGCCTCTTAGTCTTCACACTCTCGAGCTCCTTGGCCAGATGCTGAACCTGATGCTGGTTCTCTCTCTTCTCCTGGTGAATCTTTGCCATGTTAGTTTTGGCCTGGTTCAGACTTTCCTCCAGACATCCAACCTGTCTCTGATAGTTGTTGGTTGCCTCCTGCCAGGCTTGAGCTGCTCTTTGGCTGTACTCCTGTCCCAGGTCAGGGATGCTGATAGTTTGAGTGTGCTGTGGGGCCATTAGTACTTGCTTTGTCTGTTTCAGAGAGACCTGCAAAGTTTCCATGTTCTCCTTGTGGACTTGCATCTGTAGCAAGAGGTCTTTCTCAAGCTGTCCAACCTTCTCTCTGAACCAAATCTGAGCCCTACGCTCCTCTTCCAGCTCCTTCTTGCTCTCCACAAGTTTTCTCTGTGCTTCAGCCTGTGCGGTCTTCGCCTTCTGTCTTTGAATACTCACCATCTCCATATCCTCCATCAAGTTCTCCACTTCCAGCTCCACATGGTCTTTCTTCCTCCAGGCCTCCTCCATCATCCTCCTGGCCTGGCTGAGAGCCTCCTCTTGAGCTTTGCGCTGGCCTGGTGGGTCCCTGCTGCTCTTGAGAGTGTGGATTTCCTCTCGCAGTAGCTTGTTTTCCTCCTCCAGAAGCTTCACACGGCCCAAGTATGATTCAAGACGTTGGTTCAGCTCCAGCATCTGGTACTTTTCCTCCTGAAACTGGGTGAAGGGCTGTCGGAGACCCAAAAGCTCCATCTCAGAGTGGTGTGAAGTGATAAGTCACACTAGAACTGTGCACAGAGGCTGTGAAGGGCTGCAGGTCTTTGTGGCTGCTAAGTGAATATAATGACAGGCTTGAGGGTGAGGTCTGGACCACAGTCCCAGTGCCCAGCGGCTGAATGGACAGGGGAGGGTAAGACCCTCCTTTCATAGACAATGAGAAGGGGGAGGGCGAGGGAATTGAGGCGGAGGGGTGGATGGACAGAATGTGCAAAAGCAGTGATGTAATTTGGAGAGTTAACTCTACCACTGCTGGATAACTTCCAAACCCGTACAACTTTCTTTCTCCTGTGCACAAAAAGAGATGTTAGAGATTTGATATCCTCAGTCAACATGCATTGCATCTTATTTTTCCCATACAATGAAAATGACTGATGACTGAGACAGTCTATTTGAAACAGCATGAAGGCAAATAATGACAGACTTTTTATTTTGCTGAACAATATCTATAAATCTTGTAGTTTCACATATTATCACATTCATTTACTGCCCCCTCTTGTGGCAAGATGATCACAATACATCAGACCAAAGTATTTTTTTATACATTAAAGGATAGTTCACCCAAAAATTGTCATTTACTCACCCTCAAGTTGTTCCAACCTGTATAAATTTATTAGCTCTTCTGAACACAACGGAAGATGTTTTGAAGATTTTTTTTTTCACCATTGACTTCCATAGTATGACTTCCAAGTACCATCTCATGAGTAACAGACATTCTTTTGATTTTAAAAATTCTTGAGGCAACTAAAGGTTTAGCATTTAGCAATGTAAGGGGATACAAATCTCATTCTTTCATCTTTACATTTTATTTTCAAAGCCTCTACATGAAATGGGCATTATATTCTTAAAACTGCTTGCCTCAACACACAAATCTCAAACACATAGTGATGATCAGCAAATATTCAGTAAAAATTATGAAATCTCTCTGAATCATATGACAGCTAACTAACAACTTTTTTTTCAAGCTGCATTGCCTGATGAGGACTTCCACAACATTGTGCAACATAAACTTATTTAGATGACTCAGTTTGGAAAGTTGGGACAACATGCATTTGAACAAGTTTTGAACAAATACTTTATATAATTAAGTGAATCAAAACAACTTCTGTAGAAATATGTTTAGAGTATTCTAGCTTGATAAACTGAATACTTTATTGTTAAAGCTACTTACTTTTGATTTTTTTGCAAGCTGGATTTTTAGTGTAAATTTTAGTTTAGACATTTGGCTAATTGAGCTTCAAATTATTCATTTGACAAAGATGAACCTCAAAAGATGCAAAAAATACATCACACTTCTGACAGAAGAAATTCCTTTAAAGTCAACCTCCCTGAAATTAACCGAATAACTGTTAAATAATTTAAAATGTAATGTTATTTATAATTTTCAGTATGTAAAATTAATAATTGAGTTGAACAAAAACAAGTATCAATTGTAACTGAATACCAATAAAATTCACATGGCCAGACAAACTACCATTGCAAATGTAAAATGTAAGTTACATAGAATTGGTAATTATCACATCTTCAATAAAGTCTGGTTAGGCATTTTTTTACTCACTGAAAATAACTAACATTTGCATAGTGATCGTGATGTCGTTACAGGATTGTACACCAAACTTCCTCTTGTCAACTCAAACCACAAAACATATAACAGTTCCGTATTTCCAAATTCTGAACATCACAAATGTCCCTGTGCAGTCTGAGTGACTAGATTTAATATCAAACTGCTGTTTTCTGTGTCTTGATCCAGCAGTGTCCTGTGGATTGTGAAGGTGAACAGGTGCAATGGAAGAGGAGTTGTGCTATTCAACAGTCATCTTCAAGCCAAGTGGCAATGAGAAACCTACAGGTATGTTTAGATTTTCTTCTTTCATTTAACCATTATGTTTGCACAACATTTCCCCTGTTTGCCTGGAATACTTTGAGTAGTTTTTCTATTTTTGGATGATCAGAATATTAATGAATTAATACTCATCTGAATTATTCCAGAGTCAGAGGAGACTGTATTATATGCAGAGGTGAAAAAAACAGAATCAATTTTACATACAACCTTTGAGACTTCAGGTTAGAAATCTCTCACACACAAAATATGTATATATACAAAGTTGATATGAAATACAGTAGCCTATATGTTATAGTACGTTTTTAAAACCTTCATGTGATATTAATTTTTTCCCATTTTTTAAGAAAAGCAATATAAAATATTTTTATATTATATATAAAATTTATATTTAGTATATTTTTAAAATGTATTCAAGTGT
>RJVU01062584.1:2392004-2458765 GCA_003731715.1 Anabarilius grahami | reverse complement strand
TATATATATTTGTGTGTAATAATTCAGTCTCCCACAAAACCTGGTATAAATAGTAATTTTATTATTCGTCTCTCAAGACAACTTTGTGCATCATTCTCAAAACTTACATCTGAAGCAAAATAAAACAAAACCATCAATATAAAAATACTGTACATGCCCCCCATATGTTCATATATTCACAGAATATACAGTCAATCTGTGTATACCGTCAAAAAACAACATTGGTGAGAATCTGCTGGTTAGTGCTTAACAATGAAAATTTCTTTCCTGCATCTTTTGACCTATCAATGTTTCATTTTGTGCTCAGAAAGGGCCATAAAATTTGCCCACCAACGGTAATACAATAATCAGGCCATATCAGAACCTGAGCTGTTTTTGTGCTACAAATCTACAATAATAACTTGTATGTGTGTGTTGGTTTTGTTTGTGTAGCATGTGTCTGATAACATCTTCATATTTAATGGATTTATACTTCATATGTTACAGAGAGACCTTCAGGCCCTTTGTCACCATGCTTAAATTATGTTTTTGGCTGTTGTTAATGTAAGACATGGGATTTAGGTGCATGACTAGTCTCCAACTAGAAGAAGTGCATCTGTGTTTTATTGCACAAAGACAACAGTTCATATGGATGGAGAAAAGTCTGATCTTTCCATGACTTCAGGGCTCAGTCCTGCTCCTCATCAGTGGCAGACTGCTGCTCAGCAGCCTCGTCCTCTGAGCTGGCCTGACAAGCTGATGTATGGAAGAGACGCATCAGGTCCCGAAATCTCCTTGAAACCTAAAGAGATATTGATGTTGAAAAAGGCACAGGAAGGAATGGTAAAGTTGCTTTTCCTCAAAGATCAGTGCAGATCTGTAACTTTATTTTTCTGGTACCTCACTGGCTGTTTTGTTTCCAAGCTGCTCTGCCACAGACTGAAAGGTGCTCTGATTGGCTCCTTGCTGCTGACAGGCAGTAAGGATCACTCGATCAGCCTCTCTATGAACCAGATGATAAGACAGCCATGTAAAACACAAGCACCAATAAATAATGCTCAAAAACAGATCATGATTTGTGGCTGTGCTCACCTGGTCCAGAGAATGACCCTCTCTCCACTGGGAGTGAGGGAGATGTTTTTGGCACACACAGGTGTGTCTAAGGCTGGGCTCAGTGTGCTCTGCTGAGTGGCATCTCTCTCTCCTAATTCAACTGAATCATCTTCATCCCTACTGTGCTTCTGTGGAGACGTATCATGTTTATCCTCTTCGTTTTTCTCATTGTCTTCTTCATTCTGTATTTTTTGCTCCTCTGAGATGGGGGAAGGGGGTCTCTCTCCTCCCTCCCACACAGGCCCGTCACCTTCTGCAAGAGCAGGTACAGAATATTTTTAAAACGTTTCAGAGCTGTTTGTAGATTCAGTTGAACTGTTAGTACAAATTAGATTCATTAATTTAAATGAAAGATTATAGGGTAGTCACAAAACCCATACCAACAAATATGTGAATGAACAATCCTGCATTTAAAAAAATATTAATGTAAATATTTGCAAATATTTGCAAATATAAAGTATATAAGAAGTCTCTTATGCTCCAAGGCTGCATTTATTTGATCAAAAGTACAATAAGAACAATAATATTGTGAAATATTACAGTTTTTAAAAATTAATTTAATACATTTCATTTCTGTGAAAGCTGAATTTTCAGCATAATTACTCCAGTCTTCAGTGTAACATGTTCCTTCAGAAATCATTCTAATATGCTGATTTGCTGCCCAAGAAACATTTCTTATCAATTTTGAAAACAGTTGTGTTGCCTATTTTTGTGAGAACCACAATTCTTTTATGAATAGAAAGATTTATTTAAAATAGAAATGCTTTGGTAACAATATAAATGTATTTACTGTCCATTTTGATCAATTTAATGCATACTTGCTTAATTAAAGCATTAATTTCTTACTGACCCCAAAATTTTGAACAGTAGTGTAAATAAGTAATAATTCAAGTAAATGTAGTAATAACAACTAATTCCTTTACATTCTTTAGAAACAAAGATTCTTTATATTTTATTTTCCAGAATCTATCTTTAGAGGCTCAGTAAGAATACCTGTAAGATGCTGATTTTAATCATTAAAAACCAGCATAAATTAACTAAAAAACAAGCATTACCACAATGTGGACTGTTTGCTCCACTGCCAGTCTCATCTTTAACCTCTTTCTCTGCCTCTCCATCCTCCCCTTGTCCTCTTTCCTCTTCCTTTTCTTCTCCTCCCCTTTCAGATTGCGCATCAGCAGACGGAAAAGCAGAATCACGATTTTTCAGCACCTTAGAGCCATTAGTGGCCTGTTGACCCATAAAAACAAACAAGAGTCGTTCTCAATGCATGAAAATATAATATGAGAAACGTGATCTCCATCAAAACGTATCCTTAAAAATAAGGGTGGCAATTACACATATTTCAAGATGTTACAGCAAACACAAATAAATCTAGCACCTTGTTGCTATGACAACGCAAGCATCCCTTCCTCTTATGCCTGCGATGTTTGGCATCATGGCTGGAGTCATGACAGGGACAGGAGCAATCTTTCTCAGGCCAATCACAATCCTGAACAAAAGCACAAGATTAACAACTAAACAAGAATGGGAAAAACAACTGTGAATTCACTGAGATGAACAACATGAAGACACCTTGTAGTTGCCATGCGTGCACATTTCTTTCCTCCTTTTGCTCCTGCTGCTGATCTGTCGAACCTTGTGCGATTCTTCATCCTCCTCTAGATCAGGGAGCGTGACCTCTTCAAACCCTCCCCATACACCTCCTCTAGAGCTCACACTCATCCCTGCTTCTCCATCTGTCCCAGTGCCCATGTCCTCCGGCCAAACAGCCTCTTCAAACTGGCCAGGACGTGCTGGAGGTGGACGCATCTCGTCAAAAAACATCCAGAATTCTCCCTGTAGGTGCGTGTGGCCCTTAAGAAGGGTGGCCATCTGTGCTTTGAGCTGAGCAGAAATAAAGCAGAAATAAAGGGATTTTATAGGACAAGTCTGGACAATAAACAGTCTAAGCCAGTGGTTCCCAAACTTTTTCTGCCAGGACCCCCTTTTGTAGAAAAAAATCCAATAGGATTTCAAATACTTAATTCACTTTTGAACAATTTAATGCAACCTTGCTGATTAATTTCTTTAAAAAAGAAAAAAATCTTACTGACTGCAGAAAAACCTTTTAATTTATTGATTAATTCATCTATCCATACCTCTTCAACGCCAGCAGGACTGAGAGGACTTCCACTCTGCAGCGCTCTCACTATCTTCTGGTAATGAGATGGATTCTCCCCAAAACTGATCTCCAACTGACGCAGGAACCGACGACTCCTCTCAAAGGCCTGCTGCTCTTCAAACTGGGGATGGGAGAGAGGTTGGGAGATACAGATAAAGAATTATTTTCTTTTTTTTCAAATGACTTGTTATTTGCCTGAAAAATGTATCTGTTTGTCTATAAAATGATTGTAAGTACCAGACCACACTCCAGAGCTTGTTCGGGTAAAAGGAAAGCCGCAAAGTCCTTGAGGAGCTCAGGCCAATCTTTGAGGAGAAGTTTCAGCTGGGAAAACAGCTCTATAACACTGCGGCTCTCTCCTGCCTGGTCAAACTCATAAAGCAGCCCTAAAAACTCCTCCACCTTACCAGGGATGTCTTGCAAGACTTCACGCACCTATAAAAGCACAAGAAATGGAAAGAAGATGACAGAGAAAGAGAAATTAGTGTTTCTCTAATCACTGGTGTAAAGGAGATGCTAGTGTGTCAAAGATACAATTGGTCTGACCCTGTTGAGATAAGCCTGGGCAAAAGCCATGTCTTTGCTCTCTCTCATTGGATCGTTGTCCAAAATGTGGTCATCATACAGTAGAAGGAGCTTTGAGGCATCTTTACTGCCTCGTTCCTGACGGCGACCACGCTTCAGACTACGAGGGGGTGGGCGACCGCGGCCTATAAAATAAATAAACTATATTCACTGAAACATTTCACATAGGAAAACCAACAAGGGAAGTAGGCTCATTTCAACTTGACATCACTAAAAACAACAAAATCGGGTGTTTTATTGTGCTGACCTCTTCCACGGCCTCCTCCTCTCCCGCTGATCTGTGGGGGGTCGTCGCCCAGTGGCACATCTCCCTCAGGAAGCTTTCCGCCTTCTCCCTCCCCTGCTTCCATCTCATCACCCTTTATCGCCCCATCATCCTCATCTTCAGAGTTCTCCTCCTGCGAATTCTGGGAAGCAGGGGAGTTTTGAGAGTTTGGGGAGGTGGGGGATGTTGGGGATGTGGGCGAATTGTCCTCCTCTGAGTCACCCTCTCTGCACAACCTCTCTGATGCCAACCAGGTCAACTTTTCCATGGTCTCCTACCGAGGGAACACAGAAAAAAATCTTTTAATAAAACTACTTTTGTAAAAAGAAACAAAACTAATTTCAAGTTTTTAATAATACTAATACTTCATAATACACTTTTAACATTAAAATCTGAAATCTATGCCATTCCATGAAATAAAATATTAGAATTTTAATACAATTTAAATATCATAAACAGATTCAACTGCAAATTTTTTACTGATTTTTTGGTTGACATTTTCTGAAAATATAAACAAACCTGAAGTTCTGGAACAGACAGCACAGATTCCTCTGATGCCGATGACATCACTTCCTCCTCATCTTCATCCTGTGTGAGGTCATCAAAATCCTCTTCTTCCTCATCCCGCTCTCCATCTCCATCTTTTTCTCCATCTCCATCCTTCTCTTCTCTTCCTTTATCACCACCTCCACCCCCATCTCTTTTTCTGCCACCTTCTCCATCACCGTTCTTCTCTCCTTCTTTATCTTCATCACGCTCTCCATCTCCCCCACTGTCCCTTTCCTCGCCCCGTCCAACATCCTCATTCCCAGTGCTCTGTTTCTCTCCCTCACTGGACTGTTGCTCCTTCCCATCTCCAGTGCTGTGTTTGCGCACTCCCTGTGTTTCCTGTCTGCCAGAGCCCGACCGGACAAGAGGACAGTCCTCAGTATCCGTCTCCACCCTCAAGGAGCCTTCAGCACCACAGTCCATGTTTGCATCCATGCTGGTCAAACTGGATTCGGGGCTGCAAGAGGACTCTGAAAGTGTCAGGAGAGGACTACCAAACAGAGCACCTGCCATTTCCTCTTCCCATCTGTCTCCAGCCATTTCCTCATCCTCTTCTTTTCTTTCTCCAGAATCCTCTCCTCTAATTGGCAATGGTGTGGATGGTGTTATGTTTAAAGGCACCTCAGTCCTCTCTGTGGAGCTAGCTGGAATGTCAGAGCATGCAGTCTGCTGGGATAAACTCCTTGGTGCACCTTCAGCAGGAAGTGGAGCAGGTTGGTTCAGAATGAATGGGTCTTGGTGTAGAAGTAGGAACTGAGGCACTCCAGCAGGTGAAATGGTCTGAACCAGAACAAACTTAGAACTGTCTGCTGCTGCTGATGTCAGAGGAGAGAAGGCGGTCCTTTGACCATTTTGAACACTACTCGAGGCATTTTCCATGGGCTGTGTACCAGGGACTAACTGTAAGACAAGATCCCGAGAGGGAGATGTGACTATTCTCTGTGTGGTGGCAGTCAGGTGAGGAGCATTTTCATGGGCTTTGATAGCTTTATCTAATGGAAAATTCTGTGTAACATTTAAGGATACTGGTTGATCCATTACAACAGCAGGGCTGCTTACGTTTCCTGTTCTCCCAGAGGGCAGGGGCAATAGCTGGGGAAGCTGGGGGGCTGGTTTCAAAGGAGCAAGTTTTCTAGGCATGGTCTGTTTCTTGCGGTTCTCGGACATCTGCTGCATGCCACATGTCCTGACTGTCACAGAACCAAGTAGAGGCATGTCGCATGGGTGTATCTGAACTACAGTGGGGGGCAAGTTGGCAGAAAGATGTGCTGGATTACCAGCCCCCAATTCTGGAGTAACATACTGAAAATTAATAGGACAAGTAGTACTCAATGGGACAGTCCCATGTGCAGGGGTCACAGAGGGCTGGACCAAAGGGAACACCCCATTTATAGGAGTGCTAGGTGCTTGGGCCAATAATATTACACCATGTGTTGAAAGTGGTGTGGAGACATTGGTCAATAAATTTCCTGCACCTGTAGGACACGGAGGGGCTTTCGCCAATGGTGTGAGAGTAGGACGGGCGAAACCGAACAGACGGCGGGATTTGGGCTGTGAAGGGCGACTTACACCTTTTGAAGGATGCAGACGGAGAGAAACACCTTTAGGGAGGAATTGTGGGTAGCGTGTTCCTTTTGTGAAGGACAGGGTAGGAGATTTGGTGGTGGAGGTCACCTGTAAACTGCTCTGACAAATTGCCCTATGGATGTATGGTAAGCTTTTCTGTAAAAACAAATTGAAAGCCATTAGGATTGCACCTGATATCAGATTGATACTTTTTTTAAAATGTAGAATTTCTTTAAATAGGTTTTAGTGAAAAAGTCTAGGGAAGTGGTTCTCAACTAAGGTGAACTTCCAGGTGGTCCAGAATAAGAATTAATTTATACTGAATGATTTTAATGCTTAAAAAACACACTAAAAATGTACAATTGTTGAGATTATTTTTATTACAACAGAAGTACTAGTAGATATCAGTTTAGATAGGAAGGCCTTCGAATAATTTCTCTGGGAAAAGGGGGGCCTTGGGGGTTGAAATACCTTCAGCCAGTTTGGCATGATGTTCTGCTCTCTCTCCACAGGAGGGCGCTCCTCTCCAGGTACCACAGGTCTGCACATCACCGGCAAAGGAGGAACCACACCATTCTGGCAGTAAAACTAGGACATACAACATCACATTGTCATGATAACATGTAACCCACATTAAACATGACTGAATATTACGATTTCAATTTTCAGCTTCAGAAAGTGTAGAAATTATAGACAAACTGACAGAGATTGGGGAAACTGGGGAGCAAACATCCACCACCACAAATACCAGTGTATATGAAGATGTGCAGACAAACATAGATGATCTACAAATCACCTTAATTATGTTGTGTTGGCTTCTGAAAGACGCCATTTCCTTTACACGTGTACGCAGCTGCTCTTGGCGCTTGGGCCGGATCAGGTAGCGGCTCATCAGGTGATATGGGAACTCTGTTTGAGCAAAGTGCTTTAACCCCAATACTATCAGACTATAGAGAGGTGGGAGCAGAGGAAGAAAGAGGCACAGGGTAAACTGGGTGAAGGTATGGCTTACTGCTTCCTCAAGTGTTTGCTAAATGGTGTCAGTTGTGCAGACTGAATGAAGTGCTTGTTTTGATACATTAAACTGCAAAAAGCCCATTAACTTTTCTTCCTTCACGGACTAATTCCAGCATTTTGAATTTGACATTTGCAGTCAAAAGGTGAAATGCAACTTCACAAAGAAGGTACTTATTTCCACCTTAGATACAGAAGTAAACTTGCATTAGTGTAGATACCCTGTAGGGCTTTTCATACCTGAAATAGTTAACCCTGGGTCATTCTAAACCCCAGGTAAATGGAATCCTGGGTTATCTTTGTTTTCTTCTGGGTTAAAAGCGGTGTTTAGAACATTGATAACCTGGGGTTAAGCGCAGTGTGAAAAGCCCTTGTAAAATTCAAAGAATGTATATTTCTTTTCCGCATTAATGGAAATTGCATTGCTTATATATATATATACAGTGGTATGCGAAAGTTTGGGAACCACTTGGAGAATCTGTGAAAATGTGAATAATTTTAACAAAATAAGAGAGATCATACAAAATGCATGTTATTTTTATTTAGTACTGTCCTGAGTAAGATATTTTACATAAAAGATGTTTACATATAATCCACAAGACAAAAAAGTAGCAGAATTTATTAAAATATCTCCGTTCAAAAGTTTGGGAACCCTTGATTCTTAATACTATGTGTGGTTACCTGGATGATCTATGACTGTTTTTTTGTTTTGTGATGGTTGTTCATGAGTCCCTTGTTTGTTCTGAGCAGTTAAACTGAACTTTGTTCTTCAGAAAAATCCTCCAGGTCCTGCAGATTCTTCAGTTTTCAAGGATTTTTTGCATATTTGAACCCTTTACAGCAGTGGCTGTATGATTTTAAGATCCATCTTTTCACACTGAGGACAATTGAGGGACTCAAACACAACTTTTAAAAAAGAACATTCACTGATGCTCCAGAAGGAAACACGGTGCATTAAGAGCCGGGGGGTTAAAACTTTTGAACAGGATGAAAAAGTCAAAATTTTTCTTATTTTGTTGAAATATTTTTTTTTCATTTAGTACTTCGGAAGCAACAGAAGATACTTGCATGTTTCCCGGAAGACAAATTAAGTACAATTTACCTTGATCTTTAAATTAAAAAGTTTTCACCTCCCGACTCTTAATGCACCGTTTCTCCTTCTGGAGCATCCGTGAATGTTTGAACCTTTTTTAAAAGTTGTGTTTGAGTCCATCAATTGTCCTCAGTGTGAAAAGATGAATCTCAAAATCATACAGTCACTGCTGCAAAGGGTTCAAATATGCAAAAAATCCTTGAAAACTGAAGAATCTGCAGGACCTGAAGGATTTTTCCGAAGAACAGAGTTCAGTTTAACTGCTCAGAACAAACAAGGGACTCATGAACAACCATCACAAAACAAAAAAACAGTCATAGATCATCCAGGTAATCACACACAGTATTAAGAATCAAGGGTTCCCAAACTTTTGAACGGAGATATTTTAATAAATTCAGCTACTTTTTTGTCTTGTGGATATGTAAACATCTTTTATGTAAAATACTCAGGACAGTACTAAATAAAAAATAACATTTTGTATGATCTCTCTTATTTTGTTAAAATTATTCACATTTTCACAGATTCTGCAAGGGGTTCCCAAACTTTCGCATACCACTGTGTGAGTGTGTATATATATATTATATATATATATAATATATATATAAGCAATGCAATTTCCTTAAATATGTATTTCTAGCACTACAAGACAATAAAATATAGATCTAAATTAACTATTTAAAAGTGGTTCTTTTAGTAATTGCCAAATTTTTCCATGGCAAGGATGACTTATGCATGTAAATTCCCCACTACATTCACAGACTGTTAATGACTGAATAAAAACATTTCTATAAAACATTATAACATTCACTCCCATAAATGAAACTAGATGTGGTTGACAGACAGAGCCATTTGTACCCGTCTTCTCCTTTGGTGTAATAACTTTTGCTCCATGGGCGATGCAGGACTGGATCCAGATTGCAGTGTGGTAGAAGCTCTGGGTACAGAAACACAGAGCGTGTGGCGAACAACCATGCAAGACCAGCAGGGAGCAATGGGTACGAATGAGCTACAGGAACAGAAAACATACTGCCATCAGATATATACACACACATCAATGGATGTGCTCTTCACTTGATTTCTTGGGTCATATGAATTCATTACGAGATGCCTGACCTGAGTGATGGCGAATGAGATTAGGAGGAAGATACAGAGGAGACGGACATTGTTTTAACTCCTCCAGCAAGTTGAGGGAGGACTCCAAATTACACACCCTAAACATGCTTCTAAAACTTGGATTAACCGCTGACCTCCCCTCCTCTGCCCGGTCCGCAAATGACAGCAACTCCCCCTATCAACACAGCACAGGAAACAATTATAGTGCCATTACAATGAAACTGCAAACCAACCCTCTACAATACGAGTAAACCACTCGCATGTGTGACCAAATTTCATGCTAGGCGACTAATTGTCTTCAATTAGTCTTCAATTAGCCAATGGCTAGGAAATTGTACGATTTCACATGACTGTGATTGAGTTAGAGGTAAAACAATAAGTTTAGTGCAGAATCACCTGGTGAGCTTTACGCACCAATGCTTGGCTGAGAGTGCCCTCTGTCACTTTCTCTCCCACACACGCATTCAACGTATCTTAATAAACAGTCAGTCTGTGTTAAGTGAACGTAAACAGTCGAGAAATAAAACGCATGTGTACAGTATCAGTATACTGAATTTGTGCATTAAAGTGACAGCAGCCTAATATTCCTGCTGCTGTCTGTGTTTTTAATGTTAATCAAATGACAAAGACTGCTCTTGACTGATTTTTTGTAACTTTAATAAGGATTCAGCCATAATTAATTTATACAAGACAATGCAGTGTTATTTTACATTTGACATTCTGTACCTAATCCTAATCTGTTTAACTACTGTTAGATCTATCTGAAAAGCACTGTTTTTTCTTTTGAATCTTTTTTCTATTGTTTATTTGTGCTATTGCTTGTAGTTTGATTATTTATTCTTATTTTATTGCAGACTGTTTACTTGTATTTAATAATATTTGAAATTAATATTTTATATTTATATTATATTTATAAAAAGAAAAATTTCATTTGCATTGTTCTAGCATTCCATTTAAAAAGTCTGGCGAGTAAAAAAAATTATAAAAATTACTAGCCAATGGCAACTTGAGCTTCTATGTGTCCATAGAGAGTTGCAAACAAAAATAAATAAATTTGAAAAAGTGCTCAAATTTGATTTTGAGATATACAAAAATAAAATTTGACATTCTGAACAACATTTATGCATAAAGCTATGTTTATAATGAACCTTTTTTGGTTTCCCTAAATCTGTGGCTTCTAAAGTCATATGTTAAAAAAAAGTGTTAAATCTTCTGCTACATATTACATTGTCTTTAATTTTTGTATGTAAAACGAATTAAAATCTTGGAAATAATAATCTTTTTTAAACAAAATGAGGGGAAAATGACATTTATAGATAAGGGAAGAGAAAAATGAAGAAATTATTTTTTATTCACAGGGAAGCAAGTGGGAAAGGGGGGAATAGAAGAAAATGCATTTGTACTTGTAATTGTACTGGTTTTCTTGTAATTTGATTGGTTATAAAAAAAAAAAATAAGAATCTGTCAAGCAACAAAAGCAGCTGAGAATTATTTCTTCATGTTAAGACTGGAAAAAAAGAATAAAACATAATTTGAACAATTTATATTTATCACACAGGAGAGGCAACAGGCTGTTCAACCAGGTAGAGCAACTGAAGCATGTTCATCAGTCTTTTCTTGAGCTTTAAAGTTTCTACAAAACAAGACACTGATGTGTTTGTTTAATCCCCAATTTTCTTACCAGGAAAAGTTTAGTGGTTTGAGCTTCACTCTGTAGCACCCCCACTGGGTTGCACAGCATATTGACCTGTGTCAGTAACTGGACATGCTGCAATAAAAAAAACGAAACATTTTTTTTTTTTAAATCGAATCAGCATAACACAAGAGCTTTGAAAATATGTTTTTCAATATTTTTCACATTCATCAAACAAGGATCAACAGCTCTTTGGTAAAAGATTTGATCATTGTGACCAGGTAACCCTTTAAGAGTAAATTAAGAGTGTTCAGTGTGTATGGTGGTGTTTAAAAACGGCCTCTTACTTGCTGTATTTGCTGCTGCAGCTGTATTCTCTGAGGAGACGTGACCATCAGAGGACAGCTTTGCTGCACAAGAACCATGCCGGGCCCAGGTGCATGCTGGGTGGTCCGAACCTGGTTCTCCCGTCGCTGCTGCAAAGCATCCAGCTGCTCTCTAACTGTCCGCCTGCACGCTGTCAACATGTGAGCCAACGGCTCCTCAAACCTGATAACAGACAAACAGAAACATACTGAATCTGAAGAAAGTGAGGGATGCTTTAAAATGTGTACTAGAAGCACTAATAATTATTGCAAAGCAAATATGACATCTTGATGAGACATAAATTGAATTGTTCTGAAATAGTATTCTCAACTAGTGATGCATGATATTCCTTAACCTTATCATTTATTGGCATATATTAAAGATTTTTTAATTGACTGTATCAGCCATTATTGGATATTGAATAGTATAAATGCTCATTTCCTCAATTTATACATTTAGAAAACCTCTGTAGTCATTGAATACTAACTTATCAATTCTCAAAATGAATAGCCATTTTCTGAGCGTTATCATGTTGTGATACCTAAATTCACTTTTAGCATTTAATACACTTTTACTTTTTAGTGTTTTATTTTTTAAATGTATTTAGACAAAACGGTATAGAATTTTAATATAAGCCATTTATTGCTTATCTGCAATAAGATGACAATTATCAGCTTAGTCATCCAGAGTTAAAATAAAATAAAGTTTGAATATTTTCCTTTGTAAAAAAAAAAATGCTGACGCTTATGTTACTTGGATATAGTGACGATGTTTTATAAAATCATTGTTAAGACACGGTCATCAAATTTGACTAGCTAATTAAGCAGACCGAGTCTCTTATACTCTCTGTACCCTAGTAAATGACCATTACAGGCACAGGTCCTTGGCATTTACACACACACATTCACAGTGTGGAAGAGACAGCACAGACGTCAATGTACCTCGTTAACATTTAAAAACCCCCATCAGCCACATCTCTGTCTGTACCCAGAACACAGTGACGCACAGAAGTCACATTCACACAGTGCAAGCTGTAATGACCCCTTCACTAGGTAAATAATAAGCTGTAACACTGTGACATGTCCATCTCTTGACAGTTTTGTGCTGGCTGACACTGTACTATCTCCGTAACAACGTTAATTACACGTATCTTTAAAGATCATAGAGGTGACAAGCATGATGTGACAGGTTTTAAATAAGGGCTCAGACAGGGACTGTTGATGACTGTTATAACATCAGCAAAAGGGCCATATGTTTTAATGGAAGTCCTTTGAGTAGGTGTCAGAGGTTTGTTTGTGTGTGTGCGCGTACGTGCATGTAGCGGTTATCTGTTCCAGTAAATGAGCTCTATTTAAAGCCTCTGTGCCTGGATTCTGCACGTAACAAGGCATACAGTGAAATCTTTTCAGCACATTTGCAGTGATGTATAGACCTGCACCTGTACAGAACTCAGCAGTGGGGGTTCGATTAGCGTGCATGTGTTCAGTCTATACTGAATGTGTACATGTAGCTCCACAGTGTCCATTCTATGTCCCTGGTTTACAGCAAAACACTTGGACACATTAGAGCATTTCTCTGCCTCCCTACCCAAACAGATACAGCATTCCTTGGCTGCTCTGTCCCAAAGGGAGGACTGATCTTGAGGGTGTTTTAAAATGTCTCCTTGCTTTGTACTGTTAGAAATACAATTTTATTTTATGATAGAAATGAAAAAAGAAATATGCACACACACATATATACTGAGCCTTGGACAAGGTGGTGTGTGTGTGTTACCTAATGGCTTGAGGAACATTGAACTGTGGAGTGTCATCGGCCTCCTCATCACGTTCCTCATCTTCTTCGTGACCTTCCTCGTCTTGTTCATTGGCTGCCAACTCATCATGGAACTGGAAAAGAGGAGAGAAAATGAGTTAGGAATGACTGGCTTTATTTGTTCCTGTTAGTGTTAAGTCCTCCTACCGTCTCAAACAGCTCTTCCATGAGCTCATTGACTTCCTTCTCTGCAAAAGAGAGAGAAAATAATTACTAAAAGCAAACACTTTAAACTGAGGGGTTAATTCAATCTACAACTCGTATAAAAACCCACTTGTGATGCGAACAGCACGGTCATTTCGATAATCCTCCAAATCTGGCTCATCTAGATCATCTAAAAAGTTATATTCAGGGTCGTCATCTTCATCAGCCTCTTCTAAAATACAGAAAGAGAATAATCAGAAGAACTGTATTTTTCACTTAAATAGAATGCACACGTGAGAATACACACACAGAGCAGTGATGCTGAAAAGGAATTGGGGAAAAGGTCAGGGGATGAAAAACATGGGTGGAAAAAACAGAGGTAGGTACTTAATCGCTGACTCGCACACACATTAAACTCTCACACAGTGGAAGCCATTAAGACATTTAAGAAAAGTGCTTTGACAGCATCTGTCTGAGTGCAACGGGCATGACAGTGATTTGTTTAAAGGACATGATTTCACTTGCTGGTTCACTGGTTCAGCCAAGGCCAAAAAGCGAATGATAGATGTCAAAAACAGCCCCAAATAATATCAACAGTTTCGGGTCGGTACGATTTTTTAAAATGTTTTTGAAAGTCTTATGTTCACCAAGACTGCATTCTTTTTTTCTTTTTTTTTTTATATAGTAATATGTGAAATATTATTTAACAACTTTTCTGATTGAAAATATTTTAAAATGTAATTTATTCCTGTGATGGCAAAGTTGAATTTTCAGTATTTATTACTCCAGTCTTCAGTGTCACATGATCCTTCAGAAATCATGATGATTTGGTGCTCAAGAAACATTTATTTTATTAGCGCTGTTGAAATCATTTGTTGCGGCTTGATACTTTTGTGGAAATCAGACTTNTTTTTTTTTTTTTTTTTACAGGATTCTTTGATGAATATAACGTTCAAAAGAATTAACAATTATTTAAAATATAAATCTTTTGTAACAATGTAAAAGTCACTTTTGATCAATTTAATGCATCCTTGCTGAATAAAACTCCACCCACATAAAAGAAAATTAGACCCCAAACATTTCAACATTAATGTAAAATATTGAATTTTTTGGATAATGTTTCAAATAGTTTAAAGAGTAGTGTTTGCTTCTTTCAGCTTGTGGTCTGCATGTTCATAAATACCTATCTCTGTACAAAAAAAAGAGATCAAAATTATACCAATTATGGATATAAATATTACTAATAATAATACTTTTAATAATTAATAATTTAATTAATCAAATTTAAAATCAAAGGGAAATATAATCGTGCTGCGAACATAATCAAAACAAACGCAGGTCATGTCCATAACACACTATGCCTGCTGACCTTCATTGTCCAGGTGAGAGGTCATGAGTCCCTGTAGCCATTGGGACCATTCGCGGTCCTCTGGTGTGGAGACGTTATCGTACATATCTGGTGTGATATCTGGTGCATGGAGCTCTGCCTCCAGCTGATCCAGAGGAACGTCCCTCAGCGGACGTTTCGACCGAGTACGGCAGGCTACCAGACTGTCATTCGGCTCCCCTCCACCGCCAGTGCTCAGAGCCTTCAGCAGACAGACAGACACACTGAATTTAGAGAGAGAAACATATATAGTATGCAGAGGGATTTTTTGTCTCTATGTAATTCAGTACCTGGTAAGGCTCCATGCAGAGAGGACTGAGTTCAAGTTCTTTATCCACAGCATGGAGTTTCTCAATGAAGGGGTCAGGGGCCCTGAGGGATCGTGAAGGGCCACAGGATTGAGGAGGTGGGGCAGGGGGACCCATAGGCACTGCCTCAACTCTCAAGTGCCTGGAGAGCCTGGGCTTCTGTGACAGAGATAGAGGAGGACAAAGAGAGATAAAGAGACTTAAACCTTGAAAAAAGTGCAGAAAGAATGAAACATAAGTATGTATATGTGGTCATAATACTGTTTAGAGTACCAATCTGGGGCTGTTGCTGGCATCATCACATTGGGAGGGCATATGAGAGGAAGAACGTCTGCTGCCACGTGGTGAGGAGGCCGTGCTCTCCACATCACTCTCCAAAAACGTCTGAGAGAAAATTCAAATATATGCTTTTATGAATCAGTCAAGAGGCTGTTATTAAAGAAAGGGGTAGTAATAAGTACTAATAAATAGATTTAAAAAACAAAGCTTGTGTATAAATGGCAGGGTTTTTCCTGCAATGAAAATATTTTGGCAGCTGCTAAAATGATTCTTTGTCCCTCCAAAGATTATTTGATCATTTAATGCGATGACACCTGCTGTTCTGCAGTACCAGTACCCTCTGATAGCCAGCTGCTTTAAAATGCTCCAGTGAGTGTTTGTGCAAGCACTCTGTGAAGAGCATCAAAGGTTTCTATTTACAATGCGTTTTGCAGCGTTGAGCTTTGTAGCCAATCACAGACATGTCAGTTGAGCACTTGAACACAATGGCCAATCAGATGCATTTAAGTTGATCAGAATCCACCCAACACCGCTCAAAGCGGCGAAGTTTTTGTTTCAGTGCAAGTTCTGCACACTCACGACTCCTTTCATTCACTATGGGTAAATGTGTTTCCATCTTAGTTTATGTGCTATCTTCACATCTGATAAAAAAAAGGTATCTGCTCAATAGAACGCATACATTTTTTTACGCGCATTTGTAACATTATAATATGTCTTTTTTTGTATAAAGTATTTGTATAATAATTTTGAACCATAGTATTTGTATAATTATTATTTTTTTTAAGTATGATGTGAGTGTTATATGCACCTCCTCAGCGGTTTCATCCTCCTCATCTTCATCAGGACAATACTCTTCATCAGAGGAGTCCTCCTCCTCTTGCAGGGGAATGTCCACAAACTGGGGTGGCTAAGGAAAGAGACCAATAAGCAAGGAACATCAACCAAAAACAAAACAAAACTCTCACAGGTGATATATCACAACCATTTGATACCTTAATCTCACTTGGCTTCTTTATTGGGGAGATGTTCCAATTGCCCATCCCCTAAAAAAATAAAAAAATAAATCAACAATTATTGTAACACTCTCACATATAAGAGCTTAAAATGATTAAAACTTCCTGATGAGAAAAAACACACTCACCACCCCTTTCTCAACAACTTCTTTGAGCTTAGAACGAGTCATTTTAGGCTCCTACATTAAACAGAAAATAAACATAATAATCAAATAAAATGTTCGTGTTCAATTAGACTTCCACTGTAAGAGTTAAATAATGGAGGAACTTACAAACATGGGCATATCTTGTGTGTCTCTTATAGCAGCTTTCATCATAGCCACAACATGCTCGTTTGTTATAACCTCCTGAGGTCAAACACACAAGAAAAATCAGTTTATCAATAGTTTTTAATTTATTTTCAAATTACTACTGATTTGCATTTCCTTACAATGATGTTATTTTCGTGAAGATTCAAAAAATAAGCTCAGATCAGATAATGATTCAATAATGTGAAAGCATTTGTTTAATATTTCAAGAACACATAAGCACAAAATCTCAAAAGAACTTGCATCTTGTTGAAATCAGACTCACATGGATGATGTTACGAACGTTGACAGAGGAGAGCTTGAGTTTTTTAGATTTGAGCGTTAAATCTCTGTCCAGCTTCCTCAACTCTTCCTCACTCTCATCCTCATCCCCAATCTTTCCTGAAGTCTTCTCCATCTCTCCATTCTTCTCAGGGATCTCTCCTTCCACCCAAGTCATTCCACTCTTCTTTACATTCACTCCATTTCGTTTCTTCAGCCACTCCTCTCCTTCACACCTGTCCTCATCTAAGGATTGGCAATGAATGAGAGATCATTCAGATTTCGGAAAACTCCTAAATCCAGTAGCGATGTTTGACTTGGCAAGTAACATAACTAAGTTAAGTGTGATTAATAGCAAGGCCAAATGTGTTGACTCACCCACAGTGATGACCAGACCCAGCTCTGCATCCACCTCTGACTGCAGGGGGGATGAAAGTGGAGTGGAGTCACGGGCACTGTCATCCTCACCATGGTCTACACACACACAGAAAACCACCAAATATCAAGCTCTGCTATAAACTTCCCTCAAGGAATACTGCCTATTTCTGAATTACCTGAACTGAAGTTCTGCTCCTGGCAATTGGATTGAACTGGAGTCTGTATTGACTTTGTCTTTGTAGGGGTGGAGACCTTCCTTCTCCAGGAACTAGGTGACAGTTTGAGAGTGAAAGGAGATCTGCTGATAGATTCCCTCTTAGGTGCTTTGGCAGGACTCGGTTGTGGGTCTGGAGATGACGACTTACGTTTCCACCCCATGTTCAATCTGTCTCTGAGCCTGAAAACACAGGTTAAGACAAAGTGATGTCTTCTGTCTTCAAATTGATGCCTTCCAACTACTCTTTAACAGACCTTATTTAAGCAACTATATAACTGTCATACAGGGAAAACCATAAAAGGATAACGTTCTTTCTGGTTGTGTATCAACACCAAGTGAGTCGCTTACCTAGACAGCTCACTAGAATGAAACATAGACCAATAAATTATAAATACAGCAGTATTTTGTTTACGTTCAGAAAAGGTTTTTCTGGTACACCAGGACAATGTACAAAGTAAAATATATGTGTGTTTTATTTATAATTCATTGTTAATCAAGTATAGAGAGATTGAGATCACAAACAGTGAATCTGTAGGATTGTTGTATCTTCTACTGCTAGCTTATTTGCTAACTGAAATTAGCATTGCGCCCCTAAACAAAACACGGCACTCGTAAATAAATTATATTTGTGCCACGCAAAGATGATATTTGCTCTGTTCACATTTCATAATTTAAAAATCCCTCTTACCCACGAACAAGTATTTGCAGCCATCTGTAGCTTTATACACACTAGCCCGCCGCTTCACAACAAACGGCGGGTGTTGCGGTCATTTCCTTCCCTCACAAACAGAGGTGATGACATACCGTTCCCACCAGTGTTGCCAACTGCTTTAAATTAAAAGTAGCTAAAACTGGTAGCTAAATGTCACTGGATGACATCATAATGGCAAATTCATTGATCTATATAAATATGAATTTAGATCAGTGGGCAAAATAAGAATCTAGATAAGATTTGTCCCTAAACTTTTGAAAAGTCTCAAAAGGGGCGGGGAAGTCACTAAACCTCAGCAGATCCTTCACACTGCCACTGTACAAAACCAGGACAGTCTTTCAGCAATATTTTTGAGTAGTTTTAATAAAACTGCATTTATAAAAAATAAAAAAAAAGTGTTTTGCAAAAATTGTGACGCCTTGAAAAAATATAAATAAGTAAAAACAAACAAATAAATGTATTTATTTGTGCCACGCAAAGATGATATTTGCTCTGTTCACATTTCATAATTTAAAAATCCCTCTTACCCACGAACAAGTATTTGCAGCCACACCTGCAGTCAGACTTCTTTTTTTTTACATATTATATACAAATGTTGAAATTAAGTGTTTTTTTGTGTTTTTGATTGAAGGAAAACACCTGTTAATGTTAAATTATGTTTGAAAGAGTTTGTTATGTTGAAGTTTTTATAGTTACCACCATTGTGCAGAAGACTAGAGCATATGGTTAGGTTGTGGATGGAATAGATTCAGCGAGCGATACATCTTTGCTAATGCCAGTGCAGTAACAATTATCTTTCTGCTTGTGCTGTGCTACCTGCAGACCGTCTTTTAATTATACAACATAACTGAATGTCAAAAATAAACAGATCTTTTCCATTTGCTCAAAATCATAGAATTTAACATTTTACTCAATATATTCAAATGAATATACAGGGCCATGTGGGTTTGGATTTTGTTTTCCCTTCATAATAAAAACCTTCATAAAAAATGCATGTTGTGTTTACTTGTGTTATCTTTGATTAATATTTAAATTTGTTTGATGATCTGAAACATTAAAATGTGACAAACATGCAAAAAAATTAAAAATCAGGAAGGGGGCAAACACTTATTCACACCACTGTATATATATATATATATACAGTTGTGGTCAGAATTATTGGCACCCTTGATAAATATGATCAAAGATGACTGTAAAAATAAATCTGCATTGTTTATCCTTTTGATTTGCTAATTTTTATAAAATTAGCAAAAATCTAACCTTTCATTGAAGGAAAAGAATTGAAAGTGGGGGGAAAATCACACTATGAAATAAATGTTTTTCTCCAAAACACATTGGCCACAATTATTGGCACCCTTTTATTCAATACTTTTTGCAACCTTTTGCCAAGATAACAGCTCTGAGTCTTCTTCTATAATGCCTGATGAGTTTGGACAACACCTGACAAGAGATCAGAGACCATTCCTTCATACAGAATCTCTCCAGATCCTTCAGATTCCCAGCTCCATGTTGGTGCTTCTTCTCTTCAGTTCACTCCACTCATTTTCTCTAGGGTTCCGGTCAGGGGACTGGGATGGCCATGAAAGAAGCTTCATTTTGTGCTCAGTGACACATTTTTGTGTTGGTTTTGATGTTTGTTTTGGATCATTGTCCTGGTAGAAGATCCAATCACGGCCCATTATTGGATTTCTAGCAGAAGCGGTCAGGTTTTCATTTTTTATCTGTTAGTATTTGATAGAATCCATGATACCATGTATCTGAACAAGATGTCCAGGACCTCCAGCAGAAAAATAGGCCCACAGCATTAAAGATCCAGCAGTATATTTAACCATGGGCATGGGGTACTTTTTATCCATGTGTGCACCAAACCCATCTGGTGGGTTTGCTGCCAAAAAGCTCTTTTTTTTTAGTTTCATCTGACCACAGAAGCCAGTCCTGTTTGAAGTTCCAGTCATGTCTGACAACTGAATATGCTGGAGATTGTTTTTGTATGAGCGAGGAGGATTTTTCTTGAAACTCTCCCGAACAACTTGTGGGGATGTAGGTGCTGTTTGGTAATTGTTTCAGGCTTTCTGAGACTCAAGACTCAACTAATCTCTGCAATTCTCCAGCTGTGATCCTTGGAGAATCTTTGGCCACTCAAACTTTCCTCCTCACCGCACATTAGGATGATTTAGACACACGTCCTCTTCCAGGCAGATTTGTAACATCTTTAGTTAATTGGAACTTCTTAATTATTGCCCTGATGGTGGAAATGGGAATTTCAATGCTTTAGCTTTTTTCTTACAGCCACTTTCTATTTTGTGAAGCTCAACAATCTTTTGCTGCACATCAGAACTATATTCTTTGGTTTTTCTCATTGTGATGAATGATTAAGGGAATTTGGCCTTTGTGTTTACACATATTTGTACTCCTGTGGAACAGGAAGTCATGGCTGGACAATTTCATGTTCATGATCACCCTGGTGTGCTAAAAAAATGTAAATATGAATGGTAATATACTTCAGAGATATTTTACTCATAAAAAATTCTAGGGGTGCCAATAATCGTGGCCAACATTTTTGGAGAAAAACATTTATTTCATAATGTGATTTTTCCTTTTTACAGTCATCTTTGATCATATTTACCAAGGGTGCCAATAATTCTGACCTCAACTATATATATACAGTACAGTCCAAAAGTTTGGAACCACTAAGATTTTTAATGTTTTTAAAAGAAGTTTCGTCTGCTCACCAAGGCTACATTTATTTAATTAAAAATACAGTAAAAACAGTAATATTGTGAAATATTATTACAATTTAAAATAACTGTTTTCTATTTGAATATATTTCACAAAGTAATTTATTCCTGTGATGCAAAGCTGAATTTTCAGCATCATTACTCCAGTCTTCAGTGTCACATGATCCTTCAGAAATCATTCTAATATGCTGATCTGCTGCTCAAGAAACATTTAATGTGTACAATTGTACAAAATATTTGTGTACAATATTTTTTTTCAGGATTATTTGATGAATAGAAAGTTCAAAAGAACAGTGTTTATCTGAAATCTAATCTTTTGTAACATTATAAATGTCTTTACTGCCACTTTTGATTGATTTAATGCATCCTTGCTGAATAAAAGTATTCATTTCTTTAATTTCTTTTCAAAAAAATAAAAATAAAAATTCTTACTGACCCCAAACTTTTGAACGGTAGTGTATAATGCTACAGAAGCTTTGTATTTCAGATAAATGCTGTTCTTTTGAACTTTCTATTCATCAAGGAATCCTGAAAAAAAAAGTACACAACTGTTTTCAACATTGAAAATAATCATAAATGTTTATTGAGCAGCAAATCAGCATATTAGAATGATTTCTGAAGGATCATGTGACACTGAAGACTGGAGTAATGATGCTGAAAATTCAGCTTTGCATCACAGGAATAAATTACTTTGTCAAATATATTTAAATAGTACACAGTTATTTTAAATTGTAATAATATTTCACAATATTACTGTTTTTTACTGTATTTTTAATTAAATAAATGTAGCCTTGGTGAGCAGACGAAACTTCTTTTAAAAACATAAAAAATCTTAGCGGTTCCAAACTTTTGGACTGTACTGTATATATATATATAAACTTTTTTATTCTTTCATACTGGGAGGAGTCTATTAGAGTCAGGACTGTATATTTACCTTCAGTTGCCACTTGAGTTTTTCGTTTTTGTTCTGCACTGGAGCAGAGCAAGACTTCATCTAGACTTTCATAAGCTGTTAAAAGTTTTAGAAAACTTGCAGAGAAAATTGCATCAACAACCAGAAAGGTCAGATAGAAAATTATTTGGCTCAACGGAAAATATTCTTTACTTACATTTACTCTGAAAGCTATGCCATATGTGAAGAATGGGCAGAAATCAGCCAGCTCGTGATTTTGCTCCTAAGCAAGAAAAATCGTGGCAATCAAGCGCTCGGGAGATTCAACCGGCAGCAACGAGGCAGGTGCCTCTTAGGAATATGGTGGTGACACCTGCCAGTGTACCGGAGTTCACCATCCCCTCACTGTGCCCGGCTAGACTCCAGGGAGAAGGCAGGGAGAAGGCTGGAGTCGGGCACGGACGGCGGCACACTATTCCCCGGTCCACGCACACATCATCATTAGTCCGAGCACTCGCGCGCTGCTGCCCGTTCTCAGAGGAGCACGACCAGATCATGGATGATCTCCAGACTTACATTCTGTCAGACCCGACCACCAGAGCGGCAATGTCCTTACCTCACCTCAGCAAAATCACCACTCCGTATGGCTTTCTGACACTTGCGGAAAGTCCGTGCGTGCGCAGAAGGGAATCGTTGTTTTTCGAGGAAAACGGATTTCAGGAATGTCCCAACGATGCAGAAAATGCACATGGTCATGTGAAAACAAGGAATCAACGTTATTATTCTTTCTCACAAGTTAGAAACGTGGAAACTGAGCTCGCGCGCGCCGCTGGTGATGCAGCTCCTCTGAAGCGGCATGATTCATGTGACTGTTCAGAACTACTGAGACCTGCTCATCACGTCAGCTATGGATTTTTACGAAAAGGATGGAAAAAATGTTTACCTAAGTTTCCCTGGTCTCGGTGAAGTAATTTCCTAAAGAAACTGGACATAGGCTAAATAACAATCACTCACATATGTGTATCTCAGACGCAGAACCTCAAAGGTCACAGATTGGACATCCTACACATCTTCCAATAAAACATCTGTAAAACTGTAAAAGAAACATTGGTGTTAATAAAAAACAAAACTGTTCACTCTTAAAAATAATTCTAAAAACGTTTTTGTAGCGATATCAGAGAACTACCATTTTTGTGCCATATAATAACCTTTCAGTGAACATTTTTTTCTTAGTGTGAAGAACATTTTAATAATCTTAAGAACCTTTTACATTTGAAAGGTTCCATGGATGCTAAAGGCTCTTCATGGATGTCAATAACGAACATTTATTTTTAAGAGTGTTGGTCGTCTGGTGTTTTAGTATGAAAATAAATGCTGCCCAATATGTTGATGAATGACCAATACACTATATTTATATTCAAATACATAAATGAGTAGCCTGATGTGTGTATTCAATATAACACATGACTCATTATGTACACTGTTAAGGACTAAATTGTTCCCTTTCTTGTATCATAGGATTTTAATTGAGTGCAAACTGGTAAGAAATTATTCATTAAAAAATAAAGCTAATGTTTTTTTTTTTTCTATGTCTGCACATGAGTTTCTATATGTACTAAAATGAATACTTAATTGCTAAAAAAAATCATCTCATATGTGGACTAACCATGGAATGCTGAATATAGCACAACACTGGTAATCAGAGGAAATCCTCAGGCAGAAACGGAACTTGAGCCTTTCCTTCATAGTGCCTCTAAATATTATAAAAATGAAATTTAAATATCATTGGTGCTTCTAACACTATAATGAATGCACTTTAGTTTGGTAATATATGGGTTTAAAAGATGTGAAAATATTTGTGTTGTTATAGGTGTACCGAATGCAAAGTATAAACACTTCTTAACTGGGATAATGTTAAACAAGCAGTTATTAAGAGTCGCTCTCTGCTCTCTCAAAAGTGTCACCTTTAAGTGCTCATGGGAATGACAATCTGATATCAGTGAGAGAATCCATTCAAGGTGGTTAAAAGTAAAGTGTCAGGCAGGTAATTATCTAGACTCTCAAGAGAATATATAAGAAATTAAAAGATGATTTTAAAAGGATTCAGATCTTGACTGCAGTCAGAAATTAATGTCAGGTTCTGTATGAATGTGATGCATTATAATTGTGAATTTATGTAGATCATTTGGAGATAAATGCAGTATGCAGTAAATAGTCTGCTGTTGCCTATGATTATGTTGCCAGATGTTTCATTATTTCTCATAAACACCATGGAGAGAACCATTACAATTTAATAACTGTAAAACCAATTTAAAAGGCAGAGAAAGTAAGTAAACATTCAAGCATGTAAAATAATATAATGGCAAAGTGCTTCTCATAAATGATATTTGATAAAGAATAAATTCTGTGTCAATCTCCCATGAAACATACCTGTAGACTCTGCAGGGATAATGGAAAAGATGGGAAAAGGATCTAAAATCAAACTGAGTGATGTTACTGATCTGTTAGCAGGTTGATTTTATTTTTATGGATTATTAATGCTTTGTTAAAGCTGCCGTAGTTCTGCGTGGCTCACAAAATTGCATCAATTATACCAAAAACTATCAATAACAACCATCTCTCAACAAGCCCCTCTCATTCAGCAGGACCATGAACCAGAGAACAATGTGTCTAAATGGCTTAAGGAAGAATGTATATGTGTGCAAGAGTCCGACTGGGTGATAACAATTATTTGGAATATAAGAATCTATTAATACTACTTCAGTGAAATAAATGACAAAATAGTAAATTTTGTCTTCAAAATATTTGAATTATGAAAGCTTTGTTGTTGATTTTTTTTTTTTTTTTTGGTGAGCTAAATCCTTTTCTTTAGCAATCATATTTATTTAGTCTAATATATTTTAAGCCAGCAGTGCTGCTGCTTATCCACCAGGGGACGATATTCAATCACATTCAACCTTCACTTCATTTACAGCTGCAGCTGGTGCTCTTACAAAAGAAAAAAGGAAACATCTTAAAGTACATATATACAAGGTCAGACATCATCTAGTGCTGTACAGGAATATGTGTGTGTGCATTTGGCCAACAGAACCAGCCCCCAACTGTCTTGGCTTGGTTCCCCTGTGGATGCATTTGACTAGAGTCAGTGTGTCTCTGCTGATCCCATGATTTTCGCTCAATCACTGTCCTTCATTTCCCCCAGAAGCCAGTAGGTCCTCATCTTCCCTTTTCCCTTCATCTCCACATCTCCTCTCAGCTCCAGCTGGAAGCAGTTGAACTCCAGCAGCACATCTCGAGTGGCTGACGACACATGAATCTTCAGAGCTGCAGGATAACAGCGTGTAAATGATTACAGTGTTACTGTATAAAGCTTGATTATTTGAGTTCACACAGCTCACTTCACCGGGTGATTTACTGTACTTTCCACCAGCAGGTACTTTAAAGAGCCAATTATTTTTATTGGCAAACACAGTGTTATTTTTATACACAGTGGTATATTTATTGTATTAATATTTTGAATTAGCTTTTATTTTTTTATTTTCAGATTTCTTTTTAATATTAGTTCAAGTTATGTGCTTGTCTTTTTTTTTTTTCAATTTCTATTTAGCTTTATTTTATTTCAGTTTTAGATTTAGTCGTTTTAGTTTTAGTCATTTTAGTTTTAGTCACTTCAATTTAAGCTAATTCAGTTAAGGCCAATTCACACTGCCCCGACAGACGCCAACCAGCGGCAACAAACAAGTTCATCGTTGTTGTTGTTTTGTTTTATGTTTTGTTTTATCGGATCAATGTGTTACCCCTGTCAGCATCTATTGGCATTGGTTGATGCTTGTTTTCGCCGACTGAACATGTTGAATCAGCTTTTGTCGGGTCTTGTGATGTCTAAGAAGTGTCGATATCTGTCGGTGCAGTGTGAATTAGCCTTTGGATACCAAGGCAACATTTTCATAGTATTTTCATGTAAAGTTTTCATGTAATAATTATATATCAAATTTATTTCAATTAACAAAAAGTTTTTTTAATAGTTTTAGTTAACAATAACACCACATTTTAAATATGGACATACTAAATAAACAGTCGAGCAGTGTCCTGATACTGGAAATGCACATAAAGACCACAGTGCAGTAAAATCCCTGCAGTACAATGTATCAATCAGGATTGTGATGGTCAAGGCAGGTGTATATGTATATATATGATTGCAATTTGTTTTGCTTTTGTCAAGTGTTATCAAACGCCGGCTGATATGTCTCATTTATCTGGCAGCGTTTACGTGGGGAAACAGGTGGTGGGGGAAATAATTAAATCTGAATTACAATGGAATCTTTTCATCAACTTTTTTTGTTTAGGCTTCTCCAAATGATTGTGAATTTCATTATGGAAAATTGGTGTTGATTATCCAACATATGAAGATGCATCTCTTTTGAAATATTAAAGCAGATGTTTAAAAAGGACAGATAATACAGGAATAATAATAATTTTTAATATTAAAAATGTAGCAATCTCAATCTCAGTGTGGTCTGCAGAAATTAATTGAACTTTTGACTGGATATTTGTCAATTTTATACCACAAACCTATTATAAAAATTAAACATTCAGTATTTCTTCAGTTCTTGTTTAATACCCTTAGTATAGAGTCATGGCTCAAACCACTAAGCCTTTACTAACTGACCTGGGCTGTGTTTCCCAAAAGCATCGTAAGCCTAAGCTGATCGTAGAGGCCATTATTGGCAATTGTTCTACGACCAACTTAGGCTTACGATGCTTTTGAGAAAAGCAGCCCTGAACTCTTCACCTTTAGTTCTATGCACAAATTGCCATTTGGTGGGAATGGGAACAGTAAGTCCTTACGTTCTCCATTTGACTCCATGCGAGAGGATGTGTTCACTGTGTCTCCAAAGAGACAGAACCGAGGCATCTTCAGTCCAACTACTCCTGCACAGACAGGGCCTGAAACACACATACATGTGGAAATGCTGTTCAAAAGAACTATGCATGTTAATGTAAAAATTATTAGTCTATGGATGAGTTTGAGAAGTCAAACTGTCTGCAATGGATAGCGATTATATACTAACAAAGCTTATTACAACCAGAAGAGTCAATTTTCTGCTAATTTAAATAGACTAACAGTATGTTAAAGACTAGTTTAACTTCATTAAGATTGATGCGATCATTCTTACCACTGTGAATGCCGATTCGTAATTTGAGCTGCTCATCAGGTCGGTGGCGAATTTTAAATGTTTTAACAGCCTCCAGCAGAGCAAGGGACATGCGTGCGATCTCACGACCGTGCATTTTCCCGTTCCGTACAGGCAATCCTGAAACCACCATGTAGGCATCTCCTATTGTCTCCACCTAAGGAACAATTAGAAACAAAACCACCACAGCAGACAGAGATCCACATCAACACAAAACACAAGACTAACACATGTAGGCCCCGGTTTCACAGACAGGGTTTAGATTAAACCAGGATTAGGCCTTAGTTTAATTAGGGCATTTTTGTTGCTTTTATAAATGTGCCTGAGGAAAAAAACTATACTGGTGTGCATCTTCAGACAAAACAATGGCACTGACATATTTTAAGATACGTCAGTAAAAGTTGCTTTCAGTTAAAACAGCTCAAACATGGATTAAATCTGAGACTAAGTCTAAGCCTTCTCTGTGGAACCGGGAGTTAGGTTTTTACAAAAAAATTTTCTTGTTTAATTCAGTGAATGTACAGGTGAATAGACCTTAGTAAGAGTAGCACCATATTTAATTTTTTACAGAAATGAAAACGAGGCTGTGAGGGCTAGAAGTATAGTGTGATCAATAAATTAGAATGTTGTTGATCAAATAATTGCAGCGTTGGTGAGCATAAACAAAAAACAAACAAAAAATCTTACCAACGGAAAACTGTAATGTACCCTGACTAAGGTCCATAAGCCATAATTTTCCTTTATATTAATGACAAACTTTGCAATATGAAAATACGTATATTTTCTATTAGGATGCATTCAATATTTATTGAAAAATACGCAAATGAAGCATTGTCTTATTAAACACTTTTAAATTAGATTTTTTTTTTTAAATCAGTACCTCATGGAGGCTTTTCCCCTTTTTAAAGAAAAAATGTCCCATAAGATTGTAATACAAAAATAATTAAATAAAACCCTTTTAAAATTACCATTTATATTTTTAAGAAGCAAAAGGTAAAATTGGGGATCTGTTATAAAACAGAAATAATTAATTTGCTATATGACCAAAATGTCACTTAAAGAAAATGTCCATAAAAAGATGCTCATTTACTTGTCAAAATTGATATAAAATCATAAAAAAAAAAATTTTGTTGACTTTTTTTAGTACGTTTAGAAAGCTAAAATTGTTAAATGAAAGAAGAAAAATGAAAATGAGGAATAAATAAAGTGAAGACATAATTGTTGACAAAAGAGAGATGTATACAGCTGTCTAGGGCAAATATGTGGGCAGGTATGAGGTGGTGATACCTTGTAAACATCAAAATTGTCTATAATGGCATCAAAGCAGGTGTAAAGGTCATTGAGGAGGGTGACGATCTATGAGAGAGACACACACACACACTCAAAATCTTTAGTGTCAAACTAAAAACAAAGCAGAATTACTTTTGTGCAAGGTACCTGCAAAGGTGTGCTCTCTGCTGACAGGGCCGTGAAGCCCACAATATCACTGAAGTAAATGGTGACAGAGTCAAAAGCTTCAGCCTGCACTGTCTCACCCTTCTTCAGCTGCTCTGCCACTGAACTAACATACATAAGAGAAATCAAGTCCTATGAGAGTTAAACAAGTGTGTATAGGATTTTTTTATAGCTGATTTATTATTTGTGCAGTATGTCAACCAACTGACTGAGGGAGGATCTGATACAGTAAAGCTTCTGCTTTGCGTTTCTCCTCCAGGTAGGCTTGAGTCCGTTCCTCTACCAGCTCCTCTAGATTATTTGCATACTGCTCCATTCGAGACAAAAGATTATCCAAGATATTACTTCTGTGCTCCCTGAGAAAGAGAATGAGAGACAGAGAAAGAGACAGAATCTGGTGAATGTTCCTAATAATAAGTGAACAAAAAGTGGAATTTTAATTGTTCATGAAATGACTATTTGCTCTGAGAGAAATAAATGTTACAGAAATAAGCAAACAGACAAGTGAGGCAGTATAGACAGCAAAAGGGGATAGACCTGTTCTGTTTGTGAAGTAACACACTAATATGGTTGAACTCTGGTCTGTCTGATGGCTCTTCGGCCCAACAGCGCTGCATCAGCAGACCCAGCTCTTCACTGTGGGCCTGAGGGTTCACTGATGGCCGTAGGTATGGCCATTCACCCAGAGCTAGACGGTCCACAATCTCTATACACAAAGAAAGAAAGCGGAAGAGCAGGAATAGAGAGAGGGGAATTTTTGAGTTTAATGTAACAGATCACCCAAAAAATTATCTTGACAATTTACTCACCGTCAAAACCCTATTTTTACATTTATATTACCTTTGTCAAGTTTAAAAACACTAATAATTTAACACTGGTAAATGTAATCTTTAGCAAATATCAAAATGAATATTCATTTTTCATACTGTACATTATAATTTTGTGATGCCTAAATTCACCTGTAGCAATTAAAGCAACTGATTTTTGTTTTTAGTGTTTACTTTTTAATTAATTTAGACAAAATAATGACCATTTTATCGGTTATGAGTCCTGATTTTAAATTAGGAAATTCACCCTATCTATTTTCTAAATATATATTATTGATGTTATTGATTTTACTGTGAACGATTGATCCATGCATGTGATTATTTTTCTGTCAATGTAATTTTTAATTAAAATGTGATAATTCACATTCAGATCTACATCCATCCAATCAACAACTGTGAGATTGAACCAAGTGCCTGCCCAACAATTGATTCTTTTTGATAATTTGTTTCACTTTCTCAATATGGAAGAAAAATTAGTCAATACTTCCATTACGTTGTGACTTTAATAAGGCATACCCAAAAGAATAAAAGGTAACACTTTATTTTACAGTGCCGTAGTTACACGTTACTACATGTACTTACTATAGTAATAACAGTAAATTATGCATAATTACGAGTAACTAACCCTAAACCAAACCCTAACCCTAACTATAACTCTACAGTAAGTACATGTAGTTAATTAATAGTACTCAGTACTTATTTGAGTAATTACAATGTAACTACGGCACTGTAAAATAAAGTGTAACTGAAAAAAACAAAAACATTTGGGTGAACTGTTCCTTTAACTTCAACAGTATCGGTAGTCTGAAAACATTTTGCCTGTCAATGAGCCTTCCTTCCTTTTCTCTCTATTATCTGTTGCATCAGGGCATTTTCCGTCTGTCTTATTCCCACAAACTCCCACAATGTTTTATCTCTGTTTTCCATCCTCTGCCTGATCTCTCTCAGCTCTATTCATCAGGCTCTTACAGCTCTGAAAGCCTAGAAGAAACGGCTGTGGGTTGTAGCACTCTAGTAAAAACCTATTTCTCAGCTCCATCCGAGGATTTTCACGGACAATCTGTCCTGATAAGAAACAGCTCTTCAAAGCTCAGGTCATCCTTACTGCTGCACAATTTCTTTGTGTTTGTGTTTGGTATTTATATGTGTGCTGGTGGTGCCAGGTTGATTGGTTGGCCAAGCATACACTAGGCTGATTGATTCACCAGTCTACAACCATAATCTTTGCCAACAGTAATCTCATCAGCAAGGTGCCCAAATGCATGCGTGTCGCCTGAAGACTGATATGATCTCTTCTTCTATGTCAGTTCTGATTATAGTGCTGAGATCACAAGCTCCAGAGATGCTGACAGCACATTATCTGTGTTTGTGTGTGTACCAGAAGTCTGTTGTTCAAATAAAAACACACATATACACACATACAGACCCATCGCTTTTTGGTCAGTATTCTGAATCACACGAGTAAATCAATGAATTAGATTAGAGAGGGAAAGAGAGTAAAAGAGACAAGTGTGGATGGATGTGTGTGTGTGTGTGTTTGTGTGACGAACAAATGAACATTTTAGTGTCTCTGAAAGTGATTTAAAGTGACAGTGATTCATAAAGCTTTTCTTTCATTTAATGCGGATCGAAATTGTAGAGGCAATGGAGATGACTGGGAATGTTACTTTAGCAACATTTTAGTAAGTCGTGATCTCTATATTTTATGGCAATTAGCAACTCTGTATAATCATACAGAATCAAAATGCAAAAGTCTGACACTATAACTGACTTCTATGTACGAATGAGAGAGCTCTTCACCCCCTAAGAGCTGTTCTCTGCAAAAAAAAGAGAACCATAAATAGGGGATGCAATTTGTGAGAGTATTTTGGCAGGATGACAAGATAATGTCAAGTGTCTTCCTCTTCTGACAAACTCACTGACGGCGGACTGAGAGGGGTAGCGGACTGGCAAATTAAGAGCTTGTGAGGGTGTTCTTATGCATACATACTGTATGTGTAAAGGATCATGTTTGATGTGTCTGTAGTAAAGAGAGGATGCTAGAATATGCATGTGTATGTGAGCACAACTGTGAATGGTGTCTGGTTGTGTATTTGTTGACCTCTCTGAAGAACCTGGTTCATTAGCGTCTTTCATTCCTGTCACTGTGGAGGCTCTCGAGAGTAATTTGCGTGAGTGCAGAGACGTGCATCAATATTTTGAAGCGTTTTAGAAAGAGGCAGAAAACCAAGTTTTTCATCCTTCTCAAATTGTTCAAAGGCCCCAAGAATTTCAGACCCCAAATTTCACAGAGAAGCAAAATTAATCATATTAAAGGAATAAAATAAATGACATTATTTATTAATTAAATGGAGAACACATAAAACCAGGCTTTACCATTGCCTTTTTTCTGGCAATTGAATGGAAACTAAGGCTGAGGACACACTTAACGATTGTAAGGCCGATTATGAATGTAAATTGATACTTATGACTGATCGCGCTCAAACGCGTCCAGTCAGAGCCAGTCGCGTTCAGTCTGCGATTACAGTCGGTGTTTAAATTCCATGTGTAAGTATTTAAATCTGCTTCAGTCGCAGGAAACAATCGCTGTATGTTGAGCACAGTCTTAGAATGTTTTAGATAGTCGTTAAATGTGTGCCCGGCTTAAGGCTTTTAAGCTTTAAAAAGGATAAGAAAGTACTATGAAAGCATCAGTCCAGTTTGACTAGTGTGCAATATTTCAGATGTTCTAAAGCCAAATGATAGCTTTGTGTGAGAAACTAAATTTGAAGGCTATAACTTGAAATCTAAACAAATTTTAAAAGGCTAGACATCATACAATAGCAGAATTCGTAAACGGTTACAGAGGAAAAAAATTACTGAGGATCACACACTACTTTCAAGTTGTTCCAAACACAACAAACCTGTCTTGTTGCTAGGATACGCATGACAAAAGAAAACAATCTGTTCTAAAATCGTCTCAAAATATCTTGATATATTGATATCCTCTGACTGGATGGAATCATAGTCTGAAGCTAAACCAAAGTGGGTGCACTATAGACTATGCAATTTTCTGTCAAATCTGACTGGCCATTATCTGCAAATGGCTCTGACTTTCGGCTATCATAAAAAGCAAACAAGTCTCTTCAGAAAATGTGGACTAAACCACTCGATTCATATGGATTTGTTTTCTGAACTCTTTATGAACTTTTTGAACTGTCAAAGTTTCAGTTGCAAAGGCAGTCAATGGAAGGAAATCTGACAGCATTCTGTCATCAAAAATATGTTCTGAAGATGAACAAAGGTCTTACGGGTTTGGAACGATGTGAGGGTGAGTAATTAATGACTGAATTTTCATTTTGGGGTGAAGTAACCCTTTAAATTTCATTCCATTTTTCATAACAAACCTATAAAATGACCAGAGGACTTACAATATAGTTATATTGTATATTGTACAAATAGATGATACTTTTACATCCAATATAAAGCTTGAAAGAATTGTATAGCTAAAGACCTGTACAACTTTCTTTCTTCCGTGGGACACACAAAAAAATATATATTTTGAAGAATGTTTCAGCTGTTTTTGTCCATACAGTGAGTCACTGAGGTCCAAAACAACACTGACTTGGGCAAAAAAAAAAAAAACATTTTCCAAAATGCTCCACTGAAAGTCATAAAGGTTTGAAACTAAATGAGGGTGTGTAAATGTTTAAGATTCAGGATTTAATGTCAAAAACAGGATGGAGACAGGTAGGCCTAGGCTAATTGTGTAATATATGACTCATGGATTGGCAAGATTTGATCTCTGACCTTTGGGGCTTAGCGAGTCTCCCTCCAGGTAAAAGACTCCTCTGCGTAGAGCCACTTCCTGAAGTATGATACCAAAACTGTAGATGTCTGCCTTTTGCGTGCCTCCTGGAGGAAAGCACTCCAATCTCAACAGCTCTGGAGCTGTCCACAGCTTACCTAAACACAGGCATATGCAGATGCACACAGAGACAGACAGGGGACTGACAGTGAACAACAGAGACCGTGACTGAGGTTTGTATGCATGTGTGTTGTGGAAATTGCAGCCATGTGAGTCAATTTGACATGAATTGACAAAGACGAAAGGTCACATGACTGACGTGCGTAATAAGAGTGGGCGTCCTCTGTGTCTGACTCTGTCCTGATGCTGGACAGCCCATAGTCAGTGATCTTTAGCACAAAACGATTGTCAACCACACAGTTGGATGACTTCAAGTTGCCATGGGATACAATCACACTGTTATGAAGGAAAGCCATGCCCTGAGGGGAGAGAAAGATTGGAAAGTATGAAAGAAAGCAAGAGGGCAGGGACGGAGCAAAATTATAGAAAATGGAAAGTTATCATAGAAAATAAATGCATGAAAGGGTTAATTCACCCAAAAATGAAAAAAAAAAAAGTCATCAACTAGTCAACTTCATGTTGTTCCAAACCTATAAGACTTTCGTTCATCTTCTAAACACAATTGAAGATATTTTAATGAAATCTGAGATTTCTGTCCCTCCATTGACAGTCCATGCAACTACCACTTTGTCAATATAAAAAGTTCATAAAGAGATCGTAAAACTAATCCATATGAACTGAGTTTAGTCCTAATTTTCTGAAGCGACACGATCGCTTTTGTATGATGATAAGAGACTGAATTTAGGCTTTTATTCACATATAAACATTGATCAGTGAACATAAACAGAAGCTCAACTGTACTTGCCTGACGCACCAGAAAAAAACCTCAGTGATTCTTGCAGAAGCTCAAATGTGCTACGTGACACACAAGATAATGAACCTCATTGGTTCTCACACATCAAGCAAGCATGCATTCGTGTGCACTGAAGAATGTTTATAGGTGAATAAATGCCTAAATTAAATCTGTTCATCATGTAAAGTGATCGTGTCTCTACAGAAAATTTGGACTAAACTCCTCGATTTATATGGATTAGTTATGATCTCTTAATGAACTCTTTGAAGCATCAAAATGGTAGTTGCGTGGACTGTAAATGTAGGGACAAAAGTCTATCAGATTTTATTAAAATATCTTCATTTATTTTTCGAAGATGAACAAAAGTCTTACGGGTTTAGAACGTCATGAGGGTGAGTAAATGATGACAGAATTTTCTGTCATTTTTTAAAGTACGAAGAGGGGCCTCTACCTTTACTATGTCACTGACTAGTGAATATTTGAACATCCAGTCTAGTGTGATGCTTTCATTCTCCAAAACGTCCTGTATGCAGATGCAGAAAAACTGAGACAAGTAGATATACATACATATACAGCCTAAAAAGTATTTGGATTCAAGGCAAACTTAATAATGCAGTGGTTCTCAACTGAGGGCCGGGGCCCACTAGGGAGCCTCAACAAACCTCCAAGGGGGCTTCAAGATGTATTAAAATGATTTAAATAAGTATGAAAATGAGATAAACAACTAAAAATCAAGATATTTGATATTAGTTGTTTTTTTTTGTTTTTTTTTAAAGAATATAATTTTTTTTAGTTATGCCAAGCTCTAAAATATTTTATCAGGTAGAAATTGTGAGTGGGGTTAGCGGCTCAAATATTGATGTGGACAATGGGGGCCTTGAAGTCAAAAATGCTGAGATCCACTGTAATAATGTACAAATGCATTTTGATAAAACATTAAAACAAAGTACAGTAATTGAATTAAACAAATTTGTTCTTACAAAAGGCATGATTGCAGATGCTATTTGGTTTGATATTTAGAATATAATTTAATGATTTTTTTTTTTGTTGAGTGTCCAATTTTTATTGTGTGTGTGTGTGTGTGTGTATTTTTGTAAGATTTTATTTAATGCAGTTGTAGTCACATTTACCATTGTTTAGCGAATTTTCGTGGACACAATCCAATTATTTCAATAGGAATCTATGTAATTGGGAATTTCATAAGGGTAAAAGATTTCCCCATGCAGATTTCACAATAAGTTAAAGTCATGTCATGGATATGTCACATTGATCAAGAGAAAGCTGTTTGACTTCTGTGTGAACTGTGCTACACACAACGCTACACCATTGATAATAGAAAATGGACTATTTTTGTGACCACACCTTTAAGCTGGCAATTCCACATTTGGGACATTTAAAACATTGTTTCCTTCATAAGTCAGCCAACCTGAGATCTTCCACCGCTACTAGAAACAGTGTGTGTACATGAACATTTTCATATTGATGTATGAGTGTGGCTCAGCATGTCATCAAAAAGATCTGAAATCATCTATATTGATTAGCCAATGGCCCACACAGGGAATCTTAATTAAAACATAAAAATGCCGAATTGTTTCTGTAAGGGTTGAGTTTAGGGTTAGAGGATAGAAAACATCATTAGCACAGTAAGTCAATAAGCCCCTACAATGACAGAATCACATGTCTGTACCTGCAGGCTGCCTCGAGGGCAGTATTCTGTGACAATGCAGATATTGGGCGGGTCGATGCAGGCGCCAATAAAACGGGTCAAATGCTCATTCTGCACATCTCTCATCTGGAGAACAAACACGCACTGTTATTCATAATTGACAGTATATCTGTACAAACATTTATAGACAAAACACTACACTTATTGTTGGCATTAAATGAACCCACAGTACCATTTAAAAAGTTTAGGGTCGGTAAGATTACTCCATTCTTCAGAAATCATTCTGGTTTGGTGCTCAGGAAACTTTTCTTATCATTATCAATGATGAAATTGTAGCTGCTTAATGTTTTTATGGAAACCGTGATAATTTTTTGATGATTCTTTTATGAACAGAAAGTTCAAAAGAAAAACAATTATTTAGAATAGAAATATTTTCTTTACGGTTACTTTTGATTAAAAATAAAAGTATACATTTCTTTAAAAAAAAAAAAAAAAANTTAAAAAAAAAAAAAAAAAAAATCATACTCACCCCAAACCTTTAAATGGTAGTGTATTTGTAATAATTATAATTTACTTTTAGAGCACTTTTAGAACTTTTAACAGCATGACACACTCACATGCTTCAGTTCAAACAACACTTTCCTCGTTAACTCGATGCGCTTTCTATTGATGTATTTAATGGCTACAATGTTTCCCTGGGGAAAAAATTGACACACGTGTTATGTTTGCAGTGGGTAGCATGTGTGCATTTTGAGGTTCTAACAAGCATTTAAATGGTAAATCTGTACCGTTAAAATACTGTTAAAGCATTTAATGCAGGTTAATGTAAATTACAACTCATACATTTTTAACATTTCAACATGTATAAATCAACATTTTAAAATGTACGATAAACAAAAATGAACTAAATATTTCTAAATTATCATTAACCTATTAAAAATTAATAAATGCTGTAAATAATGTTGTTCATTGTTAGTTCATAATACCAAATGTTACCAAATTGACCCTTATTGTAAAGGGTTACTATATAAACGTTTAAAGAGAGCTTGTCAGAAAGATACCTTAAAGTAGCCAGTTTTAGCGAACAGCTGGAAATTACCATCAGCTGTCAGCAGTGATCCATAGTTTGAACCTCTCTGTAGAGAATGAGAGAGAACAACTGATATAATGATGATAATAAGCATAATAAATAATCAAATAAAATTAATATTAAATGGAAAACAAGAGCTGGAAAAGACATTTGAGAAATATGAGTGTGCACTAGTATGTAGTATGTACTGTATCTGTGTTTTACTAGAGAGAGTGTAAGTTTGCTGCCGGTGCTTCTCATGGCTTTTTCCAGATTGCTCATCTGAATGTCATCCCAAGAGATCCTCCATAACTGAGCGACCAACTCCTTCTCCAGCTTCAGCCTTCTGTGTGTATATAAAGTAGGTGTTTTAGACAAAGTCATATTTGTAGAACAGAATCAGAAGAACCAACATTTATAAATGATTGATTAGGTATCAGGTATCAAAATAATCTTGTTTGCTCTCACCTGTATATAAACACGGTCACAATGAAGATGATGACAAGGACGAGGAAAAGCACAATGGAAATCATCTGTTGCACTGTGAATGTTGCTAAAAGGAAAAAGGGAAAGTGACGGAGATTGAGAGGTGGATAAGCAGTTTGACTGCAGAACTAGTGTAAGTTACCTACGTCGATGACAGGCAGGATTCTCGTTCTTAAAGCCGCATTTAGGCACATCCAAGGGAATGTTACCACCTGGCCACTGGATGGTCATCCCAGGAAGAATCTTCATCTGCTTCTGAGTGCCGTTATACACCGCCACAATCTGCAGCACAACATGAAGTAATCAATAAGAGAACAAACAGTCAAGATAGAGATGGATAATTTTATTCAAATGATTCAATAAGTTCAAAATCTAAAATGGAAGGAAAACAGCAGTGTTCAATGTTAGACTTGTTGCAAGACCCAAAATCCAATCAAAATTGAATTTTGTTTTGGTTTTTAGTTCATGTCTAGTTCATTAGGATTAGTTTGAATACTTTATTTCATTAAATTTGTCAAAGGAGACAGCAAAGATATTTATAGGGCAAATTCCAAACTGCGTTTTTTATGTTAACAGCAATAATAAGAAACTTCTGTTGTTAGAACAGCTAATGCTGCGTTGTCATGGGAACATCCCAGGTGAAGATGAGGAAATTAATTTGTTTTTCGTTGCTCCCTTAGCCAAGTGCATTCCAAATGGCTACATAATGGCACGCAAGTGCCCTGCTCACTCCAAAGTCCCCACTTCAAGGGCTCTGCCCTTTGAAGGGAGTAGGGCATAGGGATGCTCACTTCCATTTGGAATTTGGCCATGACGTTACAAAAGATTTTTATTTTAAATAAATGCTGTCCTTTTGACCTTTCTATTCATCAAAGAATGCTGAAACAAATGCATGACTTCACAGAAATATAAAGAAGCTCAACTGTTTTCAACACTGATAATAATAATAAATGTTTTTTGAGCAACAAACCATCATATTAGAATGATTTCTAAAGGATTGTGTGACACTGAAGACTGCTGAAAATTCAGCTTTTCCACTAGAGGAATACATTTAAAAAATATATTAAAATAGAAAATATTTTAATATTTCAATGTATTACAGTTTTTACTGTATTTGATGAAACATTATCAACAAAAAATCTATTTCACACTTCTTAGAGCCCTCAAAACATTTGGCACCGGTAAAACATCAAGTATAATATAATGTAATTTTAAAAATTACTTGCAAAAATTATTCCATTTGAATACACTTGTAGTTTTCAATGGCTTTCCATGGTGAAAGATGTTTTTTGTGTCCAGATGGTTTAGTTATGGCATCTACCAGCCTGAGCTAACTGAATCTTGACCTTCTTGACGTCAACACAGGATAAAAACAAAACTGCACTTGTCAAGCGAATTCTTTGATTTTCACAGATAGCAAAAGCAAAATGTTAAAATGAAAGGACAAGCTTCATTCAGAGAGCAGCTGAGATCTTTAATATCTTTTCAGCATCTATCCTGTACACGCTCACGCAAACAAAAAACATTCCCCTGACTGAATATGTATCCTATAATTAACCTCCCTACAGCCTGGCCTCCCAATTACCAATCAAGTGTCTTTCAGAAAGGAGGGTGTGTGTGTGTGTGTGTGTGTGTGTGTGTGTTTAAATTTATGCCACCAATATGCCCCTTGTTTTTGAGATTCAGGTGTTATATTCTAATTCATTAGCCTGCAACAAAGGCAAAACTGTTTGGATGACACACACACATATCGCAAGAAAAATGCGATTGCATTTCATCCATCTATTACTAACAGAAGCATCATTGCTATTCGAACTAAGGTATATATATATATATATATATAATGAATTAACCATATGTGCCTCTAAAAAAATAATGAAAATTTCCTCGACTAAAACTTGATATCAATAAGAAACAGACAAATGAGAAAGCTGTGAGACAAAGTGAATACGCAATTATCACAAACCTGAAAGTCACTGCTCGTATCATTCATGTCCCACAAGGCGAAATCAGTCTCTCTGTCTCCATTCTCATCAATCTGCACCAGACCAGTGACACCTGGGAAAACGAAGAGACAAAGTGCTTGTTATAGAGCTCAATGCAAAAACCAACACCAGAACACTAAAGAAACATTAGCTTTGATAAAATGAAGTGTAAACTTTGACCTACTCAAAGTTCATGACCTGCCTGGCCGTCATTTGCAGCTGAATTTAAAGTTCAGAAGTAGTCCCAGCACTCAAATGACAATCTAAACCAAATGATCCCCTCAAATGATGTACATCTTTTATGGAAGAGTTAATATAATTGCTTTAAGAAAAACAAAAACAAGAGCTTAACATTTCAGTTTTTAAACTCTTTGGAACTTTACTTCCATTATAAGTGCCTTTTTATATTCAATTTAAAAAACAAAACTAATATTAACGTGGGTCCTAAAGATGTTGCCTGATCATAACCCTTCTTTTTTCATTGATAATCATCTGACCTCTTTTGTAATGTCTCTCAGCCACCACTCTTTCTACAGTCTTTCTTCAAATCCCCCTTTAAATCAATCTCTCTCCTCCCCCATCATGGGTGTATGCGCCCCCTACTGCTTACTGGCTATAACTGTCGTGGTGCTCGGTCCGATCCACTTTCAACAGCATTTATTCGAAATCGCTTACCGCACCTTTAAGTGAGCAATAATTCTGCAAAAACACTGAGTATCAACCACGTTATGGGTATTCATAATGATTATAATCACACAGTAAATCAATCCGTACACAGTTTGTGTATGTGAGTGTTCAATCAAATGTAATTGAGTCTCTTAAAAAGCTTCCGGTTGTGCCCAGTGGTCCCATCTTCCGATGAGGGTCAGGTGCGGGCTGTAATTTCCTGTGGAGGCCACTCACCTCTTTAAATGGGCTACAGATAGATGCCGAGTCCAGCTCAGAGGAAACACACAATGACATTTAGACTGATATGAAAAGCTTAAGCGTTATCAGACTGGAAATGTCAAAGCCATTGGAGAGAGGGAGAGAAGGAGAGAGAGAGATGTCCTCACATCGGTTGATGATAAGGATAGTTTTAATAGGCCTACATGATCTATAAAAGGAATGGATCCACACAGACAGTGAACAGGGACTGCTTGTGCAAATTGTATTCAGATTGTGAGGAATGTTTTGCCACATATTTCCCTTTGGAGGACAAAGGGAAATATCTCTGAATACTGCCACTCTTGCCAACGTGCTCTCAGAGGAAATGCAGACTAAATTCTGAAGGATATTAAACAAAGAAATTAGAAACAATGGGAAAAACATGGATAGAAAGAACTGGAAAAATCAACATAAGAGTGTAATGAATGGAAGTATAATGTTAGTTGGAGTAATTTGAATTGAAGACAGGCAATTTATTGTAGTGTAATGACTTAATCAGCAGGAAGAACAGGAAACTACTTGAGTACAACATGTCAGTATGACAGTATAAATGGAAGATTGGGTGCTGAATAAAGTCTTGAATAAAGTCAAAGGGAAAACGCATATTTCATATCACCTATAATGTTGACATCTGTTTTCATGCCTTGGAAAATTAGTTATCTACCTGGATAATATAGATAAGGTTTTGTCTAAATTGTAAGAATAACTGGAAGCATCAGAAAGAACAGACTGAAAATCACTAACCAAACCATGATGTTTTTGCATTGTATGCCAGAATTTTTCAACAAAAGTGTAGAGTATTTGTGATTATAGTTGACAAATGAAAGAAAAAAAAAGCAAAATGTTTTTGAAAATAGTTTTAGATATAATAGTATAAGCCTCAGTAGTATCAGTCTCAGCCTCAGACGTCATGCCCACGGACCGTTGACTGAATGTCTGATGCACATGGCACACTTATCTGGAAACACTTCAGGATTTTCGAAGTCGTCATCTGGTTGGTTGAATTCTACAAGATGTCGGGGAGACGTGTGTGTCGCGTTCTTTAACAGTCCTGTGACAACAAATCCTCTCGTGGAGGAACAAAACCGTCATATTTACAACTGTGACTCACTTACCAGGATCAACTAAACGCTGAACTTTCAAAAGTATGTGACGTTCGCGACTCCATTATTGCAGTAAACTTGCACAGCGTTTTAAATTAATAATTTATTAGATGCACGCCGGTCTGGTATAGAGTGTATGCACGTGACGTCACCTTTGACCGTTATGACTGCGGTCACGCCCACTGAGTGGCACAAAAACTGAGCGGCAGCATTGGTTTTCAGCGTGAATGTCGCGAAAAACACACAAAACACATCCAAAATGGGAAAGAGCTTTGTGATTGACTGTACAAATAGCTTTGACACAAAATCTGAGGTATGTATTTAAAAACTGCAGAAAGCAACAGAAAAAAAAAAGCAAATGGATCACTGCAATTCACAGAAACAACTCGACTCCAGCAGAGAAACATGGATTTGCAGTAATCATTTTGTGTCAAATAGTTGGATTTTGAGGTAAAATCATACCGTATATATTGTATTGTTATATATTATGTTGACAACTCATCAATTAAATATTTTCCATCTTATATTCTGCATAATTGGGTGTTTTTAAATAAACAACACTGACAAAAACTATAGGCTACTATAAAACTATATATGTTTTAGGTCTGGACAATATGACGATACGACATCCTGGCTGCATGTCAATATCCATGGATTAGGTTTATTTGACAAGTTGTAAGGAACACATTCAATTCCAACCTTTAGTGTAATTCGTTAGTTTTACTCGCATTTTCGCAGTTTCCCCTATTAAATCCAGTCACGCAGCAGGTTCTTTTGCCACTCAGTCCAGCTGAGGGAGCATGTTTTCGGCGGGAAAGTGACGTCGATGCATACCCTCTATTGCAGACTTTACATTTCACGCCCCTAAACATGATGCGGTACAAAACGAACTGTGATTGGTTGCATTACATTTCAGTCAAACTTCATCTTGGGCGGTCCTTGGCCAATGAAAGCTGCAATAGAGTACCTCAGGGATGACGTGTTTTTGTAGGCCAACCCGGAAGTTAGCGGCGCACGGGTTCCCTCGATCGAAAGCCTATGCATTTTTCCCATAGACTTTTGGAAAATCGCAGAAAATAAGCTCTGTGTTTAACAAAAGGTTATGACACGTACACGTTTTGTCTATCAAGATCAATTTTAACACAACATATATACATTTTGAAGCCTAAATAAAGTGGTCAGATATAAAAAGCTAACAGTGGGCTATAAACGGACTACAGCACACCATGGTCGCGGATCAACGTCACCACCACCAAGCTTCAAACTTTATTTAAAAAACAACTTTATTTAAAAACATGCTCGCTGATTATGATCTGCGCTGTGTATGAATACTTATCCACTTTTTCATGAGAAATGCAGTCCAAATGTCCTGTTTGTCATGATGACATCTAAAGTCCCCGCCAGTAGTCCCTTTTAGCAATTTGTTAGCAACCGCTGTTTTTAAGACATAATAAAGGTTTAAAGATCACAAGCAGGTTATAACTGGTGTGTTTTATGTCATAGATCAAAACGTGAAAATATTTAGAGGCTTTGTTAACCACAGACCTTATTTCAGGCGATTTAGCAAAAACCAATTCAAAAACCCATTGACTTTAGAGCGATGGAACCGGAAGTCCTAAAATGCTAACTCGCTTCCGGGTTTTGCCTACAAAAACACGTCATCCCTGAGGTACTCTATAGAGTCCAGAACTTCTGCCGTCAGTCTGAAGGTCTGGCTCCGCCAGACTAAATAATCATGTTGCAGTTAAGTATTTCACATCAATTACCGATTTATCTAATAATCACAAAATTAAAATTATGGTACTTTAACAACACAAGGATAATTTATGTACTATACAATAATATCACAGATAAAAAATAATAATTACAAATAACAAAACACGAAAAGGTAATTAGTTCTAAAAAACTAATAAAGGTTTATGAAAATGATAAGCAATGGGGAGATTGTACCCATATTCGACCCGTTGAGTCTGTCCCTTCCTGAGCCAGCTATATGGGCACAATGTAACAGAACTATGCACTCAATCAATAGATCTGAAAACCATTTCATTACCTTTATAATAAAGATTTTTAAAATCAACTGAAGATAGTCTACTTCCATTTTCAAATGTCATATAAAAGGCAGAACAAGCATGTAGAACATTCTGTGCTTCCTGTCTATTCAGTGACTTTATACTGCTGTAAAACCCTTGTGCGCTCAAGTTTGTGGTGCAGTCTTTGTAATTTCCGTTTTTGGGGCAGCTGCTGTTAAAGATGTCTGAATGAGCATCTTAATTTTTACAGAGATCTAATTGCAATCAGCAGCAAAATAAGTCATTCTGATAAATATGAATTTCACACATTCTTTACAGCCTAAAAAGCTCTTCAGTGAGTGATGTTTTGCTATTATAGCATGAATGAGAACATTTGGAATAAATGTCTTAAGTTTAAGACATATTTTAAAGGGGACCTTGTTTTGGGGGTCTACTGGAATAGGTTTTCATGCTTGAATGGTCAAACAACACATTATTTTTCACATATTTTATATTATTGCAGCATCCTATCATCCCAGTCTATAACGCTCTGTTTCTGTCTCTATGAAGCTTTCCGAAAAGTGCAATGATTGGTCAGCTGGACCAGTGTGTTGTGATTGGTCAACCGCTTTGAGTGTGTTTTCGGAAATGTCATGCCACTTACCATAACTGTGAGTTTCAACACACTACTAACACAACTCAGATGTGAAAATGTGAAAGACATACTGTGGTTTTTTTTTACTTAATTGATGATAATAACTGTTTTGGTTTGCATTTTATTCTCCACACTGTTTTAAAAAACAAATTTATTTGGAGAAGGACATATACAGGAAAAGCTACCATGCCTGAATGAGTCTGGGTTTGGCTCATGTGGTGGTCTATCACATTCAGACCAATAGCTTAGGTCAAACGTCTCCAGGAACACACCTGGCTGTGTGTGGGTGGGCAAACCAACCATATATGTAACCACCTTTTACTTGAATCAAATCCCATGGCAACAGGATACCTGCTTTCAGAATAATGTGAGGGAAGTCAAATACTGTAGATTGGGATCAAATAAAACGGAAAGTGGTGGAAGAAGGCACGAGTGAATGGGTGGGTGATAATAGAAGAAATCTCTTAAATGCTTCTAAAATGGCATTTTTTCTCTAATGGGTTATGTTGAAAAAAATAAAGGAGATAGGCCACATGACACTTGAGTTTGAGTTCTCTCAAGAATTGTCCTTTGTAATGCCAACTTGAATTTGTTTGTTTGACTGAATGCCAAATGCATCCTTTATCCAACAGACAGCAACAACAGATCTTTTGTTTATTAAAATTTCCAATTAAAATAAAAGGGAACTTTGATTTGTCATTGTCATGCAGAGTTTGCTTCTAAAACAGAGGAAAACTCCCAAGGCTGTTTGTCTCTAAAAGGCAGGACTTATTTCAACATGAAAATGTTTCATTTAGGATTTTCAACAGACCCTCAGTGCTTAACACATTAAAAAATTAGCTCTGAAAAATCAACAAATGACAAGAAACTAATAGTGAGGACAAAAACAACAGCAACAGCATAAATAAGCAAGCAGCAAAACAACAATCCTATGACAGTAACTATAATTTATCAGTTCACATGCATAATGTCACAAATGTTTTTATTTGATTAGTGACCAAAAATAGTGCAGAATCTTGCATATTTCTTTTTCATTTTATGCAGTAACTTTCTATACTTTTTATTTTCCCTGTGCAACTTTATTTTAGATTTATTTTTATTTTATTTATTTTTTCAATATAGTCTCAGAGTTTTGGTCCCAACTGTACAAAGGCTTGTTTCATGGACAGTGCTTGTTAATCTAAATAGATGGGTAAAATTGCTGGTTGAACTAGCATCTGTATTGAATTATATTTTGTGAAACTAGCTAAAAACTTATTTTTTAAATTTTGTGAAAGGTTAAAAAAGCACTGGAATATGTTGGCAGATATGTTATATGTTGAAGGTGTTGTATGAAGGATGTGATACAACAAGGGACAATGAACACTATATGATCAATTAAAACTTAAACAATTGTGAAAAAAGATCCTGGGGCTTTCATGTCCTTCAGACACTTCATCACCATTCACAGGGAAACAGCTCAAAAAGAGTGAATGAGTTTTAAGAAGGATCGAGGGGGAGAAGAACAGGTGGAAGGACAGAGATACAACAGATGCATGGAATGAAAGGCACAATATTGAAAGAGAGAGAGAGAGAGAGAGAGACTGACAAAGGGTACGTCTCAATCAGCTCCCCTAGGTTGTGAATCAGTATATCGTGTACACTAATTTGGGCACTGGTAAGGACAGTTAAAACCCTGGCTCACTACACACTGAGACACTGATGACTATTTCCAACGACGTAACAACGTCCTCATTGTACAACATCACTACTGGTATTTATGAACAACAGAAGAACTGATTTCTTTCAGATATTATGCTTTAATGTTATTTAAAGTAGACTGTGATAAATACTTTGCTTGTTACATATATGTGAAACATTTCAGTCGAAAATAAATGATGTTAGCCAGTTACGTTACTTAACTGTCTAGCGATGTATGCTAATGCAGAAATATAAGTAAACAATGGTTTGTATTGTAAAAAATGGCTGACTCTCTGATCAATGCCGTGACTACTGAACTAGGGAGCTGATTGAGACGTTCCCCAAATGTATGTACTGAGCAGATTAGAGTTCGGAGGAGAAAAAGCTGCCAAAATCCATACAAACTATTAAGGGATGAATAAGTAAATAAGTCTGGGTAAGTTTTGTGAGAGAGAAGACATTATGTAAAATGGTGTGGCAGAAAAGCAGTCGGAGCATGTTGACTCTGATGCACATTGAAATTAATTGCATGATATGCCTGATTAATTAATCAAATTAATTATTTCATATAAACACACACACACACACACACACACACACAATTATATTAGATTAGTGAGGCAAATGAACAGAATAGACATTATGAAAAGTGTCTTAAATCAACATATTGTTATATTTCCATATCATTAAACATCAGTCTATCAATAGTTCACATCAATCCTTCAACAGAATTTGTCAGTCTGTCTGAAACAAACTATGGGGCCATTCAACCAGATTGATTAATTGCATAATTTTTTACCCTGTTATTTTTACTTTGTAATTAATCACACTGAATTAACATATTTAATTGACAGCCCTACTAACATGCAGACAGACCTAAGGGCTTACACTTACATAAAGACTGTATACACAACCTTAAAAGGTAACACATTCCAATCCATATACATATACGCAAAGGCACACAACACTGCTGATATGAATGCAGTTACTCTCTAGTATTTCAGCTCTAGAAAGAAACCTTACTGTAGGATATCGAGGTTTTGCATGAACCATCATATTGTGATTAATTAATATGTATTTTTAAATAGGCAGCTGAGTGTCATCTGCAATATGTTTGTGTGTGAGTGTCTGCACACGTGCGGCTGCTTTTCTTTTCCTAAACCTGAATTTATAGAAGTCACATGATAATTCTGGAAAAAAGTGCATCATCAGATCCATCTCTGCAGGTAGCTTCTGTTTGTAGAGGGTCTGCAATGCCAGACTTTTTGCTGCAGGGCAGATTCATACATATTCTGTTTAATTGATAGAAATCAAACTGTACCTGGCACAGACAGAAGCCTGTTTCTCTTTCTTAATGATTAATTAAGCTGAGCAAGGCTTTTTTAAGTGCCTCCCTGAAATAAATTCATTATTTCTTCTAATGTAATAACAATATGTATTTTTTTTTTGCATACTTAAAATGTACTGGAGAAGCAACACATAAAAAAGCATTTAATATCAGTACAAAATGAGCAAAAAAAAAAAATGCATAAAAAGATGTGGTCAAAAAAATGCATAAAATGTGAAAATCATTGAGATCAGCATAAAACTTGATCTTAATAATGAGGGGTTCAAGGAGAGGGAAAAAATTGCAAATGAGAAAAACTCTCCTTTTGTTACACAGCAGAAAATGTAAATGTAGCAAACTCATGGAAGCACTTAAAAAAAACACTTTGCCCTTCAGAGTTCCTGTAGTGATGATGGAACCATGATATCTTTTTGTTTAGATCATTGAGCTGAACACACAAAATATTGCTAACAGGCAAAAAAAAAAAAAAGTCTCAAACCAACCTCAATTCAATCCACATAACACAACCTAACCACCATAAGAAGGTAAAAAGAATGTTTATGATGCACTGAACATTTTCAAAACACCTGACCTTCAGCCAGAGACATTAACATAACTTTTCTCAACAATCCCAACTGACCAAAGTGTTAGACAAGAAAGACATTTGTGCAGGATTTGACCTCTACAGAAGAGAGGAGAAAAGGCCAGAAATATGCTTCAGTCTTTGGTGGACTTTAATCGCTTTTGAAAGCTTTGTTATTTAATGTTATTTAACATGAATCAGTATCACATGACACATGAAACTATAGTCTATGTGGAAAAATAGATAAATAGAATAAAACTAAATAAATAAAAAGATGCAGAACGTCATGGGCCTGCCAGTGATAAAAGATCAGCATCATGATCTAATTACTCACTCAAAAAGCACTGTTTGAGGATTTGTGTTTCATATTTTGGTTGCTATGAAAGACAATCTTAGCTTATAACTGGATTATGTGCTCACCATAATATGTCCGGTTCCACATTCTCTTTGTGACAGACTCTCCTGAAGGTCGATCGTGTCCCTCTGAAAGACTCTCATTTAGAGCGTTACAGTACAACATCAGACCATCATAGAAACCACCTGAGATGATGTTCATCTGAAAGAATCAAAAAGGATAAACAGAAAAATAATGATTCAGTGATACAAATAGAGTTCAATTCTGCTGTTAAGCATCTCTAAAGAGAAAATAGTGACATTTTTCAGCTTAGATCAGTTCAGTTTTGATTCACTTCCATTTGTTAACTGTGTAAAAACACAAAACAATGATTTGTCCAGTTCATTTCAGTTCTCATCCAATAGTGTCAGTACAGTCAAATCAATAATATTGCTGAATATTATGTCTCCATTTTTTTTTTTTTTTTACATAAAACCTAATTTCCTATGTGCATTACAAATCAGTGTTCACTGTTCAGCTTCCAGAGTGAATCATGCTGGTACTGATGGACATGTTAGATTGATTTTCTCGACACACATCCTACTTATTATCCTATTGGTTTTCTGAATACACCTGATCTGATCTGAATCCTTCACCAAACATTTGTCAAAAATGAAAAATGAAAGACAGACTGTGTGAGGCACAGTCTAAGTGATTCATCTCTTAATCTTTTGTCCCGATCCATTCAGACCATTTTACCCCCGCAGAGATTCATTTACATGTAAATGAACAGAACTGATGAGGGAGTTGCTATTTTAAGGCACAGTCACTGGATAGTTTTTTCTTTTCATATTTCATCTCACTCAAGCCCTGTCACTTTCTGTATGTGAACTGGGATCCAGAAAAACACTCAAAGACGATCTCTGAAGCAAATCTCTCATTTAGAATCCACACTGAGGGGAAAATCCACAAAGCCTCATAAAAATTAAGACAGATGTGCTTATACGGCTTATTCGACTAGGACAGAACAGTGATAAACAGAGTTCCTCTCAGGAGCAAACCCTGGTGTTAAATAACCCATTTCTCTCCTGATCTGTGTAAATGTGTCTTTAAGCATGTTGTTTTGAGATGCACCATGAAAAAAAAGGTCATACTGAGTTGAATTTGCTAAATTGAACTAAATGACCTGTCTACATGCCTATTATATGCACCCTACTCTCTTAAATACAATAAGCAGCCCACACATCAACAGACAAATACATCATACAGATGAGCTCCATAACTAGACATTATTTTTTCTTCCATTTAAATACATGACTTTTAGTCTCCTGATAGATGCAGCGCAGCTTAAACTGTTTGACCTGAAAATTGCAGGTGTATGTCACATTAATTTCATATTCTGGGCCTCAAACACACACACACACACACACAAACACGCACAGCAAATAATTATGTTCAACCTTTACTGTTTGAAGAGAAAGAGAGCAAAAGTGCATTGCATCCTTTTTTTTGTGCATTATTGAGTGAATAGATGACTATTATAAAAAAAAACTGTAAACACACTTTGGCTGAAAATACATTCATTTATTCACTTTGAGGAAGAAGATTTCTTCAAGCTCTTTATGAAAGAAGTCTGACTGTAATGGAAGCACACACAGCTTCTAACCAGATAAGAGAATAAAGAAATAAATAGTAATTGCAAGGGAAAGAAAAGATGGAGAGCACAGTAGAGTCTTGGCAGAATAGGCATAATAATAAAATAATGAAAAATGAGAAGATAAAGATAAATCACTTCACAATGATCTCTCTTACCAAAGAATCCTCCACTGTGAAGTTGAACATCCGTTTGGCATCCGATTTTAGATGAGTGACAAACTCTTTGTACTCCTGATTCTGCGGCTCTAGGTAGGTCAGAATCTTCACACTCTGAAAAATATGCAAAAAATACACAAATTAATTTACCCTATATAAGAGGCAAATATCGAATCTAAAAAATATATCAAACATGTATAAGTAATTATCCTCACAAATATTTAGGGGGGAAATCACTAAGAATTAGATGAGCTGCTAATATCTGTAAAATCTAAAAGCCTATCAAACAAATCTTGGTCCCTGAGAAAATCCTTTTCAATGTTAGGAAAATACCAAAGACCTTTGACTGTTTACCCTCTCTCATTACAAATTAATAGCAATGACATTATTATGGACAGTATTCTGGTACATATCCTTATTATTAGATTCAATACTAAGGATTAATATACAGTAGGTACTTAGATATGAGTTGTGTGTTTTTTTTTTCTGTTATTTAGTTCTGGTTTTGCAAAAGAAAACGAAAAATGACAGCTGTAATGTTAGGTATAAAAAAATCTTGGTAACACTTTATGTTAAGTTTTCATTTCAACTAAATTAGTTAAGATGAACTAAGAATAAACAATACTTCAACAGCATTTATTAATCTTGATCTTAATGAATTTACAAATACATTTTTAAGATCAAAAGTTGTATTTGTTAACATAACTTAATGCTCTGTGAACTAAATATGAACATTTGTAATAACTAACATTAACAAAGGTTAATATATGTTGTAAAAAATATACCGATAATTGATAGTTAATGTTAGTTAATGCATAAACTAATGTTAACAAATGAGACCTTATTGTATAGTGTTACCCAAATCTTTAACAGCTTCTTTTCTTGACTGACTGAAGTATTTCTCTTATAATGCCATACATAATGTTCCATACATATGAATAGTTTTAATTTGGTCAGGTAGGAAAATAAAGAATAAGCATAATTATTCAACATAAAAAAATATGTCTGTTTTTATGTTGTGTGCAATCATTATCTTTAATCTACCAAAGCTAGGCTCCAATGAGCATCAGCATGTCCTGAATCTGCTGTGCGTGGTTTCATCAGCGGGTACTGAGTGTTGGAGTTCAGACATTTCTCACGCTCTGCAGAGAAACTCTTCCACTCTCAAAACAGGCGGCTGTTATCACAGTAGGGGCTGGTGACTGTGGTTCTGTGACACCAACCAAAGCTAGAGTGACCTGCAGAGCCTTTGATAAGAATAAGGCTCAGATTTTGAACCCCCTGAGGCATAACGGTGATTGTTTTGTGTTAAAGGGGGTTTAAATAAAATGCTTTGTTATTCTGTCACCATACAGACTAAAAAGCAAAGCTCTTTTTAAGGTTCAAGAGATGAGACAACAATTCTGATGAAAAAGCTTTATAAAGCTTCATAACTGTCTCTCTTCTTCTCCTCCTCTATCATGATCATAATCATTATTATCTCAAAATGTATAATATCAGTTATATTTCTGGTAGCAAATATAGAACCAAATTCTCAGAGAAACTTAACAGACCATGAAACTAAGGATGTTTATTTTGAGTGTGTGAGAGAGTGTGTTATTTTAACTGGAAAACAAAACAAAAATACTCTTAAAGAATGAAACTGAAAATGATTATTGACAGTGTATCTCCTTATCCCTCTCTCTCATGTTTTATGAAAGGCTTTAATCACCTTGAAGGCCTCCTTCGCAAAGTCATCATCAGAGTCTCCTCTGGCCCATGGCCGAGAAGGCCTGGACTCCAAACTGCGTCCAAAGATATCAATGTAGAAGAAGACATACTCCTCCTTAGGGAGACCTGCCCTGTGGAAGTGCACCATCAACTGCCGGAAAATATCCGGAGAACAGCATACAAACACCACTGCAGTGAGAAAGAGAGAGAGAACGAAGGATATCGACATGAGAAAAACTTTAGCCGCCTCATAATTCCCTCCCCTACACACAAACATATCCTGATTCTGTGGAGCATTGAGGATATCCTTTCCTTAATAAGAAATAGGAGCTCAAATATAGCTTTTTTTGTACTTCCATTAGCACTTTTACCAGAAATGACTTAGTAATCAATACCATAATGTCATTACCTCAGCATAATGTGTCAATATAACACATCCAGACAGGAATTAGCATGTGCGTGTTCATTTCAGTTCATGTGTGTAAGTGTGTCTGTATGGTGCATTAATGCATTTATGGCTCTCAGTGAATCTGGACTGTCTGTTCTATCATTTTAGCATTACACGTCATACATTAAAACATGATTTTGATGATTCATTCACACTGCATAATATCATCTTCCCAATCAGTATTTTTTCCAGGAATATATAAATCTCTTAAAAATAATACACATTTATTTGTGAGATAAGTTCACTTTTTTTTTAACTATATGCAAAATTGCATGAAATATTAAGACTTGTTTTCAGAGAATACTTCCCTCTATCTATTCTCCAATCCACTACTTCTTGCTGTGGGGAAACCGTGCTACTCACTGAGCCTCGAACCACCCACAGAGAATATATAATAAAGTTCATTTTTATGCTTATTTTTGTTTAAAAGAGGAAAAAAATGAAAATGGGATTGGTCAATAAAGTTACTTAAGATATAATATATAATAATATATAAATCATTCTATGAAAATAGTCTTAATTTCTTATGCAGTTTTGCTTCTCAATAAATATATCTTGTTTAAAAGATGTTTAGATATTTTTATTGGAAAAGGAGTCAAAAAACTGATAAAGAAAATTATTTTCGCAGTGTAAATATAACCAGCAGAAACATTTTCTATTTCCATTATTCATTTGATATTGCACTAAACAGGATGTTTCATAAGAATGATAAGGGATGGATTTTATATGAAATGGATGTTAAGCTTCTCCTCAACATTTCTGATAAAAAAAAAAAAAAAAAAAAACATACAGACGAGAGAAGGAACCAGAAATAAGGAAAGAAAATATATAATAAATCTGGACAAGAAAACAAAATGCTTCATTAACTCTGATCAAATGAGTGAAGTGATCACAGAGATAGAGAGAGAGAAAGCGATAGGACTTGACTCCAGACCAGACAGTCATTTGCAGAAGGAGGGTAATTACAGGAGACCTAGGATTATTTTGTGTGTGTGTGTGTGCTGCTCAGTGACAATGTGATTTCAGTTTGTGGATAATAACGGACACAAGGTGAGAGATGGATTTAGAATTTTAGAAGAATTCTAAATGAACAACTATCTATAAGTATCTATGCCAATAAAATGATGGATTACGAGTGAAGGAAAATGAGGAGTATCAATCAATCAATCTATCCATCCATCTATATTTATCCATCTATCTATCTGAGACTTTACAGGCAAGACAACAGAAATTCACAGAGGATATAATTAAACATGTACACAGAAAACTTTTGGTTAAATGGACAAATCAAACTAAACGAGTAAGTATTTTAAACAATGTACTTTGTAGGAACCTGAAACAAAAGTATTAACCTGAAAACGTAGCTTGAGAACAAACTGATCAGTATCAACCTGTGAAGGTCAGAATAGACGGACAGTATCTAGACGGAGACAGACAGGCCAGTCAGTCTGTCTCACTCTATCTTTGTATTGGCAGATCTGGCCGAGTAATGAGGGTGTCCAATGCCAACGACAGGCAAATGTGTGTATGTTTCAGAATCTAACAGCACCAAACCAGCTACCAGCTGGTCATACCATTTTAGATGGATAGTTCACCCAAAGATAAAAATTTTGCCATCATGTGTTGTTCCAAATCTGTATGACTTACTTTTTCTGTAGAGTACAGAAGAAAGAAAATATTTTGAGAAATGTCAATCGGAACCAATGTTTTTTGTTTTCCCACGTTCTTCAAAATTCTTTAAGTCATACAGGTTTGAATGACATGAAGGTGAATAAACAACTTTTATTTTTGGGTTAACTAGCCATTTAAGGTGTAACTTCGCCAATTTTCAACCCACTTTGTATCGTTACAATGCTGGTAGTATATGTGATGCAAAACGTGTCACCCGGCACACTTTTGACAACTACAGGGCTTTCATGAAACTACAGATTACAGTTTGAAATGTTGACAACACTGAGTTTTTTCAGACACTGAGTCTTTGTCAGATTTTCTGTCACAGCGTTCTCTTCATATGTTCGACACAATTATAACTTAAAGTTTGCCATGAACTATTTCCTGCTAAAGCAAGGTGGTATTTGACTCTGGTCAAGTGTATCCATAGCAGACTGGTGGGAGTGGCCTTGGATGGCAACATGCCCAGTGCATTAAATTTTCCTACCAATTTAGCAAAAGGGAAGACAACAGCCTTTTTTCTCTGTTTTCTCTAGACAGGTAGCACCGTTTTCCAAAATAATTTTGCCTTTCTACTGTATAGGTACGAGAATATTTTTGGTGCGCCAAAAAAACAAAATAACAACTTATTATTTAGTAATGGCCGATTTCAAAACACTGCTTCAGGAAGCTTCGGAGTGTTAGGATTCTTCTGTGTCGAATCATGATTCGGATCGCGTGTCAAACCGCCAAACGGCTGAAATCACGTGACTTTGGCGCTCCGAACCGCTGATTCGACACGCTGACTCGACACGCTGACTCATAATGCTCCGAAGCTTCCTGAAGCAGTGTTTTGAAATCGGCCATCACTATATAAGTTGTTATTTTATTTTTTTTGGCACACCAAAAATATTCTCGTCGCTTTATAATATTAATATTGAACCACTGTACTCACATGAACTGATTTAAATATGTTTTTAGTACCTTTATGGATCTTGAGAGAGGAAATGTAATTGCTCCCTATGCAGGCCTCACGGAGCCCTCGGATTTCAACAAAAATATCTTAATTTGCGTTCCGAAGATTAACGAAGGTCTTACGTGTTTGGATAGGCATGAGGGTGAGTAATAAATGACAGAATTTTCATTTTTGTTTTTAAAGTCCCCCTGTAGCTAATAATTTTATCATTTAAAACTCATCTTTGATCACCAAAATTACATATTTAAATGTTTTTTCCTGTGAATTAGAAAGCTTAATGCTTTAAAATAGCTTGAATGTAACTCTACACCCTTGCCTCATTTAATATAAACGGATCTATGAATGTGATAATTAGCCCTGCCTCCACTCACTTGCACGAGCTCAGACGAGATCCACTCGGTCAACTTATTGAGGTAAACGCTGCACAACGGTATCGCTTTTTACAATGTCAGACACATAACGGTAATTAATATGATTAGCGTTTTGCTTGACTACATTATCAAACAGCTAATAATGTTACACAGTCCATGTTCACATTCACGAGTAACAATGTACTCGTTACATCAGAAGAAGAATGGCATCTACGCAAATATTAGTCTCTCTGTTTATCCCGAGGTCTATCGTAGTCAGTCGGATCCGGGCAGTATCCAGATCAGATGGAGGACCTGCGCCTAGGCACGACCACAACGCATCCCTGAAGTGTCCGCAGAGATTGTGTCAACTAGACCATCCCCTGTGAAGGCCTCATCGACACGACAGCCAGTGGCACAGATCCCCAACAAACCGTTTCCATACTGGCATGATGAATCCGATCTTCTACTAGATGGAACTGGATTAAATATTTTGACTGTTGCAATCCCAAAACTGATTTATGCCCTGTAACGCTGCCTAAATCATAATCATGCACCGTTCGCTGTTGGCCAGAGGAGAACTGGCCCCCCCTGACTGAGCCTGGTTTCTCCCAAGTTTTTTTTTTCTCCATTTTGTCACCTGTTGGAGTTTCGGTTCCTTGCCGCTGTCGCCTTTTGGCTTGCTTAGTTGGGGACACTTGATATTCAACAATGTATTTGATCTGCCTGCATTGACACCATTGTATGCGAACTGAACTGAGCTAGACGATGACATCACTGTTTTCTCCAGAGCAGCTGGAAATGAACTAAATTAATAACTAATGATTTTTACAAAGGAATGAATCAATATTGAATTATAAATAAAGGTGACTTGATGAGTCAGACAGCTGCCTTCTAACAATCAGTATCCTTAGAAATGCTTTAAACAACTCAGAACATCAGTGAAGAAAGGCATATATTTAGTTCATCATAACATCGTAAATAACACCCGATTTTCCATATTAACAGAAAAATATACCGGGATAACCTTCTTTTGAGACTCCCTTGCGAGGTCAGTTAATGATATGCTAAAGTCCGCCGGCAGGTTGACGTGTAACCAATCACCAAAGACAGTCTCAAACCCGCAGTTTGAAATTGCTGGTGTTTCTGACATCACAAACATCAGCGATTTCAAACTGCGGATTTGAGACTGTCTTTGGTTTACTGCAGTTTTAAAGAGAAAATACTCAGCAATGGTGTTGACTTATGAATTTGCACGTGGTTTGTCTTAAAGCATATTAAAAACACCACATAGACATATAGACAACATTAAAAACTTTAGGGCTGGCCTCGACTAAAGATTTTTCTAGTCGACCAGTTCATTTAAGCCATTAGTCGACTAATCGCACATTTATATTAATAAGCCATAAATCATAATAATGAGCCTTTAATCTTCTATGTAATTAGCCTAATCAGCGCTCAAACTCGCATAAAGCTTGCCTCAGCGCACTGGCAAACATAACGATTATGTGTCGTGAAAAAACGGCAAGGAAACTTTCTAAACATTTCAATAATTTACTGATAATGTTTTCTCTGTTTTCGGCTGCAGAGATTAAGTCAACGATGCTGACTCGTCATCTCCACAGCAGTGGACGCGCATATATGCAAGTTTCATATGGATTGCATAATCTGAGAATATTTATTTTCCTTTTGATTTGGCTCGGTTCATGTTTGTTACGTGCTCAAGTTCACTGAGACCCAGAGCAGAAATCGCATCCTGATTGCTTTCATTGTTTTATAAAAGCACAACGTTTTGCTATTATTGTGAGTTTACAGAAATAAAAGTAGACCCGTTACATTTTGCATTACACTTATCTATACATTACTCTGAATTTAAATGCAGTGATCGCAAGCTGTGTGTGTAGAGCGTGTTTACTGCATATTATTTGGATATGCGCCAAAAAATAACGCACATTTATCTAGGACTAGGCTAACATTAGAGCGAACGGACTTGTAAAGTTGCTACTACTTACATGTTTCAAGTGATAAGCCATATTTGAGGTCGATGAATCATAGGCGAATGTTTGGATTTCCTGCCGCTAACGATCTCTCCCTCCATGCTCTCCCTCAAGGAATGCGTGACCTTGGCACTTCCTGTGGAGTTTTTTTTTTTTTTTTTTTTCTGCGACTAACCCACTAATAAAATCTTGGTCGACCAAGCCTCTTCAAGTCGACTAACGGTTATTCGACTATTAGGGGGCAGCCCTAAAAAACTTGATTTTCACCACAGGGGGACTTTAAAATCTGATTGAAACTACAGTATGTGGCATTACATCCTGTCATCCTCTCACCCCCATCAGAGTAACACACTTATGGACAGAGATTTAATGTGCAAAAACACACAAAGCAGTCTGCAAAAACACACGAAGCAGTTTGCATGTTACTAAAGTAACACATAAATGTGAAGTAAAAACGGAAAATATAAGAGGGTAAAGTCCTACTGTGACTGAGTCAGAGGTTCAGTTCTTTGTGTCTCAAGTCAATACTGAACCACCACAGAACATGACCTTTACATCTGCCCACATGACTCTTGCCATGATCAAACCTACAGTAGCTGTCTATCACACTGAAGTGAAAGAAAGAAAGAAAGAAAGAAAGAAAGAAAGAAAGAAAGAAAGAAAGAAAGAAAGAAAGAAAGAAAGAAAGAAAGAAAGAAAGAAAGAAATACAGCATCAATCAAATATCAAACTGCATAATTTGTGCACTCAGCTGATGCCGATGTTGCAAATTTAATCAGAACTTTCTGATTTCCCCCGTTCATGACAGATCAGGACCCACAAGAGCAACTGCACCGACTACATTTTCGCTATGATTATGAAGGCATGTCCATAGTATACATGCAATTCTGTTTGGGAAAGGATTATGTCAGGTGTGAGAAGCAACCTGTCAGAGAGATAAAGCAGTCCATTACACACTCAAATGCACATCATTATCAGATGAAACCCTTGAGAGGGACTGCTGGCAGATATCCAATCTAACGGAGAGAATTGCTATTTTCAACGCTGTTAAACATTAACTAGCACTGAGCAAATGAGTTCATTATAGGCACTTCGCTTTCCATAGACGCACACATAAAAACATTCCTAAACATGTTTTCCCTGGACAGGAGTGACAGACAATGAGTGGGTGTTTTTGTGGGCCAAATAGAGTTTAACTTCTGCATATACTCAGCAGAGTTCAGTCTACAAAGTGCACTAGTTGGTTGCTTTGGTACTGTAAGAAGGCATCTACCAAGGCATCTACTAACATACTGTGAATAGGTAATCTGAAGCAATGTGCCATGTTATACTTTATTATCTAAAATTACTTAAAAAACAAATTTTAAAAACAAGAGCTGACCTCACATTGAGAATGCATTTTATATATTTATTTGTCACACCACAACTATTTAAAGATACACTCAGTATTTTAAGCTGGTCGTGCGATGGCAATATGTCTACTCCCATGAGATGACCCACTTTATATAACATAAAACAGGCTACTGATTTAAATTGTCTCATGTAAGCATACTTGATTTTAAGCATTTTTTTCACCCAAGTCGTCTTTGTGATAGAAGTTCAGGTTAAATAACTAGTTCTTCCAAAATTTTATCATTGGAATCGTGCTCGGATTAATATGGTAAAATCGATGCACTCGTTACTCTTTTTACAGTGTGTACGATCGCTGAGCTTTAGGAAGCTTACGGAGCTGAAATTCAGTTATCGTAATGGGCGTTTAATTTCTGACACGCGTAAACGGTAGTCCAATCACAACAGACTGGGCCGTCTGACCAATCAGAGCAGAGTAGGCTCTCGGAAAAGAGGGTGATAGAGAGACTGAATCTTCAAACGTGTCATATGATAATCATTGAAAAATGTGGTGATGTGCAATTATATAAAAATTAAAGTATTTTTTGACCTTTGATGCATGTAAACTTGTTGTAGGAGACCTCCAAAACAAAATTAGAAAACTTTAAAATAGCATAATAATTTAAATTAGCATACTTTAAAATAGGGGGCACTTTAAATTTTCTAATTAAACTTTATAAACATGAGGCCAGATATACTAACAGCTTCTTTTGCCATTAAAAAACTACTGTCAGGATTTACTATAGACACGCAGTGAAAAATTAGAGCTGAAAAGGCATGGACACAGTTATTTTTGTGGCTGACCTTATTGCATATGCATTTGTAGGAGTTTCCCTTTCAGACGAAAAATTTATGGGAGGAGAGTATTTAAATGAATCATGCAAGGTGATTTACTATGGTTTGCGCTAATCAATTTACTCAAATACCATTATTTACCACCCCAAAAAAGCATGTCTTAAAGGTGCAGTATGTAATAATTCTGTCCACTAGAGGTCGCTAGAGGCCTATTCAAAACAAAGGCGTAGCTTGATGACGCCAGGTTTGAGAGCGGAATCTTGGGACATGTGGTCTCTACCTCAATGGACAGTGCAAAAGAATAGGGATAGGACTCAGGAAGAAATCATGTTCATAGATGCGATTATTAACGTTACTGTAGTATGAAGCAGAGCAGGACCGAGTGCTGTGGGAGCTGAACGAGGCCGCTGGAGCGATTGCGCAACACACGCCGCGAGCAGCGGAGCTTTTATTATGCCATAGTCGCTGGCGCCGGCGCCGCGTACGCTTTTCCGGTCATGAGTGTGAGGTAACACAGCTCTGTTTATCATATTAGATACATTAGAGTGTGTTGAAAATGATGTTATAAAGTTACTCTGTGCGTTCGCTCGGCGGCTGCTGTGAGACACTTGTTTGAAACACACTGCAGTAAGATGGATCGATTTTAGAATATCATATTAAATGCTGGATGGCTTGTGTTGATAAATGGCATGCAATTCATTTTAAAACGTATTGTATGATGGAGAAAATTCTGTATTACTGTTACTAAAAATAAAGCTGCATCTGATTATGCTATGTTAGCTAACGTTACTTGACAAAATAGTGTTTTTCTCTGAGGCATGGTAAAGCATGGTACTCGCAAAAAATCAAGAACATTAGATTTAAACAATAAGACTTAACGTGTTGACCTATAGAACAACAATTAGTTTTCTGTCTATAAATATATCAAAACTGTTGTTCCCTTGTCTTTTAAAATGTGTAATATATTAAAGCGTCTTTGGTGTTTCCATGGTTTCTACAAAATAAAACTGGAAATCGAGGCAGACCGAGGGTTAACGCGGGTATGACGCAATTGACTGGCGACTCCTCACGCGTCCCGGAGCCTTGGTTAAAATTGCAATTTTCTAACGATATACAAATAGTTGGAAACATTTGGGATATTGTAAGTACTCAAGTGAACAAAATATATAACACTGGCCTAGTGGTTTTTGAATATTTTACTGCAAAAATATTACATATTGCACCTTTAAACCAGACACTAATTTGCGCTGCTCTTGGCAGATTGCGTTGGTCATTATGGCAATAATTCGGCTGTGTCTGTGCTCTTTAATTTGCAAGTCATCAACTTTCCACTCTCATCAGTGCTTTTTTGGAATTGCGCTCTCACGCTAATTTGCCCTGTTTAGTAAATCTGGCCCATGGACTCCTATTCTTCTGAAGTGAATGGGCTGAGAAAAAAAAAAAAATCTTACATTAAATATTTAGACAAGAGAATTGTCTATTTCAAAACTGTGCAATTATATCATCACACCAACTAGACCATGAGTAAGAGCAAGTCTGCCCTCCCAACAAGGAGCTTGCATGCAATCAGATGAGGAGGTACGTTGTAATTGCAATCGAGAAAAATGGCCGCACACTGCGCTCAAACAATAATGATGGGCTCAGCTCAGAAAATGCAATTCCATTCTCTAATACAAACCTGCTACAATTACACTCACAACCAGAATCAGTGTGCAACTGTACATAATTCTATGTATTGAGTTTAAAGAACGAAGAAAGACCTCTTGTGTTCTCTGAAAATAACATCATTAGGAAACAACCTCATGTTCACATCATCGTATGCTCTGCTCTTGCTGTTTTTGTTTTATTCTGTTTTCTCCATTTGCCATTTTAAAGCTGTCAGCGTTCTTTTCTAAAACAATCACAATTTGAGTGAATAGTTGAAACGAGTCACGACTGTAGATGTATGATCTGAGATCTAATGAAAATGTTTGATCGATCAGAGCAGACTGTTACAGCTTCACTCCTGCACTGACTCTGATCTATCCCAGATAAATGGAGGACTTGATCTGTTATGTTTAATCTGCACCACCCCTCCCTTTGACCAGTGATTAAGGTGCTTCAGTCTATTTTTCTAAAGAATATCGACACTACAGTCACGGGCACAACACTCACAAAACACTCCATGGCTACAAAAAAACGATCAGAGCAATTACAACAGGAAATAGCAGCAGTTCTATTGATCTGGATGGAATCCTTGAAGCCCATTCTCTTAGGTGTCTGATAACCATGATGGGGAGCAAATGGGGACACTGACGGGCTTTATGCATGCTCACTTATTCAGTTATTTATTGGCAAGACAATCCATCTGTGCCTTGAGTGATCTGACAGAAGATGAGAGAATTGATGTGTTCAGACTCTACAATATCAAGTTGGACAAAGCATCCAGACCGAATCTCACTCTGAGAGAGAAGAAAACGTTGATTATCACAATGTCAATTCTACTAGCATCAAACAGGGTGGAGAGGAAGTAAAGGAAAGCTTAAACCACAACTCTCACAAGAGTTATTTGCTTGGCTTCGCACAAGAATACAAATGAGACAGAAGGGCCTAATAGGGTTTAAAGGGACTGCATCAGCATTTATTTTACATTTATGGACATCTATGAAAGTTTACATATTATTTATTCATATGAAATGGCACACCAGTAGTACATCTTATGACCCAAACTCTTTTCTTATAACTTAAAGACATCATGATTTTAACATTTTAAAAAGAGTTTTGTGGATTTTAGTCCATGTTTGAGGTCTAGTGTAATTTGAAACATTGACAAAATTCACTTTTAGAATTTAAACACAAATTTACAGTCTTTCTCTCCCAGGAAAACAGACAAAAAATACAGATGACTCATCTTGCACTACACTGTTTTCTGTTCAATCAAATCCTTATTAGAACAAGAGAGTCCCACCCCCAAACACCACCTGCAACCGACAAGTAGCAAATCATGATTCATGAATGAGACCTAACTAAAGCTGATCCCCTAATATTTCCCACCTAAACTTCTTGTTTAAAAAAGAAATGCATCAACATAAGGGGAAAAAAAGCTAATCTTTCAAATGGTGATTTTGACCAAAAATGTAGATTTCCAATCATGCTCATCAACAATAGACCAACACAATGAAGTTCATAAATCTGAGCACAAAATCAGCCTTGAGGGAAAAAACTGAGCACATTTAGAGATGACTGTTTAATGGAAAATTTAATGTTTGACTGTAAGCAACAAAAAAATTCAGGTTATGGCACTAAGAAAACACTAGATTAAAAATAATCTAATTTATGTCTGTCATGTCAAGTCAAGTCAAGTCTGTCATGTTTCTCTTCTAATGCTGTTTAACATAAGCCAGTATAGGGTTACAAATTATATTAGCACAGGAATCTGTGTGATGTAAGGGAGGTCTGTCTAACATTACCTCATTCTAGAGGATGTGAGGTCATTCTTGTATTAAACTGAACCTTATGTTCTACTGTCACGAAGAGAGCATTATGACTTGAGTATTCTGTTCACAGGGGGCAGATTCAAGATCATACTAAAGACAAGCTTTCACCTCCATGAATGAATCTTTTGATATGTTTGGGTTTAGGTCTGGAGGTATTGAGTTACTCTGCATTACATCCAAAGGTCAGAAATGATGGAAAATATCGACCTGAAATATCTAAATACAGCATTCCTCCAGCAAGCAGAGAAGCTGTTCTAGGATTATAAAAGTGTGTGCTATGAGTCTACAAATTTTTGTAGTTTTCTTTTCTTTTTTCTTTTCCATCCTTCTCTACACCTCAGTTCAGATAAATTTTTAAGCTGATCCAGATGGATGGAAATGTGGAGAGAAGCAGAGCACGGCCTTCTGGGTAGTTTAGTTCAGCATGGCCGCTCTTGCGCTCGGCAACCATGACGGCAAGAGGGCATGAAGCTCTAGTCACAAAGATTGCCATTTTAGTTGAAAAGATGACGACATGGTAGACTGATGCTACAGCTCCATCAGAAGAGGAATCGGAGTGGAATTCTTTCAAACAATTCCCTAAAATGAGCTCTACTAATTTTGAAGAGCTCACACAGTTCTGTTTGCCCTCGTGCAGAAATCAGAATTTAAGACTTCCAAAATCTGGTTGAGGAGCTTGAAAACCAGATCTTCCTGTTGGCACTCGAGTAAAGGTCCTCTTTGATGCTGGTTTTCATCATGTACAGGTGCGGTTGAAGTGATTGGGTACATGGAAAAATTAAACCAGAGGAGCACAGTCCTCATCAACAGAGCAGCTTTGAAGTGTGTGTGTGTGTGTGTGTGTGTGTGTGTGTGTGACAGACAGAGAGAGAGAGAGAGATTGATGGTGAAGCACCTGCGGACTTCTGGCCATTAACAGCCTTGCTGTGCTGGAGATTTTATCCAAGAGAAACGCAGCAGCTAAGTGCACATCACTTCAGCACTACAGAGAGAATGAGAAGTATTATAAGTATGTGTGTATTTGTCAATGTTTTTGTGTAATGAGGTGACAAAATAATAATAAAAAATTAATGATCCGAGTACTGAATGGACATTCAGATGATTGTAATTATGAACTTGTTTGCAGGTCAGACTTTGCAATCTCCAGCTAAAGCTCTTTAAATGCCTCAATGTCCAGGAAGATTGTTCAAGCCCACTTTCATCAGCATTTATAAGATGGGTGTTTTCCAATCTGACCTGTCTAGATAATATAGTTTTGTTCAAATAAAATGCACTTGATGATCCCAGTTTTATAAATCTAGAACTGCACTTTGAAGTGACAAGAATTCTCAATCTCCAAACGAGAGAGCACTCATATGGAAAACTCCAGCAGAAGAGCAGGAATACATTAGAGATTCCAATCTCACAGGAGGCGGTGTGCCTCCATGTGTTGTCTTCCTGCTGCTGATGATGTGAGGATGATTTTACAGGGTTGAGAGGAAAGAGGCAGGAGGTGAGGAAGAGCATTTCTGCTCTTCCGAGATCTACGTAAAAGGTTACGGCACCACAGGTAATCACTACATGTTAATCAGCCAGAGAGACCACAAAACATTTCTGCATCTACAAAAACATTCCCTCTCACATCTGTCACCAAAACCTCATTGAGGGATGCACTGATATTAAAATTCTGGCTGAAATGATAAATCAAAAATTATTTTTATATTAGGGCTGAATCTGATAACCAATAAATAGCCAATTTTATAATATTTTGCCTAAAATTACAAATAAAACAAAAAAATTATAATTTTAAATGCTACAAGTTAATTTAGGCATCAAAACATTAAATGTACAGTATGAGAAATAGACGTTTCTTTTGATATTTGCTTAAGATTACACTGAACAGTGTTATTGAACTAACAGTGTTACTGAACAGTGTTCTCTCCAACACTGTAGCATTAGCCCGTTAGCCACGGAGCATAGCCTCAAACTCATTCAGAAATAAATGCAAACATCCAAAATAAATACTATACTCACAGGAATCGATGTATGCATGATGAACACTTTGTAAAGATCCATTTTGAGGGTTATATTAGCTGTGCGAACTTTGTGTTTGCTGTTTAAGGCAGTTGAGAGCTCGCGGGGGCGAGGAGAGGGAGATTTAAATTGGCCGCGCGCTTAATCGGTGCATATGTAATAATGGCTCAAAATAGGCAGTTAAAAAAATTTATTAAAAAAAATCTATGGGGTATTTTGAGCTGAAACTTCACAGACACGTTCAGGGGACACCTTAGACTTATATTGCATCTTTTGAAAAGGGGATCTAGGGATCTACCTTTAATGTATTAACTAACATGAACTAACCATGAGCAATACATTTGTTACTGTATTTACTAACCTTCGTTAGCGTTAATGAATATACAGCAGTTGATTGTTTGTTCATGTTAGTTCAGTGCATTAACTAATGTTAACAAGATTTTAATAATGTATTGGTAAATGTTGAAATTAACATTAACAAAGATTAATAAAGGCTGTATAAGTGCAGCTCATTATTTGTTCATGTTAACTAATGTAGTTAACTAATGGTAACTAATGAACCTTATTGTAAAGTGTTACCGAAAAATCTAAATAATACATGTAAAACATGGAGGGGAAACATCCAACCAATGTTTATATACATAAAAATATCTAATACTGATAATAATACTGTTAACTCGTAACAGATTGTACCAGTGGATGGTTCTATTAAGTGTTTGTACTTATAACCCACTGAAATATAATAGTTATTCTGATACTGACTCTTTGCGATCGCCCAGGCTTTTGTCTGTCCTCCAGAAAGAGCAACGAAATTTAGTTGCACTTTATTGCTGGTGTTTTATGAGCAGAATGTTTTATATCACGAGGATTGCATTTTTCACTTTATGGATGATCATAAAAAGTTTATTGCTGATACAATCTCCTAAAAACACATTCGGATTTGTTAATAAGATTGTGAGACTTTAAAGGGTTTTATAACACACAGCCCCCACCTGAGACATCATCCACTGCTTCATTCATTTGACTTTTTATGTGTTAGTACATTACATTTCTCACTAGCTGTTCTCAACAGAGCATCCAGTGACTAATGATGAACATTTAAAATCTTACAGTTAGAAAGACTGAATGAACACACTGAATGAATACAAACTCTGTTTTTGCAGGAAATGCCAACAGATCAGATAGTGTGTGCTAAAATGTCTTGTATGCTCACAGGGGTCATAACCTCTGTTAATAAATGTTGTTCAGTTGACATTTTTATACCCCTTTGGGACTTGAAAAAAGGTTTAAAGTACATTTTACCCATTAAAAACTTACAGATACAGGTTTCCTGAGTTCCCCTTTCCGGAAGAACTATTAATCTGATGCCAAGGTCAGAACATTGACTATATGTGCTTCATTTTGTGATGCACTACATCATTGTTACTATAAAACTGAATCTCCTGTTGTTGACATATTAAGCTGTGGGCTCATAGGAGACTCAGGTTTGAGTCTGGCCAGAATCATGCATATTGCTTGTAGAGAACAGAAAAACAATTTAGTAGATTACTGTTACATACATCATCTGAGTAGTTCAATCATGGTTGAGGAAAGCATGGTGAATCAGCAAATTAACAATGATATCATACTCTAAACATTTCCTGCTGTCCCTCATCTCTCTACCCTTCTCCTTCACTCATTCTCAGTCATGCGTTCTGTGTGTAATTATACTAAATCTGTTAGTCTGTACATGATTAAACACATTTAAGCCTTGAGCAGCACCTTGAGGCATTTCTATGGCGGCATTATAATGCCAATAATGACCGAGCGCACAACTGATGCTTGCGCGCGCAGTAAATCACTTTCGCGAGAGAATAACAGATCTACACGCGAGCAAACGGAAGCCCGCAAGCTCATTTTAAACCCGCGCGCGCGCATGACATCTCCACTGCGCGCAGATCAAGCCCTCGCGTGCTCGTACACAACTCGCAGCACGCGCGTCATCACTTCCCACACTCGCGCTCGATCTTCTATTTCGCTCGCGCGAACACTTCTGATTTTTGTCAGTCGTGGGGCGGGACTTTACTTATTTCAGTGTAACCTCAAATGTCATTGGACAATTCAGTTTATCCAGTCTGTTGTGATTGGACGCCTGTTGTAAAACGATTAGACATGGCTTCATCAATGGACCAGATGCAAGTGGGTTAAACTTTATTTATTGACTGATTGATTGCATTATTATTATAATATGTCCTTACCAGATACTATATTAA